>OY978011.1:4994631-5594631 GCA_963854515.1 Pandemis heparana | reverse complement strand
AAAAGTAGCCTATGTTTTAATCTAGGGTACCATTTGCCTTCCATTTCACATAAAAAAAAAAAAAAAAAACAACTAAATTCGTTCAAAATTTTATCCAAATCGGTCCAGTCGTTTTAGTGTGAAGAAGGAACAAACATACACACTCACTCACTCACATCGTCACATCGTCACATCATCACAAACTTTCGCATTTATAATATTAGTAGGATAAGCTCTTAGAGGATCCTGATATCCTGGTACTTAAACTCTTCCTCCGTCTTACGCCTGACACGAGTTTAACATTTTTTACCCATCCCAAAAAGCGCTTAACGCCGCTAAAGAACTTTTCACTTGAAAATAAACGTTACTTTTCAGACAATTACGGACAGCATAACAAAGTTCCTCATGAGCTTCTTGTTTTTGGGCTATAACATGTTTCAGCTGTTCGTATTCTGCCGATGGTGTGACGAAATTAAATCACAGGTCAGAGATGTTCTACTTCAGTAAATTAAAGGTGCGACCACACCGCCGCCTAAAAAACGGTGACGTTACGGAATTGCAACAAAATGTATGAAGAAACAGTGAGAAAACGTGACGCCTACGACACGTCACTGCGTATACGCGGCGGTGTGGTCGGACCTTAACTCATCCAAAATCGCCGTCAGAATTGGGACGGTCAAGGATGTTAAAAAAGTTACACAAACCAACGCCTTACAATAGTCTCGTGCGTACCTAATTTCAAGCACCTTAGCCACTCCAGTATTGTGACTACTATTTTCTTGTGTAAAGTTGTTTCTTACCTCAAAATAATACCTAAAGTTGTTGATACTAGCTATGTATTGTTCAGACTAATTCCAAAAGATGTATTCGAAGCAAATGAAAAATATCTTCTCTGTAATCAATACCAATCGTCAATTTTACGTTTTGCTAGAGTGCGAAGACTGGCGATGCGATATACTGCTCAGGATGGGAGCGTGGGCTATCAACCATCCCAGGAGTGAGCAGGCGCCTGCTGCTCGTAGCCACGCGCGCCAACAAACCGCTCGTGCTCACCGCTGGCGGCCTCTATGACCTCTCGCTTAGTTCTTTTGCCAACGTTAGTATCGCTGTCCTATTCAAGCTGGGTATCGACTCTGATAGTTGCTTTTTGGTAACAAACAAACAAAAGTGGTTTTCCATTATCATCGACTCTATGACTCTCTACTCAGGTGTAAGTCAGTCAGTCGATGATGTGAATATCACTACTCTAGTCGGGTTGAGATTATTGAGAGAGAGAGAGAGAGAGAGAGAGAGAGAGAGAGACATTTATTTACACACATTCGATACACGTAGATTTAAAAATATAAGAAATACAATATACTTATGAATAGTACCGATATGGTGTAAAATGGGCCCCACTCAGCATAATCAGAGAGTTAATTAGAGAGTATCAGAGTCACTTCTGGTGCTATTACTAAATCTGATACGGCAGGTTGTTGATCCATGTAATTTAGGTGACACTCATAGATTATTATTATCCTAGATTCTAATTATTATAGATGTAAAGCTGTACGGTGTAGCCCAATCGATCATAAAATCAAACTTGTTTTATCAGTTGCAATACAAAAATAAACGTGTATTAGATATCCCGTTTTTTAGACTTCCGTTTCTTTTATTTCAGTTGGTGAAGACATCGTACACTGCTCTCACAGTTTTGCTTCGCCTGCGTCACGATTAACATGAAAAGTGAAGACAAACCGACTATTCTAGAATGATTAGTCCATTTTATAGTAATTTAAAGCCCATGACCAATTCTTGAACAGCGTACAAGTCGTTAGCACAGTTTAAGATCATCACATCACACGGACTTTGTCATTTACAGTCTCAAATGAGAGATGTTGCAAATTAATACCATTCATCATTTCAACGTCACGACTAAGAAACACGCAAACAAAAAAAATGGCACGCTGCCTTTCATGTTTTTATGCAAATGTCCACCAATTGTCCATCGCTTATTTACATTCGCACAAAACAATCCAGTAGATGTACCTTATTGTATTACTCAACGTCGTCTCTTCCGAATACTAATTATAAATACTGGAAATCGTTTCGGGCCTCAAAATCAGATAAACAGTTGAAGTGAACACACTGCGCGATACCTCCCAGAAACCAAGATGAATGTCGTCGGATATTTAATTACACTTGCCAATCTTCAGGTAAATTGAACAAACTTATCATTCGCAATTTGAATCTAGAGGAGCATAAATTGTTAGGTTTTTTTTGACAAAGTTGGTAAAAGTAAGTTGCAACAAGGAATTGAAATTGATTATCCTGTGCACACATTACGTTTAATAAGAAGAGTCCTGAGTGAAGAGGCCTGATTCAATAAAATAATAAGAAGAGTTCGCATCGTTATGTTTTTTTGTAACGATTGCTGAAACTCAAGACGGAGAATACTTTTTCCCATCGTTGTTACATATATCGACGGCCCCCGCGAATAAACGTGTATTCTCAAAACACCAACTTTACAGGAAAAATAAAAAACCGAAAATCTTGAATACCTCTTTATTATAACAATGTATAGAGAAAACAATGGAAATTTATTATACAATATATTTATGACCTAAATTAAATTTTAATTCCATGGGTTTTCAAGAAAATGTGGAAAAACTATATTATTTTTTTATTCTTGTGAAACTTTATTCCTTTCTTCGATATCAAGAAACTTTACACTATTATTCGTGTTAAAACACTAAGCGATTGACTAGGTATTTGACCAATACACTAATTTATCGTAAGAAAATCGTTTTGATATTTATTCTTAATAAACGTTTACATGGATGTTCGTGTGATTTTTAAATAACATCAGTTATACCAATAGATTGTTATGATTTTGTTATGGGTTTTTGTATGGCATATTGATTTAGTATTATCGTTTTAATGAGTTGCTTATGCATTAAGAGAAAACATTTATTATTCCTGGTGCATATTTTATGCATAAAAAATAAGTGTAGTATTGTTATTGAAATTGTTAATAATGAATTACACTTTCTAAAATTAATTTGAACCATTTAGAAGCGTAAAAAATAGGTACTTAAAAAGTACTTAACAAAATTATAAACACAGATTTAATCCGTGATAACGAACATAAAAAATTAACACAAAATTTGTTTTTACTCCTTATAACTTTTTGATTAAAAAATAACATCACAATCGGTTTATTTTCAATCATAAAGTTACCTATATAAGTATAGATAATATAACAATAGGACGTTTTTTTCTGAAACAGACTAAACTATTCTTCTTCGTCGCAGTCTCAGCAATCGTGTTTGATGAATTTTGAGATTCGTGTGTTGAGTCTACCATATTGAGTCATAATGAGCTGAAGATTGCAGCCTCATATCATGTGTCGGTCTTCTATGAATGATATTATTGGAGAGCTCCTAAGGCCTAATCTAGCGTGGAGTCTTAAAGAACTGGGATCCCATGGCTTGGACAGTTTCCACCAGCACGTTGTTTAACTCGTCCGTTGTTTTGCATTCGGACGGGCACTGGAAGAGATTATGGAATGCGAGTTGGAAGTTTTACGGTCTGAACATGGGAGGACTTGAACGGGAGAGCGGAAGACCATGTTAAGCCTATGTCGTATATCTCAAAACCTTTTTTGAGAAATCAGGGCTTAAAGGTTTTATTTTTCCAATCTTTTGACATAATTTAGAAGGATTCAAACACAGGTCAAAAAAGTAATGAAATAGATTTCTGATAGGTTAAAAAACTGTCGGGAGAGTTTTATATGTTTTGTAGACTGTATATTTTTTCAGAAACAAGCTATAACGGAGCCTGAACGTTCTACATCTATGTTAGAATGACTTTCTCAAACCTTTATTTGAATTCAATTTCACTTCGATGTGAATTCATTTTCCTAAGTCATGTAACTGGCGCTTCAGTAATTTAATGCAACTTAAGATTCAGCATTTAACCGTAACACGCAATGGCAAAAACAGAGTTTATTTAACTAGTGAGACTGACCCGTACAACGAACTGATCTACAAAAATACTGTGGGTCGGTTAAAGAATCACATCGTAAAATAGGATTTAGGCTTGTTACGCTACGCGTATCTCATGTAGTTATCTTAATAATGATTATTCAATGTGCCTCTTACAATACGATAATCACTTCCGATTTTCACCATGCCTATCATAGAGACATCACTGAATATTTTGCTTTCTGGTCATCATAATAAAGACGATCTCATTTTTGGTCGAGCCATCGGGGCTCATCTGAATTCACTACTTATAGGATGATAGCTTTTGGAAGAAGGAGTTTATCACTATAGAGCACCGTTCTCTTCTAAAAGTCAATCGGCCGCTGCGGGCTGTCTGCTGTCAAGTGCCCTTAGCTACACGACCCTACTACCAGCACATCGCCATTCCGAGAGCCCACCTTAGCGTTGAAATCTCTCATAACGGTAAAATATGCTTCGGAGGTATACATGGCTTCAGAGATCTCCTCATACATAGCTTGCAAGTATTTCATCGTCAGGGTGTGTTGGTGTTGGCGCATTTAACTGTATGACTTCCAACTAATACTGTTCGGTGATTCTCAGTATTAGTTTTGCTTGAATATCGACTTTTACCACATTGCTAAGAAGGACTAGTGAATGAGAAAACCGACACCACCTTGCGACTCACGGTGTCCATCCCGGAAGAAGAGCAAGTTGTTGGAACGCAATTTACTCAATAAGAGTCCAGCTATACTATCTTTTCATTGGTTCGAATCTTGTGTACGTTGCGTATGGCCAGTGCCAATGTCTGGAGAGGATGGCAGCAGGGAATTACCCGGGGACTCCTTAGCAGCCCCTGCTCCATCGTTACGTGAACCGCTACCTAGGCCAAAGGTAGAAAGCCGCAGGAGATAAGTGGTTGTGTCTGTCATCATGAGATGGGGGCAGTTTGACATAATCTCTACGCTTGTAAGGTGTATTTGCACACTAAAACTTGAAAAAATTTAACAACATTGGCTATTACACAACCAAATTGATTTACTTGCATATTGCATAAGACATTACAAAAACGTACTTTAAAATAAATTACACGAATAAACGTGCAAGTAAGTTTACACAAGCTACAACATGCTTCGTACGATGATACACGCTTTTTATTGTTAAAGAAAGATGAGACATATGCTTAACAGTGGTTTATTTTATTTTTCGTGTGAATTCTGTATTAAAATGTTCCCTGGAATAAGCGTAGAAGTGACAATAACATAGATTATTTATCATTATTTTTGCTTGAAAAAAATCTGGGAGGTGCCTTATAGGTAAAATAACGCATTTATGCAATAAAAAATTTTTTGTGTAAGTGCTCTTACACGTTTATTCGCGGGGGCCGTCGATATGTATTTTTATACTCTTGTTATACTCTTCAAGTTCAATGGATAACCTTACTTTGCTACCTCAATGATGTAAATAAGCCTTTGTTGATTATTTAATTTTTTAAACCTGACGAAGGGTGGGTTGTATTTGTATGGATAAAAATATTCCAAGTGAGTGTGGTTATTTGCACCTCACTTTTTCGCCAAATAGGCTTAAATTTATTTCCATTGTTTAACATGGACCTCCGCTAAATAACACCTTCATCTATACATGCAGTGTTTAGGTACTCTTTAAACATTTTTCAGAGCTTTCACGAATCAGGTGGGCCGTTGAAAGACCTGTCTATACGAGTGGGCAATGTGAAGTCATTGGCAAGCGATTTGAAAAGCCACCCCGAGTTTATGATGGAAAGCTTCAAACAGACTGGTTACGCTCAATCAGGTGACGAAGGCAAATACTTGTCTCAAAACCTTCGTAACTACATGTTCTACGGCAGTGTAGACCCCAAGGAAGAAGGCGTTATTCTGACCCTCAGTTACACGAACAAGGCACGACCAACCGCTCCGGCTTCTATCAGCGATGACGAAGATGGTACCCTGTCTTACTACATCCACAAATCGGAGGGTCTTGAAGATCATGAGAAAGAAAACCTTTATAGGTACTTGAATTCTGTAAAAAGATACAATAGAAACAAAAGAGACGTTACGGTATTCGAAAAGGCTATTATAAATTAAAATCGTGTTGGAGCAGTTACGCACTTGTTCTTCGAACAATACATACAAACCGTCACGCCTCTTTCCCACAGGGGTAGGCAGAGACTTATACTTCGCACAATTTATGTTTTGTCAGTATTATATTAGTGATGTGACTTTACAGTAGATGAGATTAAACATTTTATTAATTTATATTTGTCTAATTAATTAATTCCTTCACATCTATTTCAAATCTTCATTAGGATATTTACTTACCTACTTGGTGATTAGTTCTTGTCAAAGTTCAATAAATATTATGTTAACGGGAAGTACCTATGCTACCGTATAGGTTTTGATTCTCCCTAGTAATCTAAAGATCTGATTGACATAAAATGTGATAATGGTGTCTTTTTTCTCCGACTGTAGTCATTAATTAAACTCAATAATATAATATATTTCATCGTTAAATTCATATTGCTAAGCGACAAAGCGATAGATAAATCAAGTGCAGTTTCAAATCGCCTCCTTTACTGTTTTTTAACTATAACGATCTGCCAAAATAATAATTCTCAGATCCAATTGAGATTATTTAGATATTAATCAAATACCTACATATTCTTATTAGCCAGCTAACATTCAATGTAATTATATGTCTTTGTAGAATGACTGTCGGTTCCTATATATAATCAACAATAAGGGAAAAATTCTTCCGTTAGGTAACATCATGATAATGATATGTGATCGTCGTAACATATTAAGGGAAGGCCGAAATTGTCAGTGGTTGTTTTGATTTTAATAAGATGTCGCTACTCTGACATAGGTACGCATATTATATTACGAGTCTGTATTATACGAGTATGTTACAACAAAGCCCAATACCCTGAGGAAATTTGGCGAGTTAAACGAAATTGAACAATACGAAGTATATTTAATCCACCTAGTCAACTACGTACGAGTATATTATTCAAACTATTAATTTCTATACGCTACTTGCGAGCGGCAAACATTAACAAATGCAATTTTAGCTGTGCGCTCGCTAGCATACATTATTCACGATACCATATGGCCGCACTGTGATAAAGGGCCGCTAGATAAAGTCATGCACCGCGCTAGGCGATTACAAAACAAAAACAGAAGCGCGCCCTTTGTTTACAATGACGCATGCGGCGGCGTGAACCCATGCAATCTATAAACCGCGGAGTCGTTTACCTTCCGCGCGCCGAGACGCCCGCCATGCGCGTGCACGCGTGAGCGCGCGAGCAGAGCGACGAGCGCGATGCAGAGAGGCGGAGCCCGCGGCGGCGCGCGCGCCTCGCGCTGGCTGAGGGCGGCGCTCGCCCTGGCCGCGCTGGCCGGCGCCGGCGCCTGGCGCCCTCCGCCGCAGCCGCTGCTGCTCACCCCGACCCTGCCCACGCGCACGCGCCGCCACACGCAAGACGACACCAGGCACATACAGCTCCTGGGCTGGCATCTAGAACTGCGCGAAAACACCGCCATACGCTCGCCGTACTATGACGAGTGTCAGTTCTATAAAGGACGTGTACTTAACGAGGAACGCTCGTCAGCGACGCTGACAGAATGTGGCGATCAACTTTATGGACTGCTACAAGTGAACGGCGAGGAGTTCGTCCTGCAGCCGACTGCGAACCGGGAGAGCGGCGGCGCCCACGTGCTGCGCCGCCGCGATGTGCTGCTGTCTGAGCAACCAGCGGCCTACAACCTCACCGGCGACACGGTGCCCGACTTAGAGCTAGACTTGTCGGACGATGCACCACCAACCCCGGCGCCAACAATACGTTTGCGCCATTCCTTCCACTCTGACATCGAAGAGTACCAGAATGTCGTGACAATATCCAGACCAGCAGCAGGTGTGTGCCACGCTTTGTAGGTACGCAACGACATGCCCCAGGATCAAAATCTGATAGTGTATTTTTATTACAGGCGTGCAAGGACTGTGGTTAGAGATGGCTATAGTAGCGGATCATACTATGATGAAATTTCACGGCCAAGAGCGAGTAAAGCACTACATTTTAGCTTTAATGAACATTGTAAGTACTAAAATACATTTCAATAAAAATGATTGATGAGATTCATTTTCGTGCAATGCTTCAAACCGACGCTATTTACGTAGTACATTATTATTTATTACTATAATGTTTTAGGTCAGTGCTATCTTCAACGATCCTTCCGTCGATTCGAACATGACGCTCGTTATCAACAAACTGTTCCTATATGAAGAGAAAGACTCAGTGGTGAAGTACGGAAATGTGAAAAAAACATTAGAAGCCGTAAACAAGTGGAACTATAGACATTTAATGAAATTACCGCCAGGTAAGAGGCCATAATATTTCTGCCAAGTTTTAAATAATAAGTATTAATTAATTAAAGTAGTCCAAAAATCAAACGAATTCCCAACAAATAGAAAATTATTTTAACTAAGTATCTGGTCTGGATTACTTCCATAAAAATTTAGTGTATGGTTTAATGTAGAATGCCTCTCAAGCTGCAGATGCTGAGGTTCAAATTACGCATAATGGTAAGCAAATACGCGGTGCGTCCGATTACTTTGAATGTATTCAGCACAACTCCATACAACCATTTACATGGCAACGCGCCTAATTTATTGCTGCTATCTAGAACCCATATACGCGTGAATGGCGTGGTGAGTCACTGCTTCACTGAAGACAAATTAAGTAGACGAAGATCTTTACATTTAAGTACCTATTACATACATAAAACTTAAAATGGCAAATTTAGTTCTAAGTATTAGTATTCGATCACACAAAAAGTCAGAAAATCAAAGTTTTATAGGTAACTGTAAAAACCTACCTAAAGTAACGTTTTTATCGATACTATGGAAGGTGATTCAAAAATTATATTATACAAGGATGACAACAATCGAGTTAAAGTCAAAAAGTATTTTCATTTACTTTATTGTTAATGAAATGTGTGTATGCACTGTGCAACCATCTGTATGCATTTGAATTATTGTGTTGCAGTTGTTTATCGTGCGAGAGTGGTTCGATAGATGCTGTGGGGGAATGAAGTCAACTCAAACTCAAATATTAGCCGTCGTACGTATGTGATGTGCACTGAGCGGGTTTAGCTTCAGTTTGAGTTGAGTCTCCTCTAAAGTAATCAAACGGGCTTTATTCCAAATTCGCAATGAGTTGTTTATTAATAAACTTTGATATCATTGCTCGTCGATTTTCTTTTATAATCTGATAAAAGAAAATCTCTGATGTGCTTTGGCTTGGCTGATAAGTATCTCATTGTTGAATTACAGTACCCTTACCAATTTAGCGCTACATTTCTACGCTATAGTTAGCTTATTAGTTATACACAATGAGAAAAGGTCGGATTCTGTATAAGTTTCAATGAAATCCGGTCCATTGTTCCCCTTTCGAGAATAATTTGCTATAAGTATTGTGTTTATACTAAACTCCATTTCAATAGAATCTGACAATCTTGTAGATATTTTATAGCTAACTCACATGGGCACCAGATTGTTGTACGTCTCTGATGATCGATCGTGATCCAAAAGCGATGAAAAAGACGATTTTAATCATGTTACTATAAAGACCATGTCAGTTGGGTTAGCCTTCACAAGATTGTCCGATTCCAAGTATATTACTAACAAAATTAAACTATAAAGTATCGGTTTTATGGTTAATTAATCAGTACCATTGCAAGACAGGAAAACATATGCAGGCACGGTCGCGTCTAGAATTCAAATTGCTACCTAGTTACGCATCCATTACGTGCCTGTAGGTGCGGTCTGCGTATTTTAGGTTGAGAATACAGCAAAAATAGTTACAGCGTTTACGGCGATACCAGCTTCTGTTGCTTTCTGACCAAATCGACCTGAACTTGGCTGAAAGGGATGGAGAATACTCGCATCAATTCAATGCACCTTTGTTGATTTGCCACATTGCGCACGTCTGAAATTCCTATGACATAAATATGAACCTTTTTTTACTAGGTATATTGCATCATTATGGTTGGTTCTGGCAACGTTTTTTAAGCAAGTCAAGCGAACAGTGAGCGACGAAGTTTAACTGTATTTAATTTATGAATGGCTGTGACGGAAATTCACGGCGGCAGTGCAGTGACATACTCGAAACGATTATCCTTTGAGCCCTATGATAAACATCTTTCAGGAAAGCAGAGCTGTATTTTGGCTAGTTTCACCTTTTTCGTCTTTGCCCTGGTAACTTTAGGATAATGGGGCCCCAAAAACCGACAAAATAATCAGATAAATCAAAGGGTACACTTATTCAACTGTGGTATTTTCTACAATCAGGGGGGGGGGGGCGCTATCGTCCGCGGGACTGGGCATTTTTGAGAGAGAGAGGGTATAAATACATACAAGCAAGCCAATGAAAAACGTCAGACAATCAATGGGCTAGGTCGAAGGTCGAAGGTCCAAAATGTGTGTCTCTCGTGCTGGTTTGGGAGCAAAGGAAAATCATACAATGTACGAGTTGCTTCTCTTCCCGCGCAGATGATAAAAGTCCATCCAGAGAAAGGGTGAAAATCTCAGGAATCACGTTATAGAGGTCCCCAAACTCTTTTGTTCCATAGACCGCTTTCAAAATTTTGCTTGATCCGGTGGACCCCCTGCAGCTAGCTAAATTACCACTAATTTCTAAACTAAATCTCGAAAAAAAAATGAAGATTAGCTCTATAATCTATGGAAACTTGCGTTGTTGCCGAGTTTCAACGATAAATTAACAGTTTTCGCAAAAATTGGTTAGAATTGATTACTTGATAGGGTTAATTATTTGAAAATAAAGTCGACTAAACAAATTTTCAATTAAATTATATTTTTGTGCTGCGAGTGACCCCATCCTACTTTACTTTCTTGAAATCTACAATGACTCACAACACAAGAACCAATCAATTCTCACAAATTTTATTTAATTTTCATGCACCCCCGCTTGCGATTGTGGACCCCCATTTTTGGTCACGCCCAACGTAGACCCCCGTCGAGTCTTCCGTGGACCCCTGGGGGTAAACCTGGACCACTTTGGGAACTACTTTTATAGACGATGGGGCTACCAACCCATCACTATTTTGATTCCCTTTCCACCTATACACCCACACAATCATGCTAAACGTACCTACTGGCCTTGAGGTCTTGTGATCCTATAGGCTCTACCCCGTAAAGGATACAGACGAGATTTACGGTATATACGTGTCAAAACTAAAGCTGATACTTTCTAGATCGCGCGGGATGGGACGCGACGGCGTGGCTGACGCGCGCGCCGCTCGGCGGGCCCTCGGGCTTCGCGCCCGTCGGCGGGGTGTGCTCGCGCACGCGCAGCGCCGCCATAATCCACGATGAGGGGCTAACCAGCGCGTTTGTCATCGCCCACGAACTGGCTCATCTGTAAGTCAATATCATCAAAGGCCTTAACATCTACGATATGGTTCAAGCATTGTGTCAGTGGCTGTTCGGGTTGACGATAGAATCGATGGGAAATGATAAAGTTCACTTGATATAAAATTATGAATTTATTACTTAAACTTGATAAACTATGGTAAAATGAGTACGCGTGCTCTCCTTGATAGCTAGTTGCGAACTAACTGATCGAGTGCAATTGTAATGAGGTCGAAGAATGAATTTGATGAATTTGCTATAATTATGAACGTGCGAAGCCCGTACAGTGGCACTTACCTACTTTGGTGGCTGTACATGACAAACCAACACGGGAGCGGCATCTCTGACCGCACTACGGGCTTGTAAAAGCGAGCAAGGGAATTTGTAAGTAGGAGTTGCATAAATCGGCGCTAAAAACCACCGTTAAAATGGTGGCAAATGAGGAGACTTGACACCAACTTAGCATTTCGCAAACGATTCCCTTTCGAAAAACGGTTTTCGGAAATCAGCATTTATTTTAATGAAAGTGGCCTCACTAAGTCGTAGACGATATTAAAAAAAAATATATAGGTACTTATTAAAAAATATTGTACCCCTTTCTCGTAGTGATTATTCGTTAAGCTGTCCAGTAGTAAAATCTCTGAGGTAAGCCATGGACCGACAGAGGGAAATAACGAAATTATAAGTGGTCCATTTTGACTACAGATACCCATAAAAGTGATGTTGCTAATAGAAAATCAGATAAATGCAGGTATGGTTGTCCGGGTCCCATATATAGCATAGTCCCTTATAGCTAAAATCGGATCGGAACTGCGTAGTCCAATAACAACTCCAATAGGACATTTTCACGTTCCGAAAGTCCAATCTGCGAATGTTATATAAATAAATGTAACGCAGTTATTTGACCATCGCACTCTTCAGATATGGCGCACATCCTTTGACTGGAAATAGATCTGTCGTTTATTGAGGCAGTCATAATAAATCTGGTTTGTGTTTTGATGGAAATTCTCGCGAATAAATTAAGAAACTTATTATGTACCATCGAACAAATTGTTTCGTGACCCACCGTAAGAAGGTTGTCAGAGTAAAATGTCACTGTCATTTTCTGTGACATGGTTCGATAGTATTTAAAAGCTTTTAGTTTTATTGGTTTTATGTCGAGTTACGTAGGCACATAGTCTTTTTTTAAATATTGTGTATATATTGTGAAGATTGTAAAACCAGAGTGTCAGCTAAGAGCCGACTGCGATTGACTGCTGCTTCATAATAAAGTACCAAAACTCGCGAAAAATCTCTCCCAATCTTCCGATAAACATTATTATTACAACACTGACACGTTCCTTCTTATTTGTATTCGTAAAACGTAACTTTGTTTCATAATTTACACGAGCCCGTATTATTTAGTTGTGAGCGCGTCAGCATTTCGCGCTCCTGTCACGAACTTGGCCGTGTTGTGTTATAAACATGTTGTTTCAACAATCCGTGTAAACACGGTGCAGTGACGTCGTGGCAAAAGTTTTCAACAATAAACGACCTCGGGAGTAATAACAAAACGTTTCTTGGCAAATATTAGAGGAGGAAGTGTAATTGCAATGGCACGAAACCCTTTGTGCTGGACTTATCCTCGGGCCGTGCGATATGTGAATTTAATTACAATTCATTGTTTGCATTCCATTAAGGCTTAAACGGGTCCCACGGTCGTCTGCCGGCGAAGGGAGCGGACACAGAGCCCTTTAACCGACCACGAGGCTCACCACAATTTTGTGGCTACTCTCCCTCGGCCAGTGCCTCGATCGAGTCTGACGATAATCTACTAAATGCGGGTATTTCAAGACAAACAAAAATGAACAGTCGCTATAATACTCAATGTAGGTACTTACCGATTTAGAGCAAATTTATTTTAATCCCAAACCTCAACATAAAATCGATAATTATGTAAAACACGAATCTCTCAACATGCTGAGCAATCACCTTAAGTGCTCACATCAGCGAGAGATTAACCGGCATTCCCATTTTATTTCAATTTAAATTGATGTTCCGACAAACCCGTGTATTTTATAATAAAAATATTTATGCTTATTTTACATCAATGTTAAAGTACTCAAGTTAATTCTATTTGATCTTCTTGACCTACGAAATGTACTCAGTAAATTAATAAATATACCATATTTGACCAAACAATAACAAAGGGACTTTAAAATAATCAGAAATTGAACTTGCCAGACGCCTATTCGTAGAACGTCAAGAGCGGTTTAGTTCGACAAAAGCGGAGGTCAAGAGTTCACAAACAGCTTCTCAGAAAACGTATGGACGCGATATTATGAGAGTTATTTTACGTATTACGTGGCGCGAAGCCCGGGACTCGGTATTGAGCGCATAGAACTGCATCCCGGGCAGACCCGGGCGGCCCGGGCACTGCTCCCGCCGGGGCTCGGCATTTCCTGGACAATGAATCAGAGCGTTCTCAACAAAGAACCCTTTGCTACCTTTTAATTAACATTCGGTACGTTCACTCAGCAAGTATTAAGTACCTAAACGGTAACGATTCATTTGCGCGAATAAACGCAAATTGCCAGACTTATTTTTATAACGGGTCTCGAGATCAATAAACAAAATTGGCCGACACCGTTCTAAATTATGGTTGGAATATCGATGTTTTCACACTTTACAACTTGATGACGACTTTATGATGTCACTGAATAAGTTTTGCGGTGTTACTTGCCGCTTTTGGCACGCAGGTGTGATGTTTGTAGCGATTAGTGCCATATGCTCGTACATACCGATAACTTTACTTTGCTAGTATCTGTCGGAATATCTTAATTCTATTATGATAAGAGTAAAAAATAATAAAGCACATTCAGGGTAATCGCAGTGTCTTTCTGACTTTTAATGAAAGAAAAATCGAGACTAATGAAAGAAAAGTTTCAGGTCCTCTCTAGTCTTTGAAGATAGGTACCTACGTAAAATGTAGATATTTAAATTATACGTGGAATAGAAAAAATGAAAAAAATTATTCGAAATAAATATGCAATCGGTTCACGATAAAAAAGTAAAAATGTTATTTATAAATTTAATCAGTTTCAAATAATTATTATATCGTAATAAGATGTCTCAGATGACGGAAGTAGGTAGGTACTAAGTCAAGTCAAGATTGCAAACTAGGTAGGTAGGTAAGTTTGTTTCCTAGATTACGAACGTACCTAATTTAAAATAATAGACGTCGTAGAATTGTGTCGTACAGACACATCATTCAAACAGATGACGCTTAGCGACAAATATTCGCATAGTAACAAGGTCACGTGACAGTTGGAAACAGATAGAAAAATTCGGAGGCTTACTCACCTGCTATGGGTGGTGTAGGGGTATAGCACGCGTCACGGAATGACGAGGACCCGGGTTCGATTCCCGGCCATAGCTTTACTTTTCGGATTTTTCTATGTGTTCTAATTTTCAGTGTCGTTTAGAAATTAAATTTCTAACGGTAAAACGTAAAAAGTAAACATTAAAAATCAAGAAGTAAATTTCTTGATTCATTTGATATTTCCTATCATTTGAAAAACAGCGCCATCTCTCGTCCCTGGTGAGCAGTACATGTTCCACGGGAGTTTGTAATTGTGTCGTACAGACACATCATTCAAACAGATGACGCTTAGCGACAAATATTCGCATAGTAACAAGGTCACGTGACAGTTGGAAACAGATAGAAAAATTCGGAGGCTTACTCACCTGCTATGGGTGGTGTAGGGGTATAGCACGCGTCACGGAATGACGAGGACCCGGGTTCGATTCCCGGCCATAGCTTTACTTTTCGGATTTTTCTATGTGTTCTAATTTTCAGTGTCGTTTAGAAATTAATAGACGTCTGCTGAGAGTGCTTTGACGTTCGCACCCATTATTATTACACATGCTTTCCTACAAGATGTTTACATTTATAATAATAGTCCTGACTCACTTATCTAATCGCGCAACTGCATAATAAACTTGTACCTTATCATAAACCAAGTGGTCCAGTAAGTGGTTCTTTACAACCTTTTTAATTAAATTAAACGCCACATAGTCTTGCGTCATAAAGTTTAAAGTTGTTTTATTATAAACGCTGGTTGCGGCTTAGATTAAAAGAAAGTTGAGGATCATGTTAGGTTATTCTCTTGCAAGCAGGGCTGCCAACTTTATTCTAAAGAAGATTTTTTCCTTGGCTAGGTTACATAAGAAGTTATTTCGATAGTAAAATATATGTAGGAGATGTTAAATCTTAAGTATAGTCGTGGAGTGGAGACCAAATACAAACAGCTCCCTAGTTAGGTAGGTATTTGATAATTTTGTACACAGTTTCTTTAAAAATACATTGATTGAATAGAGAGTAGAAGAAAGGACACAAGGTTAGGTACCTATATTATTGAAAATAAAAGCAACGCTAAAATACAGCCATCTGTGTCCAGTAAACTAATTTCTCAAAACGAAGGAAGGCCATATTTGAACGTTAACGAAGTATCTTCATAAAGAAAGCAAACGCCCGCGAAAAAATATTCGCATAAAATATTCAATAGGCTGTCAGTTTCCTTTCAAAAGATCGCAAAGCGAACCTTTTTCTGCAAATGGTGGAATTATTCAGGTTCATTGCTCATCGAATAGTTACCGCACATCTCTTTGGTCTATTTTGGTGCGATTGATTGGGAGTGAAACCGATTGATGTCGACATGCAAGGTTACATGTGTTCCTGCGGCTACCGACCAGCCCAATGAATGTAAACATACAAAATGTATGAAATAACAAATAATGAGATTCCCTCGATTGCGTTCTGCGGTAACGAATATTAATAAATCATTGAAAGTATAGGTGGCTTCTATAGGAAAGGTTCGAGTCTTGATAGGGGCAGGCACTTTTATGATGAAGATGACCACGATTATGATTACGACGACGGCATGTTAACGTGATTATTACCTATGCATTAAGGTATTTCTCTACAAATTTATTTTATGTATATAAATTCGCGATGTAGTATAAGGTACATACATAGGTACAGTTACTTGATTACTTATCACCAATCAAAATAAGAGCTTGTAATAAATTGACGAATAGCGATTGATCTCCATTTACCTACTTAATTACCATTTAGCACATCTATGTTAACTAGATATGTGAATTGAGCCAAGGGTGTCATAATTTTAATGGCTTATTTATTTCGAGCATACTTGTGTCGACGTAGGTACACTATGTATATCTATATGTAAGTATATACTAATCTATAGGTACTACTGGAGCGATTTGAAAAATTATTTCACCGTTACAATCCTACATTATCCCTGATGCACATAGGCTATTATATGATTCTGCGCAGACGAAGTCGCGAGCAACAGCTAGTCAAAGATAACACAATTAAGAATATCCATTTTTATTTAATAAGACTTTAAAACTAATGTTTGTTGTTTTTCAATCCGCAGTAAAGAACCGGAGAACAAAAGCCAACTCCAGCAGTTGACTAAAAGCTGTTTACTTTCCTAATAAAATGTAACGGTTTGACGACGTAGTTAATATTTTGAGTGTTCCTTTGTATCGTCTGGCAGAACACCAACTTTGTCTTTTTATGATTTTAATGTCAATTGAAGATGAATTTTTAGCCAAATCGGTCTAATAACCCTGAACACTCGGTCGACTTGTCAGAAAAGTCATTCCCATCTTAATGATGTGATAAAAGACTGATGATACAAGGGCTTTAAGTGAAATGATACATTATCCACACCAGAGTGTAATGTAAATACATATAGGTTGTTCGTCAATCCGCTGAATAAGGGTGTGACCACACCGCCGCTTAAAAAACGGTGACGTTACGGAATCGCAACAAAATGTATGAAGAAACGGTGAGAAAAAGTGACGCATACGACACGTCACTGCGTATATGCGGCGGTTTGGTCGCACCCTAAAAACTTCATTTGTTGGATACTTATCTATTATAATAGATCTAAAAAATATTTTTCGCTGAAATAATACCATTCCATTCCAAGCATCAGGTATTAAGTAAAATTATAGGTTAGAATCGTCGGTGCTACTTCATTATTTATATAGTTAAATGTTTAACGTCTGTATACTTAATACACATATATAGGTACTGTCTTTATGTTTATAGTAAACATAGTCTCGGTGAACCTGTTACTACTTGATCCTCATCACAAATTCTGTGTAATGAGACGGAATATCTTAGTTAATATTAAAGCACCTCGTCTCTGTAATAAAGCTGTCCTAGATTAAATGCTAGCAGCAAAGGAAGCAATAAACGTACAGTCAGCAATGGAAATATAAATCGTGTGTTATCCTTACAAATATTACACATGAGTGAGTTCTTCTGGTTTCACGCCTCAATTACTGAACCGATTGCAGTGAAATTTTGATACATTATATTAGAAGTCTAAAATAAATAATAGGATATACAGTTTTCATCTCAGAAAACTGTATAGGTAGTTCCCGCGGGCCCGCAATAAACGTATTCTCTGCAGACGAAGTCGCGAGCAACAGTCAGTATGCACATAATGCGGGCTACAAAACACAGCTATAAATTGTTGAAATGCTCTAATTATTATTATTTAATTTGTGGTTCCTTGTCTTACTTAGGCACTTGTTCCACCGCCGGCGAGTAGCAAGAAGCGAGTGTTTTTTAATAGGTACCTATGGAACTTTTGTAGTCCGGCGACAAAATTTCCATACTAAAAAACGCTCGCTTCTCGCTACTCGCTGGCGGTGGGACAAGTGCCCTATGTAAGTGAATAAAATAAATTATGATAATTATGTTTTTTTTTTCTTGGAAATAGCAAGAGCAATTCACACTTGGCCGGTTTGGTTATTAAATGAATTTCTGTCCAGTTTTATGCGACGAATTAAGAGTATTTTGGTCATGCTAGCCTTTAGAAAAACGTTGGCTGGTATTAAAGTAAAAAAATGTGTGAATCAAACATCATTCGACTCCTTTTTTGGAATTCTGTTAAAAAAGCTCATTGCAGCCAGAAATCCTACTGATATTATAAATGCGAAAGTTTGTGACGATGTGACGATGTGACGTTGTGACGATGTGACGATGTGACGTTGTGACGATTGTGACGATGTGATGATGGGAGTGAGTGAGTGTGTATGTTTGTTCCTTCTTCACGCTAAAACGACTGAACGGATTTGGATAAAATTTGGAACGAAGATAGCTGGTACCCTCGATTGAAACATAGGCTAATTTTTATCCCGGAAAATTGCACAGTTCCCGAGGGATAGCGATAAACATGTCAATTGCTAATTCTACGCAGATGAAGTCGCGGGCAGAAGCTAGTGTAGAATAAATATCCGAGTTTGTTTTCTCTTTAGCTGCTGTTGCATAGCTTGTACTAGTTGAACTTGGTCTTTACATAAAGTTTTAATTCACGATTTAAGCTTTCTTTCATTGCTGACGCTCCTATACTGTAATGTAAAATGATTCTCCCGGTGTGGCCAAATATAATTTAGTTGTTTGGTTTGTAATAATTACACATTAGTTGTGAAATGTCATTTGAATGTTATGACGAAGCTTGTGGCAGATTTCACTTGTTTATTTTGACGAACCCTGGTGCGGATATATTTTTTTCTCTACCAATTAATTTGTAATTGTCACTGTTGATTGCGAATATTTGAAGTTGAATTATTAAATAGAAGTTAGTTACTTGTACATCTTAAAACTATGATACATACCTAATACAAGAAATTTCTCGTTGTTTTTATTTTTTGGAAAGCTTTGAATTTGAATACAACTGAATAGCTAGTAAAAGAAAATTGGACGAAAACTGAGCCCAGGGGTAATATAGTATTTTGAAATTTTATTCGCTTATAAAACCCACACCCATCAAAATCCTTTACAACTAGTAGAAATGAAAAAACTGCGGTAACCGTAAAACAAACGCCCTGCCCGTTATTTGCTACCGGAAAACAGTGGTCGTTTCGAATAAAATCCATTTTATAGTGTTTAGATCAATACCTATCCAATGTTTATTTTGCAAAAAAGCCAGAGGTTTTTTTAGGTTTTTTATACTGCCAACGATTTTACTATACTTACTACCTAAAAAAATTATATTACTTCGGTCATTCTCAGGAAAACGTGTTCTCAGCCTAAACTCCGTTGCTTTTGGCCATTAAATAAATAGCAAATATTAGCAAATATTATGATCGAAAAATAAGATATACAGCATGTACAGCGAACCCCGTTTCATGAAGAACATTGGAACATGAAGATCATGTCAATAGAAGCCATAAATAAATATTTTCAAAAATGTGTACTTCTTGAAAACTAAAACATCGGTACTCAAAAGTGAGTGATATAATAAACGATTTTGATGTACAAAAACAATCAGATTTTGTTTAATATTCTAAACTCGAATAATACTAGTAAAAAATAAAACAACTAAACGGAGTTTAGCAGAGACGGGAAACACAAAACGGAGTTTAGATATTATATATGTTCGTAATTTTGGCCCTAAACGCCATGCCTGCACCCGACCTTGACGACGACGGGGACCAGGCAGAACACTAGCGTACAGCCTTATTGGGTTGCGCGTAAGCTTGCAAATAGTGGTGTAATTTGTGATTTTATATCCATTGACGGAGTTTAGATGGAAGTTCGCTCGCGCGGTAAAAAAAATCACAATTATATGAGTAAGACCTTAACGCTATTGTTAATATAATTAATATGTAGTCCAACTAGTTGACTTGAATAATAAAATACCCAACATTGGCTACCGGTAGTTTTTACAAAATTACACAAGATTTTGTTCTCTATTTTGGAGTCCGCTCGCTAAACGAAGCTTAGGAGAATGGGGTTTTAGTATTTTTTTTTAAATAGTTATAACCATATTATCGTGCAAAAACTTATTGTGCGAGCTAGAATGGGATGCATACTAACTATGAAAAATAATAAAATGCCTAAAAGGCCTAAGAAAGCCTGTGATATTTGCTCGGACGTCCAAAAATTGCCTGCTCTGAGAATGGCCGACTTACTGCCAAAAAGAATGCGGCGGAAAATCATTATGTGCACAACATTTTATATTCTAGTAAAATATCTACACGTCCAACTCTGATGTCCTGTTTGACTGTTGGACCGGCCAATTAGAGTACAGCAATAGAGTACAGTAGTCTGGTGAAAACCATTACACAAAATTATATGAATTAATAGATGTTATCCACGATTCTGTCTGTAAAGATTTTGTTTATCCCTGTCCCGCAGAAGGTAGGTACGTAATCTTCCGGGATAAAAAGCACCTATCCTTTGTTATTCTAGACTATAAAAAAAATACGAACTCAGCATTACAGAGACAGATTTCTGTAATGCCGAGTTGGTATTTTCTTTCCTAAATGTTTTGTTTTCAATTTCACTTGTCGAATATATATATTTTTTCTTTTTTTCTTTCTGTGCCAAATTTCATCCAAATCTGTTCGACCGTTATACGTGAAAGAGTAACAACCATCCATACATACTTACAAACTTTCGGATTTTTAATATCAGCTAGATTTGATAAGGACAAGACAAGTGACGGAAAGAAGGGTAGGCCTTTGCTTAGCAGAGGGACACTATATTAGAAAAAAAAACATTGCCACGCTGTTGCTTAATCCTCTATGACCCTGACGGTCGTACTTTTCAACGCATGCTCACTGCGCTTAACTGCGTTGCAGCTTGTTTCTAAAAATACATTAATTCTCACACATGCTGACCTTTTGATGTGCACATGTATCCCGCAAATGTATTATGAATGTATTTTCGTCGCGGTCATCTGTCAACAGCTTGAACGAGGGACCCCGACCGTAGATAATCCAGACTTAGTCCGTTATACTTTTCCTTTGTCCTTAATGTAGCTCATTTTAGGTGTTCAATAGGACAAAAAGATTTCATGCGGCAGTAATTTTGATTGTTTCTATTGTATGATTTTGGTAATTGCTAATATTTACCTTTATTGAAATATTAGCTACTTTGATCCTCAGTGGGCTTTTCCCATCTGCGCGGGAAGAGAAGCAACTGGTACATTCTAATGTTTTTAGGGTTCCGTACCCAAAGGGTAAAAACGGAAAACCCTATTCGTGAGGCTCCGCTGTCCGTCCGTCCGTCCGTCTGTCTGTCACCAGGCTGTATCTCATGAACTGTGATAGCTAAATAGACAGTTGAAATTTTCACTGATGATATGTATTTCTGTTGCTGCTATAACAACAAATACTAAAAACAAAATAAAATTAATATTTAAGGGGGCTTATTCAAAGATGATGTATTTCTGTTGCCGCTATAACAACAAATACTAAAAATCAGAATAATAAATAATAATAAATAAATATTAGGGAACAATTCACACAAATTGATCTAGTCCCAAAGTAAGCGCTAGTAAGGCTTGTGTTATGGGTACTAGACAACGATATACATACTTATATAGAGAAATACATACTTATATAGATAGAAAACATCCATAACTCAGGAACAAATATTCGTGCTCATCACACAAATATATGCCCTTACCAGGATTCGAACCCAGGACGCTTGCTTCGTAGGCAGGGTCACTACCAACTAGGCCAACCGCGTCGTTGATGTAATGTATGTATGTCTGTATAATATCATGGACCAATATAAAGTGACCCCACACTGCGTACATTTTGCTTTGGAGCAGAGCTCTGCTTACACTAGTTTATAGATATTTATAGGTAATGGCACGGAACGGAACCCTACGTGCGCGAGTCCGACTCGCGCTTGGCCGGTTTTTTATTTACTCCCGGACCAGCATGGAAGAAATCTAAGAAAAATCTATAACGTAACATTTCAAAACATGAAACATAACGATAATTATTCAGATAAAACCACGTGTTTTAGTTCCAGTCGCCGATTAATTTCCCGTGTTTTAAGAGACAAATAAAAGAACGCGACGACGGCGATTTTATTATTCAGTTAGCGACGCTAATGAACATTTAGAGCTCCTTTGTAGCTGCTGTAAGAAATTAATTTAAGGCTGTCTTCTTTATTCAACTTATGAATACAATTTTTTACAAGCACATTTCTACTCATTGGAGCCGATGTACGATTTCCTGCTTTTTGCGGTTGAGAGTTGAGACTAATCCCATGGGGGATGGAAACCAAAATGATTCTTAAATAATAAGAGTTTGGGCTCAGGTTATACGACCGAGGCAGTAACCCCAAACCGTGCCGTACCGACGCGCTAGCGCATGTGCGCGAGAGCTGGTCTTATACTCTGAAATTCGTTTTTCGAAGTTCGTTTCGTGCCGTTCCGTTCTCACTAATAGTTATTAATTTGAGAGTGAGAGGGACGGCGTGATACGAACTTCGAAAACCGAATTTCGGAGTAGCCCCCCTGTATGATACCTAGCTGCTGAGCTGATAGACTACCCATTTTTTATTACTGTTCTAGAAAGAGACGGGTAGTATATCTCGCTTTCACGCGTTCTTGTGCTAGCCGTGCTGGTTCAACAGATCTCGTTGGCTTTTCAAATACTACATGAACGAGGCAATGTTGCTGGCGTAATGGGCACAGTGTGGGCACGTTTGAGCCAGCTCGGTGCCAGAAGGGCGAAATTTTTTCTCTGTTTTAAGATCTTGTTTTACCTTTATTTTCTGTAGTATGTACTGAGTTTTAAACAGCTCTCTTATTTAACTTTAACTGCAGTTATGTAACACCACCACGTTAATAGCAAGGTGCCAGAATTTCTTATCTAGTCTAGTCTATCTAGATTATACAATTCAATGTAGCTTTAAGACCCAGACCCGTATTTGATCAATATCAAAAAAAAAAGAGAGAGAATTAATATTTCAACCTCTACGCGATACTAAGAAAAAGGGTATTGCATGATAGACGGATGGACGGACGAACAATAAAGTGATCCTATAATACAGTTTTTTTCTTTTAGGTCTACAGTCAAGGAATTCAATTCCTAACTCACCATGGAACCTTATGTTACTCGTCGTAAAGATTTTCCTTGCGAAATGCGATGTCACTTTCACGTTTTATGTGAAAAGGTTCCTCGATGGGTTAGGAATTAAACTCCTTGACTGTACAAACCCGAGTTCTGTGGAAGTTATAAGTGGATCGCAATGAACGTCGCGAAGCTTTTACACTAAACACTTGAGGTAATGACGTCTCTGCCATGACACGCAATTTTAAACAAGAGAATTTTACCTCCCACTTAGTTTAGTGGACTAATAAGTCTACTCGCCCCAGATACGGCTTCTCTATACGGCGGCGTCGACGATTAAAATGATTTACTCGACATATAAGGAATGTTTATCTACCGCTCGACATAAAGGGTAACCGCTGGTTTACGGCCGAGCCTAATTTAATATTGCTCGTAAATACCGAGATAGCGTGAGTCAAAGAAAGATTTCACTAGTTTTTATCTAACGACTACATAGTGTGTGATCTGAAAGAAGAGAAAACAAAAGACAGATAGAACAAGGTAGGTAGTATAAAGAGATTAAATTCATTGATAGAAGCATTAAATAAACAATTTAGTTCGGAAGTCCTACTCAACGTTCAAAAGCATATTGTATTTGTATACAGTACAGTTATCGACCTTGTGAGTAAGGTCTATGTATCTAAACAAAATAATCTTCAAGTTTATTTTGATAGGCAGATCCTTTTAATAGGTGCTATATAAATGCGAAAATTTGTGAGTATGCGTGTATGGATGTTTCCTACTCTTTGCGTCAGAACGACTGAACAGATCTGGCTGAAATTTGGCATGAGGATAGACTAAAGCCTGGAATAACATAATAATATAGGCACATCCAATTATGTTTTATTTCATTTAATGTTTATTTTAACTGTTGTATCATTCTTTTCTTTTCAATGTATATGTATCACCCTATGGTCCCAACGGAAGACCAGCGCTGGCTGCAAGGCCAGCAAATGCTGAGTTGGGACCATTTTGTGACAATTTATTTATTTATCTGCTGTATTATGTGTTTTTTTTATTTTGATGTTTTGTTTGTCATGAATAACCTTTTTTCTTCTTCTTCTTCTTCTTCTAAATTTATCACAGAAAATTGCATAGTTCCTGCGGGATAGCGATAAACAAATTCTTTGTAGATGACGTCGTGGGCTGTTGCCTAATAAATAACAAATTTGATGCTGTAAAAACCTCAAATGCAAAAAAAGATATTGTGTTAGATTCAGAGGCTCGCTGGGCCATTAATAGGTACTAAAATCACTCGTCCTGTCAGCTTTATACTAATAGCTTCGAGTGACTCGTTGATAGAGTCCATTTTCAAGCAAGAACAATAAGTAATCCCTCACGTCAGGACCGGGCTCGCCCTGTTCACGCGCAATTAGGTTCATTTGCTAGCATTAATTAGGAAGAGGAGTGGTCTTAGCAAACATGAAAGGAAATTAATCAATTTGAGGGATGTAGCCGCAGGCGTGCTGGGGAGGGCGATGGACTTAAAAATGCTTACAACGCGAATAAATCAAAACATGTTTTAGGGTCCTCAGAAGTAAAAAACGGAACCCTTAGGGCCTGTCTCACCACTCTCAGTTAAGTTCCGGTTATCACAAGTGTCAGTCATCTAATCTAACTAATATTATAAATGCGAAAGTATGGATGGATGGATGGATGGATGGATGTTTGTTTGTTACTCAATCACGCCAGAACGGCCCAACGGATCTGGATGAAATTCGGCACATAGATAGAGAAAAGTCTGGAATAGCACATAGGCTACTTTTTATCCCGGAAAATTGCGTATTTCCTGCAGGATAGCGATAAACGAATTCTTTGCAGACGAAGTCGCTGGCAACAGCTAGTCTATCATATCCCTCTCTATTTCTTAGTATGAAATAGACAGAGACGACAGCATAGATAACCGACACTTAAGATTAACCAGAACTTAACTGAGAGTGGTGAAACAGGCCCTTACAGTACTTTATTGTACCATCTTGTAGTCCATCCGTCTGTCAAGACCCTTTTTTTTTCTCCCCTTAGTCCGTTTTGGACTACCATTCAGACCTACTAATAGGACCACACTGATGAAAAAATTCATTTAGTCCTACTACTTCTGGCACAAATTTTAATAGGATTAAAGGAACGAAATAGTCCGTTTACTGCCAATACTTCTGGTAGGTAGGTTTAGGTTATAAGAGTTTTCAATGATTCACGGTTAAGTTCATTCGAAATATTATAAACGGGATGTGAACCGCGATTACATTTATTGAGCACCCGATATTTCGACGCATCTTCCCGTGATCATGATGCATGCACCTGCGTCGAAATATCGGGTGCTCAATAAAGGTAATCGCGGTTCACCTCCCATTCATAATATTTCAAAGGTTTAGGTTATGTTAGTTTTGCATCGGCCCAAAGGGCCAAAACCACGCAGGAATTGACGCTGGCGCGGAGCTCCGTTGACACTGTGTGTCGATGGGATCGGGTAAAAACGCGACTGTGGAACTAATCGCATCATTTTTTCCGTTACGTCCTATTTGTTGACCGTCGTATCAATAATACAACGGTTTCTCGTTGAATGACAAATTTATTTAATTTAGCAGCCCTTATATACTTTCCTGAGAAACATTTCGATACCGCGATGTAGGAATGGGACGGCCCAGTACAGCGACATCTGGTGGCCGATAGGCATACTAAATACATAAAACATTTCACCTCTGTACATACCGCCCACCATGGACAGCTATGTCCATAATTAGCAGTACCGCCCACCATGACAAAACCTTAGATTATACACAAATACAATTTTTACACAAATACAATTTAACTGTCACCTTCTTCCATCTATACAATTACAATACAGTTAACAAAATCATACAGGAGCACAAGATTACCGATACCAAACCCGATTACGTCTAAAATAGTGGTCATTACCATTACGCCAATTTTGTAACAAACTATCAGACTTTTCTTGATATTTATTGTTCCTGCTTAACTTAACTTGTGAGTGTAATGTTACCACATTACTTAACCTACCTTTATTTGAACAAACAACTCCTGAAATTACCCATCCCAATTTTTTAAATTGAGCCACAAGTTTCCCCTGTGTATCCTTCTTGACACCATCCAGAATTACCTGCCCAAACACCTCAGCACCTAACAAAATATCACTTTTATCCGGTGTGTGATAATTAGGATCCGCCAACATTAAATGTTTTGCCCCTAGACCGTTTAGATCTTCAACCGTCGTTGTTGGAAGTGATGCCGTGATCGTTTCCAACACATAAGCCTTCACAGAGATGTTCGTCTCTGGATATATCAAAGACTGCAGATTTAATTCAACCATAGCCTTTGATATAAGGTTATTATTTCCACCAAGACCAGAAATGTTCCCATTGAGTGGTTCCTTTTTTAACCCTAAACGTTGCGCGACAGCCTCCGTTATAAAGGATGTCTGCGACCCTTGGTCTAACAAGGATCGAATCGTCACAGAATTTCCATTTTTAGCCTTTACCTTAACCAGAGCAGTCGGAAGTAAGACTTGCCCCGTTCCCATCGCAAAACAGTTATCCACCGTATCAATTTCTTTTGCCTCAACTGTATCAGAATTGCTCATCCTAACATTGCCTGTTCTAGCTACCTGCCTGTCCTTAGGGTGTAATAAGGTATGGTGGCGGCGCTTGCAGATCCTGCATGAAGTTGAGTTCTGACAGAACCTGGCCGAATGATTGCCACCTAAACAGTTAAAACATAACCCTTTTTTCTGAACGAAAGTTCGGCGAGCGTTTACATTGAAATTGGCAAATTCCTTACAATATTCAATTTTATGGGACTAAACGGAATTTTTTGTCCGTTTATTCCTCTTAAAAGAACTTAACGGATTTTTCTGTCCGTTTATTTCTATTATGTAATAGGACTGAATGGTAGACATGGCCTACTGACATTCTCCTATTGTTATTTATTTTAATTGTTATGCATGACATTTTTGTATTATTTCAGTCATTTTAATTTTGTACGCCTATTTTAGGTAGAAAGTGGAGATTCTGACTAGCTTTAAGATCACTTATGTACACCTGCTTTCAACAAATAAATTATTCTTATTCTTATTCTTATTCTTAGACCAAAACGGACTATATCTTTTTCTCAGGCTAGAGGCTAGAGTTTGGAACGTTTTAGAGTTTTGTGTCGTGTTGGTGGTGTGGCACTGTGTTGATATGTGACGCAGAAACAAGTGGGTTTCGTTTGTAGTCATGTAGTCGTACGCTATGATATACTATACTGATCGTACGTGTCGCTCAAACGTAGGTACGGTCGGCTAAATAAGTGCTCTATCACATTTCATCCAACTGCCTATCAAATGAAAATGTAATTAAAGTCGAACTTTCAATTTGGCAGACACGTCTTATCGACATTGTACGTAGTAGCAATTTGCCACACGCTAGGTACGCGAGCGGAAAATTCCACTTCCTGGCCAGGGGAAGACGTAAAATTGTGTACACACCTCGGGCGGTGATAAAGAAAGCCTCAGGTCGCATGTTTGTCGCCCTCACCTTTCGCGAAAAGTTCCTGCAATATGGGCCCCGATTTTTGAAAGCACATCACTCGAAAGTACCACTCGAAATTGGTATAAATCTGTTTATATCTTCAAAACTACGGCTCTAATCAAATTTTTGACTAGTCCACATGATTAAGGCGAAGGGATAGGCAAAAGCTCATAAATTGGTTGTTTTTGTGCATGTTTTATGGCGATAATACACAATTTGGAGTTTTGAAAACTGCACATTCTATAAAACATGTCTTGAATTAGAATTCACCGGTGAAAACATATTCCTTAATGTCGTAGTTAGTACAAAAATTCGTTTGCTCTAAGAGTCTCGAAAATATTTTGTGCACGGTTTGCTCGGGTGAAACCAATCTGTTTGCTACCAATCTCGACGAGGTCACTCTAGTAACTCATAATTAAAATTCCGCGGTGCGTTTGCTTCAATTAGCCAACAAATAAGGATTTAGAGAGTAGTACTGCCCTGATCCTGTGAAAAGGGCGAACGCAATATTTGCCCGCACATTCAATCAGGCGCTTTTCAATGTACAAAAAAATTCGGAAACCAAAAAAATGTTAAAAAGATAATACAATGAAATAAATTATTAAGATAAAACCAAAAATGTTCATAAAAAAATAATAAAAAAATAATAGATAAATATATAAAAAAAATAATTTGGATAAGACGTATGAAAATAATAAGGAAAAAGCAACGTTGCATGTTCGCTCGGTGGCGGCAGTGCGTAAGCGACGCGACGTTGCCAATATTCGCTTCGCGTTTTTTCATATTGGTTTGGCTAAGCATGTTGTTTGAGTCACAGAATAGGCGCGAAACAGTGCTTCAAAAAGTCGTACTCGTTCGCTTCGCACGTATAATACCTATATTAAGTTAAAAGTTATTATTTTCAATCCGTTTTTTGGGAACTTAGTGGCAGGTTGGTTTGATACTTACTTGCTGTTTAGCGAACAAGCATGGGAAATAGGATTTTGGTTGGAA
Organism: Pandemis heparana; assembly: GCA_963854515.1. Taxonomy (NCBI): domain Eukaryota; kingdom Metazoa; phylum Arthropoda; class Insecta; order Lepidoptera; family Tortricidae; genus Pandemis; species Pandemis heparana. Next base: position 5,565,761 of record OY978011.1, on the reverse strand, counting down.
TTACTGCATGAAAAATTTTGATAATGAGGCAAGTAGTACTCCAATGTTAGTCTATCATTAGAAAGAAAAAAAAAATGATATCTGAAGGTCAAAGTGGTTCCCAAACATGGATCCGTTATCAAAATAAAAAAGACCGCCATATTGAAATCTTTAGTTTTTCGACCGATTAATTTCAAAATCGATATCTGAGGATCCGAGTTGTCTCCAAACACGTATCCGTTATCAGAAATGACAAAAGTGGCCGCTATTTTGAAATCTTTAAGTTTTGGGCCGATTATTTTCAAAATCGATATCTGAGGGTCCGAGTGGTCGTCAAACACAAATCTGCTACCGAAAATGAAAAAAACTGGCCGCCATTTTGAATTCTTTACTTTTTGGACCGAATATTTTCAAAATCGATATCTAAGGGTCCGAGAGCTCCCCAAACATAAATCCGTTATCAAAAATGAAAAAAGTGGCCGCCATTTTGAAATCTTTAAGTTTTGGGCCAATTGTTTTCAAAATCGATATCTGAGGATCCGAGTGGTTCCCAAACATGAATCCGTTTTTAAAAATTAAAAAAGTGGCCGCCATTTTGAAATCTTTAAGTTTTGGACTGAATATTATCAAAATCGATATCTAAGGGTTCGAGTGGTCGTGAAACACAAATCTGCTATCAAAAATGAAAAAACTGGCCGCCATTTTGAAATCTTTAGTTTACCGACCGATTAATTTCAAAATCAATATCTGAGAATCCGAGTTGTCTCCAAACACGTATCCGTTATCAAAAATTACAAAAGTGGCCGCCATTTTGAAATCTTTAGTTTTTGGACCGATTATTTTCAAAACCGATATCTAAGGGTTCGAGTGGTCGTGAAACACAAATCTGCTATCAAAAATGAAAAAACTGGCCGCCATTTTGAAATCTTTAGTTTACCGACCGATTGATTTCAAAATCGATATCTGAGAATCCGAGTTGTCTCCAAACACGTATCCGTTATCAAAAATGACAAAAGTGGCCGCCATTTTGAAATCTTTAGTTTTTGGACCGATTATTTTCAAAACCGATATCTGAGGGTCCGAGAGCTCCCCAAACATAAATCCGTTATCAAAAATGAAAAAAGTGGCCGCCATTTTGAAATCCTTAGTTTTTGGACCGATTATTTTCAAAACCGATATCTGAGGGTCCGAGAGCTCCCCAAACATAAATCCATTATCAAAAATGAAAAAAGTGGCCGCCATTTTGAAATCTTTAAGTTTTGGGCCGATTATTTTCAAAACCGATATCTGAGGGTCCGAGAGGTCCCCAAACATAAATCTGTTTTTAAAAATGAAAAAAGTGGCCGCCATTTTGAAATCTTTAAATTTTGGATCGATTATTTTTAAAATCTATATCTGAGGGTCCGAGTGGTCATCAAACACAAATCTGCTATCGAAAATAAAAAAAACTGGCCGCCATTTTGAAATCTGTACTTTTTGGACCAAATGTTTTCAAAATCGATATCTGAGGATCCGAGTGGTCCCCAAACAAGAATCCGTTTTTAAAAATAAAAAAAGGTGTCCACCATTTTAAAAACTAGTTTTTGTACCGATTGTTTTCAAAATCGATATCTTACGATCTGAGTGGTTCCCAAACACGTATCCGTTATACAAAATAGAAAAGTCATCATCATTTTGAAATGTTTAGTTTTTGAACAGATTGTTTTCAAAATTGATATCTGAGCTGGCGGCCTCTTTTTCCATTTTTGATAACGGGTTGATAAATGGTGGCCAGTTTTTTCATTTATAAAAACGGATTCATGTTTGGGGACCACTCGAATCCTCAGATATCGATTTTGAAAACAATTGGTCTAGAAAGTAAAGAATTCAAAATGGCGGCCACTTTTTTCATTTTTAAAAACAGATTTATGTTTGGGGACCTCTCGGACCCTCAGATATCGGTTAATAATCGGTCTGAAAACTAAACATTTCAAAATGGCGGCCACTTTTGTCATTTTTGATAACGTATACGTGTTTGGAGACAACTCGGATCCTCAGATATCGATTTTGAAATCAATCGGTCGGAAAACAAAAGTTTTCAAAATGGCGGCTACTTTTTTCATTTTTAAAAACGGATTCATGTTTGGGGACCACCTGGATCCTCAGATATCGAATTTGAAAACAATCGGTTCAAAAAGTAAAGAATTCAAAATGGCGGCCAGTTTTTTCATTTTCGATAGCAGAATTGTGTTTGACGACCACTCGGATTCTCAGATATCGATTTTGAAAATAATCGGTCCAAAACTTAAAGATTTCAAAATGGCGGCCACTTTTTTCATTTTTGATAACGGATTTATGTTTGGGGAGCTCTCGGACCCTCAGATATCGGTTTTGAAAATAATCGGTCCAAAAACTAAAGATTTCAAAATGGCGACCACTTTTGTCATTTTTGATAACGGATACGTGTTTGGAGACAACTCGGATTCTCAGATATCGATTTTGAAATCAATCGGTCGGTAAACTAAAGATTTCAAAATGGCGGCCAGTTTTTTCATTTTTGATAGCGGATTTGTGTTTCACGACCACTCGGACCCTTAGATATCGATTTTGAAAATATTCGGTCCAAAACTTAAAGATTTCAAAATGGCGGTCACTTTTTTCATTTTTAAAAACGGATTCATGTTTGGAGACAACTCGGATTCTCAGATATCGATTTTGAAATCAATCGGTCGGTAAACTAAAGATTTCAAAATGGCGGCCAGTTTTTTCATTTTTGATAGCAGATTTGTGTTTCACGACCACTCGGACCCTTAGATATCGATTTTGAAAATATTCGGTCCAAAACTTAAAGATTTCAAAATGGCGGTCACTTTTTTCATTTTTAAAAACGGATTCATGTTTGGAGACAACTCGGATTCTCAGATATCGATTTTGAAATCAATCGGTCGGTAAACTAAAGATTTCAAAATGGCGGCCAGTTTTTTCATTTTCGATAGCAGATTTGTGTTTCACGATCACTCGGACCCTCAGATATCGATTTTGAAAATATTCGGTCCAAAACTTAAAGATTTCAAAGTGGCGGCCACTTTTTCCATTTTATATAACGGATACGTGTTTGGGAACCACTCGGATCGTCAGATATCGATTTTGAAAATAATCGGTCCAAAAACTAAAGATTTCAAAATGGCGGGCACTTTTTTCATTTTTGATAACGGATTCATGTTTGGGGACCACTCGGACCCTCAGATATCGATTTTGAAAACAATCGGTTCAAAAACTAGATTTCAAAATGGCGGTCACTTTTTTCATTTTCGATGTTTGGAGACAACTCGGATTCTCAGATATCGATTTTGAAATCAATCGGTCGGTAAACTGATTTCAAAATGGCGGCCAGTTTTTTTCATTTTCGATAGCAGATTTGTGTTTGACGACCACTCGGATTCTCAGATATCGATTTTGAAAATAATCGGTCCAAAACTTAAAGAATTCAAAAATGGCGGCCACCTTTTTCATTTTTGATAATGGATTTATGTTTGGGGACCTCTCGGACCCTCGGATATTGGTTTTGAAGATAATCATTGGAAAAACCATGCCTTATTCTGTATCTTTCCCGCACACGTTCAAGTTTTACTTTATTCTGCAATAATAATTTACGTTGCGACTCTAAACAGACTCTGGACACCTTTGACGTCACGTTCATCACTATCCCGCGGAAACTGCATTTTTCTGGGATAAAAAGTAGCCTGTTTTAATCTAGGGTACCAACTGTCTTCGTTCCGAATTTCATCCAAATCCGTCCAGTTGTTGTAGCTTGAAGAAGAAACAAACATACATACACACTCACTCACATCGTCACAAACTTTCTCATGTATTATATCACATACATACATACATAAATAACGTCTCTATTCCTTGCGGAGCAGACAGAGCCCAAGGTAACAAGACCTTAAAGGCCACGTTACGAATGCCGAAATGTTAATTTTTTTTATTATTTTTGCAAAATCTGATTTGAACATTATGCTGTGTCTGTGTAGGCAATCGGAAAACTAAAGCAAGCGCCATCTACTAACATCGCAGTGCAATATTTCAATCCATCAGCACGCGCCCATTCGCATCGAGTTCACGCGTCGATTATTTAACAGATGTCGCGTTGATCGGACTGCTTGCCACGTCACGAACGGGCAAGGTCATTTGCCTATCCCTTCGCCTTAATGAGACCCGTAAGTATCTTCTAAGCTACTCGTATTTCAAATTCAGCACAATTTTTCACCACTTTTGAGTTGTATTTTCACACATGTGCTTTCAAAAATCGGGCCCTTGAGACACTCTTTATTTCACCACGCTCGGAATATAATCGTGATGCAAAGGATTTTACGTCACCCTTGGCCGTAATTGGGATTTTACGCCCGCTTCGCGGACAGAAAATCTCACTTTCTGGCCGAGGCAAGACGTAAAACTTTATACAAACCACGGGCGGTAATTCGTAAAGCCCCAGATCGCATATTTATGCCCCTCACCTTCGGTTCGGGCCACAAACGCCTGCGATCTGGGACAATTACGAATTCACCGCCCTAGGTCTATAATGTACTATTCAATCTTAGGGTGACAGACCACGTATTTACCATCGCAGAACCCTACCGCAATAAGTTGGACATATTACTTGAGTTCGAGTGACAGCGGCCTGTCATGCGACAGGGTACTACGGTGGTATGCGAATATATTTTTCTCACTGTACCTAGGTGTCGTCTTGCAGGATTGCTGGCGGAGTAGAAAGGTTAATGTTTTTTTATACGGATATTATATAATTTTTCCAAATAACTAACAAGTACCAAGGTTACTTAAATAATTGAATATTCTTTTGGCTAAAAAATTCCTTACAGTCTGACCTTCCGTGTCAGTTTTCGGCTCGTAAAATGTTTTCATCACTATGTATTTCCAAGAAGATCTCTGGACTTGTTTAAATATGTATATCTACCCAGAAACGTAGGTAGGTATAGCATGAATCAGTTTAGTTTAAGCCTGAGTACAATGAATCATATTTTTAGTAAAGAGAACATCGCAGGTTAAGAATATTTTAATGTTATTACTATCGAAAAGAATACATTGAGAGGCCTTACCATGACGTCTTAATGCGATTCAATTCCGATTCAGTTTAGGTTCGCTCGCTGTCAGACCCATACTAAAAATGACAGCTAAAACCTGAACTGAGTGTAGGGGCCGATACCGAGTTTCAGTATGGCTCCTTGTTAAGGTAAAGTTGTTATAAGTTAAAGTTGGTAGATTGAAGTTAAAACTGTTTAATAGAATAAAAGTTACAAGTATAGCGAGGCCATGTACCTTTAACGTTGGTTTTAGGAGTAACAAAGTAATCGTTAATACTTGTTTATATTAATGCAATATTGCTTTAGTCAACACTATGACGCATGTCAAAAGTGGGACGCGAGTTAGAGTCGAATTGCTGTGCGGTATTGAACCGTACATGCTGCCGAGGGCAAAAAAAGGGAAAAAGAAAAGGCTTCAGCCTGCGTGAAAGATACATGGACCTGTACAGTAGTTAGATATGAAATTATTGATAATTAAGCTAGTTCTTATGAAAATTAAATATTCGTCGCGCTGTCTGCTCGGCGCGCTGCACTTCCTGGTCGGCGGGGCTGCCTTCTTCCAACAATTGTCGAATTTCTTCTTGAGACCGGACGGTCGGGTTTCTCTTCGGTTTTTTCGGCGGCACTGTCAGCTCCTGAGGTTTTGTTCGTTCAGCACCCCTTTTTTTGCAGTGTTTGACCAGAACATAGATCGCTGCCAAACCGAAAGCTGCCACCAACACGTACAATACCGAATACTGGTGAATGTCGTGTGGACTTATCTTAGCAACAGGTAATTTTTCATTTAGTTTTTGAAGCTGCAGTTCTTCTTCTGCAGTTCACTGAGTCGGAATTGAATCGCGTTAAGACGTCATGGTAAGGCCCCAGGGGACACAGTTTTTCTCGAAAGGATCAGTAGTGTCATTGATTCTGAGTAGAAATATCCCAAAATTTCCAAAATATGTGTGTTTTTTTGAAGTGAAAACTTCTTTAGTGGCGTTAGGCACTTTTTTGGATGGGTAAAAAATTTTAAACTCGCGTCAGACGTAAGACGCAAGGAGAGTTTAAGTACCAGGATATCAGGATCCTCTAAGAGCTTATTTTGAAATACGAATGAAGCTAGTGACGCGTTCGATTTTTGAAGTGTAAGTAGGTCGCTTTATAACGAATGAGCGTTTGGCCTAGTGATATAAGGTGTGGAATAACAGTGCGTTCTCTCAAGAGACCGCAGTTCGAAACTCGTATTGAAAAAGGTTTTTTCCTTTTCTTTTTTTCTTTTTGCGCGAGTGTGCGTGTGTGTAGTTTTCACTTCTGGCCGCCACTCACGGAGTGCTACCCGGTGTTTTTTTTATTAAAACGGTTCTAACTGAATTGTCTGGCAATTGGAGTGTGTCGTACCGTGACTTCTCTAATTGCCATACGTCGGGAGTACAAAGGGACCGCGTGGACAAGTTGCCAGAGGAATGTAATTACACTGACTTGCACTAAATTGATTCTGAGAGCACTACCCTCGCATGTTCCACCATTCATTAAACACTTTAAACTTATATAGCTTTTACAGTTGTAAAACGTCAATCTAACTAATATTATAAATGCGAAAGTATGGATGGATGGATGGATGGATGGATGTTTGTTTGTTACTCAATCACGCCAGAACGGCCCAACGGATCTGGATGAAATTCGGCACATAGATAGAGAAAATTCTGGAATAGCACAAAGGCTACTTTTTATCCCGGAAAATTGCGTAGTTCCCGCGGGATAGCGATAAACGAATTCTTTGCAGACGAAGTCGCTGGCAACAGCTAGTGTATAATATATGCATAACTTTTTACTCCATTTTTTTTTTTTTTTTTTAGCTTCTGTAGCTATAGCTATGGTTATATAGTACCCCAGTTGATTATTGTTAGGGGCTATCTGATACACCCTGTATAGGCTGGAGATGATGATGATGATGATGATATCTGCCAAACATCACCCTCTTTTCAACTTTGAGTCAGAGAGGTATCTGCAAAAAGACCAAAATAACTGTGACGAACTGAACAAGGACAGACTGTGGAGATGATGTAATTAAGGCGAGGTAACACACAATTAGGGACAAAGTCCCAAATATGCCAAATACGAGGTTATTCCACTTCTGCACGTGTAACAAGTAGGTACTATTGAAACAAAAGGGACTAACAATAATATGGAAAGAACATTGCAATTAGATTTTGACAAAGTGGGCACCTAGATTGTTGACTGAGGGTTTTTCAAAAGCCAAAAAAAATGGTTCAAATGAAAAAAAAACTAAGTTGATGCTCACTCAGTAGGCTATCTACAATTCAGAGGTAATGGAGGGTATTACCAATAATACAATGATGATTCACTGCAACTAGCTACCATTGTTTAGATGTTCACAAAAATAGAGCAAACTTATATCTACTGAAAACAGTGCGGTTTGTGGCTAGGAGTAACTTCGCAGAAATTCTTCTTCGCAATTACACCTATGTACACGTGAAGGAATAGGGAATATTCATGTATTTTTTTTATTACTTATAATGTTCAATTGCATCTCTATAACACAGAAAAAAATATAAACAGGCTTGGAAATATTCAAATTATTTTTTAAAGTGAAATTAGAAACATCGAATAAATTTGCGCCGTTCAAAACGCCGCCATTGAGCGCGCGCTTTTGATGACGTCATTTGTCATATCCCGTGTTTGTCTACGCTAATATTATTAAGGAAAAATGTATCTTTGTTATAGATTCACTCAAAAACTACTGGATCTATTTTAATAATTCTTTCACCATTAGAATGCTACATTATCTCCGAATAGCATAGGCTATAGAATATTTTCAAAAAGTTAGGGATCCGTATGAAAACTTCGATAGTGTCACCCAAGGTGTGAAAAAAAATCCAGAATAATCCTTATATTGAGTACGGCTGCGGAAACTGTTGACAATATTGCAAAGTGATGTACTACAGTTTTATAGGAGACATCAATATCTACAAAAAAGCCCGCTATACTATATGTTTAACTATTACAGTTATGTCACAATAACTACTTTTTCAAAATCTAAATTTATAATGTCTCTCTACGTAAATAACCAGTATAAAATGACCTCACGCTGCGTACATTTTGCTTAGAACCAGGTCTCTGCTAAAAATGGATATTATATTAGCTAGCCGAATTTGTACGGAATCCTCGGTGCGCGAGTCAGACTCGTACTTGGCCAGTTTTTTTAGTATGCCCCGACACAAAAATATGGTTTTTGATAAGAGTTTCATATAGAAATAATATAGAGTTAATATTTCGAATGGTTTTTGATATATATTTTTTGTTAAATACCTATATCTACTCGTGCGAAGCCAGGCCGGGCGGCTAGTTTACTCCTTCATTCCCACGTAGGTACACATTTCCAGTTTTAATTGCTAAACAGGATCAGATCACAGATTTTAAACAGTAGAAAATTCAGTTTAAAACTAATCTAAGCTAGTTTATAAAAGTTCGGTAAAACTTTCTTTAAAACCTTTCATATTCATATTGAGGTTTTACGAAATTCTGATGATTAATCATCTGAAATAAATTTCAGGTGTAGGAAGATACATCAAATATTGATTCATTAGAAATCACCACAGGAATACAGTTTTTAAACTAATTTTCTCACAAACACTACTACTAAAACAGTACGAATATCAACGCAGGTAAATCCAATTTGTGACATGTGACGTCACACTTCGTTTTGACCAATGGTGACGCGTTTCGTGAGTTTGAATTTCCCACCCATATTTTTCACTTTTTATAAAAAAAAATATAGGTTTAATTCATAACTAAATAAAAAAAAATCTTTTAATTATAATCTTACGATAATAAAAATTCAAGAAAAAAATATTAAACACAGTTTTTTTCTTTATGAATATTCCTTATTGTACGTACCTACTTTTAAAATAAACCATGTATTTAACATCCATTTGGTGATCTGGGGTAGACAGAGCCTAGGGTAACAAGACCTAAAGGCCATGTCCCATTCCATTTTGCCCTTTCCCTAGAAGGGCTTTTAGGGAAGAACTTGGTTGTTAACATAATATAATGAGGTCAATATGCACCTGACCTTGAACATTTTTCATTGAAGTAAACTCACACCTAACTTATATGTACACTAGCTTTTTCCCGCGACTTCGTCCGCGTAGACTTCATTTATTGACAAATAGCTTTTGGCCACGGCTTCGCTTGTGTGTACCAGGAGTATTTCGAAATTTGCTCTCTTAATGCTACACTCCCCTACACTCCCCAAAGAACCCACTTGCCAAATTTCAGCTTTATACGGTCAGTAAAACGAAAAATCCCGTTTTTTCCCGTTCCCGTGGGAATTTTGGAAATTTCTCTCTTAATGCTTCTTTATACTCTCCAAACAACCTAAATGCCGAATTTCAGCGTTCTACAACCAGTAAAACGAAAAGTTCCGTTTTCCCGTTCCCGTGGGAATTTTGAAAAATGATCTTTTATAGCTTCTCTACACTCTTCAAGCAACCTACATGCCAAGTTTCAGCTTTCTACGACGAATAAGACGAAAAATCCCGTTTTTTTCCCGTTCCCGTGGGAATTTTGGAAAGTCCTCTCTTAATACTTCTCTACACTCCCCAAGCAACCTACATTTCGAATTTCAGCTTTCTACAACCAGTAAAACGAAAAGTCCCGTTTTTCCCGTTCCCGTGGGAATTTCAGGAAATTGTCTCTTAGTGCTTCCCTACACTCATCAAGCAACCTACATGCCAAGTTTCAGCTTTCTACGACCAGTAAAACGAAAAATCCAGTTTTTCCCGTTCCCGTGGGAATTTTGGAAAGTCCTCTCTAAATGCTTCTCTACACTCCCCAAGCAACCTACATGTCGAATTTCAGCTTTCTACAACCTGCACTGCAGTAGAACAAAAAATCCCGTTCTTTCCCGTTCATTTCCGTCAGAATTTTGGAAAATCCTTTCATTAGTGCACCCCTATACTCCCCAAGGAACCTGAAGGCCAAAATTTCAGTTTTCTACGATCATTAAAACGAAAAATCGATCCCGTAGATCTGAATATACATCTCGTTTTTTCCTTATCCTGTTGGAATTTTCGAAAATCCTTAAAACTGTTTCTTACTATTATAATCACCTACTTCTATGCCAAATTTTAAGTCTAGTAATTATAGTTCATAGGATTTCGTTGAACTGAATATATAAATCCCGTTTTTTCCTTATCCCGTGAGAATTTCCAAAAATCATGAAATTATTTTCTTACGTGGAAATTTGTGTGTGTGTGTGTGTGTGTGTGTGTGTGTGTGTGTGTGTGTGTCAGGTAGGTATGTGTGTTGTTGTTTTCGTAATCAGCGACCCGATAAACCGTACAAACAATACTACCCACTATAATATAATAATAATAATACCCACGTTGATTTTCAGACTTTGTCACCCCCTATCCCCTTTTAGGGGTTGAATTTTCAAAAAACCTGAAACAGGTGTTTACTCATTTATTGTTAGGATTACTCCTGTGAAGTTTCGAATAAAATAGTCTAACTAATCTTGTTTCCCCATACAAACTTTGGACCCCCATTTAACCCCTTTAGAGGTCGAATTTTGAAAAATCCTTTCTTAGTGCACCCCTAGACCTTATAAGGAACCTAAGTGCCAAATTTGGAATCTCTAGAACCAGCGGTTTGGGCTGTGCGTAGATATGTCAGTCAGTCAGTCAGTCAGTCAGTCAGTCAGTCAGTCAGTCAGTCAGTCAGTCAGTCAGTCAGTCAGTCAGTCAGTCAGTCAGTCAGTTTCTTCTTTTATATATTTAGATAGAAGATATAAGAGTAATCGGAGCATTTGGTAATTAAAAGGCAAGTATTTATAAATGGAAGTTAAATTTCAGTTAAGTAATCATCGTTAACTCCAACCGCAGGCTGGGTTTCCCGGACTCCCTTTCGACGTCTGATACCAAAATAAAATCTGATTCACCAAACCACCAAGGCTATAAAACCAGGGTAATGATCTATTTATTTTATTGCGCAAAGTAGTTACGCATCATCTTTTTACGCGTGCGGATTCCCAATCTGAGTCCATATTATTTTAACGTCTTTAATCTACAGGTTTTCAAATAAAGATCATCTAAATGTGCTGCGCTAGCGCTAGTCTTATCGTTAACCTTGTGAATCAATCGCCATTATTTTTTAACCGTCTTCAAAAAGGAGGAGTTCTTGTTTTTTCTATGCGATTCTATAAATGTATTTACGTTTACTGATAATCTCGACTATTCTAGTCCTATTCTTTCCGCCATTCGTCCTTGTCAAGAGCATGCTCCTGCCACCTTATTCGATCTCCTCTTAGGACTGCCTCTAGTCTAATCAGATAGGTTTATTTTGTATGAAAGGTTAGTTATTTAGACGTCCTCAGCACTCGAAAAGGTTATTCAACTGTCACTGTTCACCTCTTAAACTTTCATAGTTGTGAATAGATTTTTTTCTTTTCCAGGTTGGGGCTGACTCACGACGACGACGAGCACTGCGCGGGCGCAGCGCAGCGAGGCTCCGTCATGGCGCCGACGGTGATGGCCGCACTCCACAACTTCTCCTGGTCTTCCTGCTCTAAGAAGCAGCTGCAAGACAAGGCCAAGTAAATTGAACTCCGTTTACTATCCCTACTACACCCCCTTCAAAAAAAAAACGGGTACTTACAACTTACTTCTTAAGCTTTAATGCCTAAAAATCAGAATCTTTGCAAGGGGGTTTAGTTCCTACTTTATATTTTGAATGCGAAAATAACTCTTGTCTGCTACGCTTCCACGGCTAAACCACTGAACCGATTTTAATGTAACTTGGTATCATGACAGTTTCAGTTCCAGGGAAGGAAATAAGATAGTTTCTATTCCGAAAAATCGGATAGTTCCCGCTCGGCAACGCCCTGTTATTATCTAGATTGCAATTGTAAAAATAGTTAGTTTGATGCTACTAAAATGGTGGTTCCGGAAACTTACGTATTACGTACCTAACTTAGATAGTATATACTACCTACTACACTACTATATGCTAGTACACTTATACGTACACTTATTAGCTATCGGTTACTGAATTATACTTTTAATTAAATCTTTGAGAACACTGAAGAACCATAGTAACTGATTCATTTTGTTTGAAAATTGGCTACAAAGTAAATCCGTTTATTTGCTCGTCAGTATACATAAACAAGTCCCGAAGTCATTCTACGAGTATTAATTGGTTTTGTAGAGTTTGAGATTAATAAGTTAAGACACTTTGTTCTTAATTACTATTTCTCTAAAGTCAAGTGCTTTCTCGCTCTCCGCTTTAATTAACGCCAAGAGTGCCTTTAAACTAACTTTACTACTAGTACTAGGTATAGTATATCTTTACTTACATTAGCCAAAGTTATTTATAAAACTGAGGCAAAATTCCCGAAAGCGACTTGAAAGAAATGAGCTATAATTATTATCAATTGTTATTAAATTGATATTGTACCAACATTGTATCGTTTTATAAAATTATTATGCAAGTTGAAGTTCCCTGATTCAAATCAGGATTGGGATATTTAGGCACTAAACTGTACGATGAATTTGTGAACGTTTGTTGAGTAATGGATATTTTAAAGTACTTAAGAATATTAAGACCCAGTGCAAATACAAGCCAAACCAAAATGAATAACTTTATCCCTTGCACATTGCCAGTGCAAAAAGTTTCTATTAAAATTGGGAATGTCACTGTAAAACTCTCAGAAACACAAATTTATTTAAAGCACAAAGCTACGCTGCATCGAGAGCTTTGTAAGCTTTCTTTAATGAGCTTAACTGGGTTGAATGGGGCATCGTTGTGCTCAGTGAAGCTCATTTAAGTTTGTGTATTTATAAACTTGTTGCGACCAACATACTAAGGTGCAGCAAGCAGCATGTGTGCAAGCTTCGTTTAAAACTGATAAAAAATATTGACAAGAGAAATAATGGTGGGTTGAATTTGTTACAAAGTTGTATGTTTCAATCATTGCCGTAATATTCAGTGTGTGCTGTACCTTAGTTACTATAAGCGTGAGGCCAGACGAGCGGATTTTTTGGACTTGTGTGTCGCGTAAATTCGGTCGCATAGTTTCTGATACATTCGGTTTTATACAAAACTTCCAGGGGGGTTACCACGACGTCAGTTTAGGTTCGGTCGCTGTCAGATCCATACTAAAAATGACAGCTAAAACTTTAACTGAATCGCATTAAGACGTCATGGTTAAGGCCCCTGTTTCATATACACGGCGATGCTAAATGAGTTTGGACTTTTGTGTGCAGCAAAAATTACGTGACTCACAACTCGAAAAATTAATACGCTCGTCTGGGCTCACCCTAACAATAACATTAACCGACGAGTTTGATATTTTATAGGTCAAAGATATTATTAACCTGAGTATGTGATGCACACATGTGTACACACACAAACGTCAAAATAATCCTTCATCACTAATGAATAAAAAAACAGGATTTAATGTGAAAGTTGACTTTTGTAACAACGTAACATTATGGTGGCATAACAAGCACCAATTAGCTGCAATTGAAGAATTTAATGCACTCTAATAACGCCAGAATGCTCTCGCTGCAGTTGCATTGCAGACGCGCTGACGACAGTTTTCGTAGTTTATCAGTACATCTTTTTTGAAGTTCATTTTGTTTTGTAACAATAAAAATTGAATAAATAAAGACGGCCACGTGTGTATCAGGCGCACGAAGAAAGATCCGTGGTCGAAATAATGTTAAAATGGCGACCACAAAGACCACGAAGACTCTGACACAAAAAAGTGTATCCGTTGAATACTTTGTACATGAGCAAAAGACTTCTTCAAAAGTTCATAAATATAATTAGACAGACAAGAAGAAGTAAAGCGGGTTATTTTTTTGCCCTAGGAAACCCGGGTTGTCAATTCCACAGAAATGATTTTCTAATATGTTCATTACAGAAGGGATTTCCAAGAATATTGATTCAATTGGTAATGACTGTGTACTCGTATACGATGTATCATACGTTTCTTGTGATGTACAGCAAAAAGATTTTTGCTTTACTTGAATAGGTACCTAAATTATTCTTATATTTTTATCTGCTACTTAATACGCGTTAGCATTTATAGCAAATCAATGTAAGTACTAAGGTACGAAACCCTAAAAATGAGAAAGGGTTCGTTGAAATAATGATAGTTGTAACGATGGAGGTTTCTAAGTAGCATCGTGTTCCAGGTATTTGTGGTGCCTTCACTCGCGCAGCCAGGACGAGGGTGTGGAGCTGGGGGGTGCCAAGTCGCTGTCCAAATACGTGTTCACCATGGACGAGCAGTGCCGCACCGAGTTTGGAGAAGGGTGAGCAAAACTAACAAATGTAAGGTCACTGTCAATTGAAATTGCAAACAATGTAAACAAACCTTTTATTTAAAATTTAAAATGTCTTTAATTTCCATTTTCCCTCATCAAATACTGCTAAATCCGTGTGTTATTTAATCAATACTTACCACAACATTATCCTAAACTATTAAAACAATAAACAAGTGCTAGAATATGGATATTTCATAAAATGGTTTATTTACATTGTTCGCAATTTCAATTGACAGCGACTTTAAGAAGAATAGTCATCTGCAAAGCAATTGACAATTGTATTATATATTTCAAAATTTTTAATTTACATGAATTAAAAACCTTTTCGAGCGAAACGCTTGTAGAACACAAAAAAAATTAGTATTTTTGTACAATATTTTTTGGAAAACTGAGCAATGTAAAACGGGAAATGACGTCATACAGCTGGTCCAACTTTTTGTATATGGCAGTGCCCGGTTATAACGTTCATCGAGATTGACAACTGCTTTCACTGTCAAACTATTTAGATTTGTCAGTCAATTTGATGTAATTATTCCACTTTTTTTTTAAGTGTACGGAACACACTATGTGACGTCATTTCGCCGACACTTGACTTTTGTAACAAATGCCCTATCTGCTCGAGCAACGATTTAAATAGATTTTTCCACTAAAATACAGGATTTTCACAAGTATAAAAAAAATACGGGTCGGGTGTCTTAAACTTGTGCGCTCTTTCGAGCCAGACTAAAAAGCAGCACTAAAAAAATTAAAATATTGGCAATTCAATTGTGTACGTGTGAAGTTCCCAAGCCGTAATGGGCTCGCGTGGGAACTATAGCCCTATATGAATAATATAATATAATGTCTCATACGGAAAGGTCTGTGCCCACCAGTGGGACTTAAATAGGCTGCCGATGAGATGTGACGAGGAAAAAAAAGTCATTTCGTATATATTTCTTTGTTACTGAAAACGAATCTGTTACGCGGAATTAAAAAGATAATGAAAGGATACTACATAAAACAAGGTATCCACAAACCGAATAGATTCCCAGTCTTTAATTAAAACTAATCCACCATTACAGCTTAACCCATTGTTATTCCGGACGGATTCCCTGTTGGCACAATAACCCAAATCTCTATTGGTAAATGAAAGAAAGTAATTGCCTACATCCGCCCGCGCCTTCTGTCGGATTAATCAGATCGTATCGACTATTCAAAAGGCTAAGGGTCAGCCAGCCGCATTTTCTACTCGTTACTGTGGCCTACGAGACATACCTTTACTTTGATACTCGACGTAATGTTTTGCTATGACCCTATTTAATTTTTAGCAAACTTTTTGTGCCCTTTGAACACAAAAAAAAATTTAGTATCAATAACAATAGTGCAATCGCTAACCGTTATCATTTGAATGTGAAGAATTCGAAATGCTTTGCCATTTACGTATAGAATGTCTCGAATAAAATAAACCTCTTTGCAAAAAAACGGGTCTTGTTCTATCTTGATTTTTTGACAAAGAAATAAGGTAACTTCAATTGACGTTTTCCTATATTCAGTAAAAGTTACAAACAATAAAATAAAAATTTGTATCGAGTGTGGCCTCCTCTGGCTGAAATAAGGGATACAGTTTTTTGGGTGTCCATTTTTAGCAAATGGATTTATTAAGGAATTTTGAGTTTTTCATAATTTTAACTAGTTTTGTAACATTCATAGCGTTTTCTCGATTTCTTCCTTGCGAGATTGGAACATCACGACAGCGGAAAATACCATCACCGCGTACGGTTGGGGAGGGATAATCCTCATACAATATTTACCACGCGTTGCCAAACAACTGCCACTGTAGCTAAATAAAACGGGATGACTGGAAACGCCGCAAAAGGTAGCACAATCCTTTCATGAGGGATTAGCGCATCGGGGTTTATTTCTGTCCATTCTCCGTCCTCACGGCTCTCAACGAAATTTGTCTAGGACGCGGAATACACGGCCGGATTTGTGTTAATGAGCGATTAAGCAAGTTCCCGAGCGTGTTAATGTTGTTAAAACTAATCAAAAATTATGTTAATCTAGAGGAGTTAATCTTGAACACTGATCGACTGCAACAGGGACCAAAGAGCTGGCAGCTTCCTCGCACAGCGAATTAGTATTGCAATTCCCTTTAAGGGATAAGTTCGCCTTTGTACATATGTATTTGTCTCATTACCTGTAAAATGATTGTGTTTTATGTACAATAAAGAGTTATACGTACATACATACAGCGGGGAAATGCTGCCAGCATCTTTGGCTCAATGCCGCGGGGGAGTACTTTTTTAGATTTGTTTAAGTTTTAGTTTGATTAATAATTGATCTTGTAATACATTTATTTTTTTCATAAGACAATAAAATAAAGAAATAAACCTTACATTTACCAAATTTGTATACTTCGACACATGCATTTTTTAATTGTTGACATTTTTATTTTGAGCTGACGATTTCAATATAAATTCTTAGACATTAAATTTTAAGTGATGACTGATGATGTAATTTTGTATTGAATGATCAAATAAATAATATCACACATCATATACAACACAGTCTTGTTGCTTAAAGTTCTGTCTACCCCGTGAGGGATAAAGATGTGATTTATGTATGTATGTATTACTCGTACAAAATACTCTCGAATTCGAAGAATGAAACTAGAACATTGAAATGACACAACTATTGCCATAAATACAGTTACAAATCTACCTCGATAACAAACAGCAAAGCGTTTTCCGTTAAAAGCTTATTTTTGTTCGTGCGCATGGCATGTTTTATATCCCCTTTCAGTGCCCCAATTTACGGCATAAGTTGCTGGGAAAAACCAGCCTTTTCCTTTTTAGCCACAATGATTTACATTTCGGAGTCCACCAATTAAGCTCACCTTTTCAGGGTAGCCTAATACAAAACGTCAGCCAGATCACAACGGAACATTAAATATACAGTTCCCTTACAAATTGAAATGAAAAAGTGGCTCAAAGGCGCTCCTACCGCGACCGACGGTCGCCCTTTTCTGGGCTGTCGCTTTGTTAAGCGTAAAGTGAGGTCATTTACTGTCCAAACCTTTAGCTGCGTTGTTGGAGAAAAGAAAAATGTTATAAAAAATGCATGAGGATTCATAAATAAACAAAGTTTTCGGCAAACCCTTGTACCCAGGAGGTGCCAAAGCGACCCTATCCAACTCTCTGACTGCCCGTTTGTCTCAGGACAGTATGCTTCGAACCGTAATTAAGTGTGTATAGTCCTATGACAACGCAATATCTATACATAATAAATAAAACGTGATCCCTATACAAAAAAACTCTTTCTGTACGGTGTACGGCACTAATAAATATAATAAATTCATTTGCCTGTATCATGTAATGAGTCTATATCAGTTTTTAAGATATTTCCAGATTAAATTTTCTCATTGGGTACATCATTTGACAAAAGCAATCATACGGTCAAGTGCAAAAATATGTATCGATACGAACTTCTCAAAAATATGTCCCACGACCTTAATACCTACGCCGTTGTAATGTAAGAGCGCATGGTATTTATTTTAAAGACTTTGACTAGAGACATAGGTATTATTAGACTTGACTACAACAATACAGAGTTGAAACAGTAAAAAATCATTTAATTTTATCTAACTTAGAACCGACGGGGATAATACCTTCACAGAATCGTTTGAGCATAAAGATTCCTTAAACTTTTTAAACTGTGAAACTGGCTGGCGTCCCGGAGTGTGTCACATGGGTTCTACTTAAACTCACCCCATGCCAGTGAATGACTGGAATTTAGGTCAAGTCGCGTTCCCGAGCTGTCGTCGTTTGATAATTGAGCACAAAGACTATCTCGTAGAATTCAATCCAGAATAAGGGTTCATCACGCGCCAGTAGCCAACAAACTTATACACTGATGAGTAAAAAAAGGATCACTTTCATACAAGGCTCCATAGAAAGTGAACCTTTATTTCTGCTCGTCAGTTTAGTTTGTCACGCAGAATGAATCACGTAGATAGGCGGTAAACGGCTTCTTTCCTGGTTTTCCCTTTTCTCTTTTGCTTCTTTCTCTTATGTTCTCTTCTCTTTATACATAAAATAAAGTTGTGTATACATATCTCACAGATTTTAACGATCTTTGATTTATAAAAAATACGAAAATTATCTTACATTTATTGCACCATTTAGATGAAATGACAGGATTTGATTCTGAAGAGGTTTAACGGTCCTCACCAGTAGGCTTATTGTCTAACTCGCTTGCAATCGCCATCGTGTTCATTTTGTCAGTTCTTGTATGAATGTGACATCTAGCTGATTCCGATGCCAATTGTCAGCCCAAGCCCATACATGAACTGTCAAAATGAACACAATGGCGATTGCGAGCGAGTTAGACAATACGCCTCCAGGTCAGTCAGTTATAGTAAAATGTATTTTTTAATTAATATTCATGAACTTATATACGGATTATTTAACATTCAATGAGAAATTCGAAACACTCAGCGATTCGGTAGCCCGATGATAGAGTTGGCAACATGCATTTGCACTATAGTTGATTTGCATACCTCTAGAGCGAAGCGTGGTTTTCTCTCCTCGTTATAGTTTGAAGTGTTTCTTTTCTTTTATTCGTCGAACGTCTCACTCATATATGCTTTACAAGTAACTTAACAGCGTTTAAAAATAATGCAGGATCGTTACATCAAGATACGAGTAAGTGTGACTTGCACCAAATTACTTTCATCAATAATATTAAGTATAACCAACGACTTTGAAGAAAGAAAGAAAGAAAAAAAGTTTATTTTATGACGATCACAAAAATAGTTAAAAAACAAAAACATAAAAAGCTACAGATAAATACATACATACATACATATCGTCACGCCTCTTTCCCACAGGGTTAGGCAGAGACTACTTTGTTCCACTTGCTACGATCCTGACATACCTCTTTCGCTTCATCCACATTCATCAATCTCTTCATACATGCTCGTCGGTTTCGACAGGTACAGATAAATAAATTGTCATAAAACGGTCCCACTCAGCATTTTTTTGTCAACTGACTTTGACATATAAATCATAGGTTTACTTAATTCTTTGTCTTATTGGTTGCGATATAGATAGCTATTAAGCGATAAGAAGATTATAATAGTGTTCTGTCAAAAAATATACCTTCTACGTCAAAATCGACGGTTATGGTTAAGTTATTGTTAAAATAAATTGGTGTAACTTACGTTTAAGGCTGATTGCCGCCTCTACCTTTAGTACAATGTTATTCGGGCTTATCTTGCTGTCTCGCTCACTCTTATGGGTTTGATACTTGAATCGGCCGAGCAAGGGAAACAGCAAGACAAATCCGAATGGCATTCTAAAACCTCACATACTGTAAGCAATTTACCGTGATGTTTTGTGAAGTAAAAGCAATTGCCAAGAACTTGCCAAGAATCAATTATTACCTCTCTTTAGCGTGGAAAGCACTCGCACTACGCTCTTCAAATATTATTTTCATTCATCGCGTCAGATCGCTGCAAATTGAAGATTTAATGAAAAAATAATCGAACATTCTTCCTACTGCAAGAACACAATGCAATTTTTATCCTACTCTCCATGCCTGTGTAAACTTTTCTATGCTTTGATTGCCTGCATTGTGGGATTTGTGCAGTGCGTGCTATGGCCAAAGACTGGTGGAAGGAGTAAGATTCTCCAAAAAAACCTCGACCGGGAAGTGGTCGCTCCGCTCGGGAGACAATAATACTTTGACCAGATAATAATGTATTTATTCTCAAGATAATTTGTTAGTACTTATACATAAAGTCGTAATGTTAGTACTTAAAATTTAAACAGAATAATTAAGTGACCAATTATTAGACGGAATCAGGGGCCTTACCATGACGTCCTAATTCCGACTCAGTTCAAGTTTTAGCTGTCACTTTTAGTATGAATCTGACAGTGAGCGGACCTAAACTGAATCGCATTAAGACGTCATGGTAACCCGCCAGGTGTCTTATCATGGGTTTCCGCGCGATTGATGACAAGAGATGAGATGAGAGAGAGATGAGATTACGATACATCTTGTTGCCTTAGGTTTCGTCTACCCCGTAAGGGATATAGATATAGTTAGACGTGATTAGTGTATGTACGGTTTGTTCCGTGGCGTACAGAGGGGCTACTCCGAAATTCGATTTTCGAAGTTCGTATCATACCGTCCCTCTCACTCTCAAATTAATTACTATTAGTGTGAGCGGAACGGCACGAAACGAACTTCGAAAATCGAATTTCGGAGTATAAGGCCAGAGCACGTCACTTCTTTTATAGCGTGGCTGTGAAAAGGTTATCTCTTCTCTATACTATAGACTAATATAATTGAGGATCTTTTACATCCCTTTTATAAATGTATTATTTGTATTATAGGTAAGTTAAGTAGAATTTAAGTACTGTTGTAAATATATTTTATTCTGAAAAAATGACTTTCTGCCAAGTTTCGTGCGGCGCATTCTTCTTGGCAAAATGATGGTCTTTCCGAACGCGCTGGTAGTTTAAAAAAAAGACGTAAAAAGCCCTTGGCGGCCTATTTGCAGAATAAACTTTTGAATTTTGTTAATACTACGGTCTTCTGTCCAGGTTTTCGGTGTGCAAGTCGGTGAAGGTCCGGGCGGCATGCACGCGGCTCTGGTGCGCCCACCGCGCCCAGCCCAACGTGTGCCGCTCCAAGCGCGCCGCGCCGCTCGAGGGCACGCCCTGCGGACACAACCAGGTCTGTGGACACGTTACTCTGCCCCTTATTCATAAACGCTCTATAAATAGGCCTCTGCTAACTTAGTAATCGTTTGTTCTTATCTGTGAAAGATAAATGTCAAAGTGACAGTAAGGACAAACGATTACTAAGTTAGTAGAGGCCTAGAGAGCGTTTCTGAATAAGGGGGTATATGTATATAATTTAACACTAGCTTCTGCCCGCGACTATGCGTAGAGTTATAAATATACACCATCCTCTTAAATCACTCTATCTATTAAAAAAAACTTAGTTTTAAAAATAATAGCTTACATAAAGGACAGACAGACAGACAGCGGAAAGCGATTTTGTTTATCCACACAGTTCAAACACTGAATCGAATCAATGTATCTTTTATGGCATTTCAGCATGTTAATATTACGTGCTACATATTTTATTTATTTATTTATTTTTGTGCCGCTGAGTACACATAATTTACATCTTTATCCCTTACGGAGTAAACAGAGCCTAAGGTAACAAGACCCACGTTCAGGGTGATTGATGTAAATATTAAGTCAAGTTAATTTAATTTAAATAGGCCAAGGTTCTACGTATGCTAAACATTTTCGTGGTAAAATTGTAAACAAAGTTGGTTGTCGCATGCATGCTGAGACCGCAACAGTGTAAATGACGCGGTAGTCGGGCGCATTCGGCGAGCGACAGCTGCAACCGCCTAATTAGGTGACCGAAGCATACAGACTAATGTGAAGACGACTTGAAACAAGTTCGGCGAGCGCATTAGGTGAACGCAGTAGTGTAATTGCCGCTTTAAAGAGGAAAATGTTGTATAATTTGTTTATTGTTGGCTGAACTCCAAAATACTAAAGAAAAATTAAGCCGGCTTGATGTGGAACTGGCGTTTTCTTCAAAAGCCTCACAAAAGAAGATTATATCTGAATCACCTATATTTTGTCCCTGTCTGGCAAAGGTAATGTCAGAGTGGCAGATAAAGACAAACGTATAGGTACCTATATTAAGTTAATATAAGCATAAATACAAGCCTTCATGAATAACGGGTTGTGCTACCTACCATTCTCTTTATTACATTATGTGGTAAATATTTGCAGCTTCTCATTGGAAAGCGTGCCTTCACCGAAAAACATATCTCAAGTTTGTACCTAATTAAATGTGGATTCCAAAATACTCAGTACCTACCTAAAGGAGCTAATAGACAAGCACTTGCCATATTTCCCTTTGTAATAAACGCTCTCGAGAAGCTTCTATATATGTTACCTGTAATATTATATAACATTCGAGACAATGCTCATTACAGTGAAAACTTAAGTTTAACTGCACCGTAAGAGATATGAGAGATATAATAGTCGCAATCTCTGTATACCGTGCATACAGAGATGTCGACTATTGGTTATTAGGCTACCTTATTTACCTTACGCCTGTCTAACTCGCTCGCAATCGCCATCGTGTTCATTTTGACAGTTCTTGTATGAATGTGACAGCTAGCTGATTCCGATGCCAATTGTCAGCCCCTACATGAAATGTCAAAATGAGCGCGATGGCGATTGCGAGCGCGTTAGACAATAAGCCTACTGATTTATTGACTGTCAAAGCATTTCCTTGCCTTTTAGCAATCAACAATTAAACATTTTAAACCTGAGCTCCATGAATATTCCCGTAACGGATTCTATACAAGTTGTTATCAACGCGTCGCACGTTGTTGCTTTCTGTAAAATAGTTTTGCGCTGAATTTACATGTGAATAGGCATCCGCGCTGGGAACGGAGAGCTGGAATATGCGCTTGATACAAAAGAAATTGAATCACGCGACAGCGATATGGGCGACATGGTGATCCAACAATATATAGGTGCTAGGTGATGGAACGAATATTTATGGATTCCAAATTTTATGCAAATTCAGCTAGATTAGATTTAGCTAGATATTGACCGCAACTAGGTCTGCGAATTAAGAATTCGTCTATCACTATCCCGAGAATACGCAATTTTATGTGCCATTCCAGGCTTTAGTCTATGTATCAGTCTGCCAAATTTCATTACCTACGTAGTTAGTTTTATAGCAAATTTTATAGTTTAGTTTTTTGGCGTGATTCAGTAACAAACGTCTATCCTTCAAAATTTATGCAATTATAATATTAGTAAGATTTTTGTGTATTTAAAAGTTCGAAAAAATATTTTCACCTCACTAGCTCGGAAAGCCCGTTTTGTTTGTTTGACATCTATTGAGAAAATCGCTTTTTCACACCTCTCATTCAGAAAAGTAAACTTTGCTCCCTGTCGAGAAGGATCAAAGTGAAACTTTTCTGTTCAAGGCTTTTCTAAGTGTTTTTCTGCTAATGCAATTTTTTCAAGTTGTTGATTGTAAATTCACGCCATTTTCTATGCTGGTAGGTTTCTTGAATTATATTCAGAATTCTTTTTTCAAGTTTTTTAATGTTCGGTGTAAAAAGTTGTATGAGCCACTCGGGAGCAAAATTTTTTTCATCTCTGGTGTTAACACTTGAATCCCTCATTACGCTCTGGATTCTACATTGGAATCTCTCGTTACGCTCAGGATTCTATTGTAGAATCCTTCGCTACATTCTGGATTCAATGTAGCGCCCTCGCATGTTGTTACTTCTTTTTTTCTGTAATTTATACCACGAATAAATGTTTTCTTTCTTTCTTTCTTTCAAATAATTAAAAAATTCAAAACTTTTAGATTAGCTGTCAACGATAAATATTCGCAAGTTTTTCTAGTTATTTTGTTATTAAAAATGAGTGATAGTACAAACCCTTTACTTATTTTCCTCGCTGTAGTGAGGTGAAAAGTTTTGTGTTATAAATAGATATACAAGGGTGAAATGTTATTTTACGTCTCGTGTGTTGAAACACTCGCTACGCTCAGGATTCTATTTTTGAACCACTCGCTTCGCTCGTGGTCAATCATGGAATCTTTTCGCTAGCTCGTGTTTCAAATGAACACTCGCAGGTAAAATACAACTTTAATTAGCCCTTTATGGGCTTTATGAATACATATTAATTTACTTTTTTAAACTGCCTATATTTTGAACTCAAATTATTAAAACTGAGTGTGAGTTGCACCAACTTACTGTAACAATAATTAGTGATTAAACGAACTTACCTAAGTGAAGTTCTATCATAATTATACGAGGGCTTTGTCCGAAGAGATTAGAATTCATTACATTTGTAGTAACACATAAGGTGTCGCCTTCACGCACTGGAGTTGAGAGTAGATTAAAAAATATATATATAAATAGGGAGAGGGTAGGTTTCTCCGCGCTCACATCTTTCCTGCAGTGTCTCATCACGTCATTTAGTTCAGAGTTAATAATAATAATAATAGTTAAGACAGAAGTGGACATTTGACACTTAATGGGGGAAGTAGTTTTGGGAGGGTGGGAGTCTAATCTCTTCGGACAAAGCCCTCGTATAATTATGATAGAACTTCACTTAGGTAAGTTCGTTTAATCACTAATTATACTTCGGGCTTTGTCCTCGAGATTAGAATTCATTACATTTGTAGATATTGAGAGTTAGTGTCGAATGTCAACCTAAAGACAAGTATACATCTCGTTTTTAGGTATGTCTCATTAAGGTGAAACTTACAAATAAAATACTGATTAACATCTGTTAATCAATAAACCCGTTTATTGGTACCTATTATTCGTTCAACAAATCGATTAATTATTATTATTATTTTGTAATGTGTATTCAAGTTTTATGCTATTTTGAAGCCTAATAGTTTTCAATAAATCGACTTCATCTAAATTAAGTTGTGACAAAGCTATGAGCAAGTATTGTCTTGCGTAATATACTGTAGTTGTGTGTAGGTACCTATAAGGTACGTTTAATGAGTTGGTTTAAGCAGATATTCTACAATTTTTATTTCAGATACATTGCCTAAAATTTTTCTATGTTAAGATATTTTGAAGCATTATTTAATATCGTTAGGTTACGCGCCACAGCGCTGAAAATAGCACTCAAGCGCGGCTTTGAGAATTGTTTTGCCGGCCGACACACTTTCGGGCGGCTGATGTTAAGGTCCAAAAAAGTCGATGAATCCGATGTCCATCCAAGGTAGACTTGTTCTATTGCTTAGAGGTTATAATGATAGATATGTGTGACATGAAATCCGTTTATGTTGATAAGGTATTAGTCTTATTGTTCCTATATAAACTTTGTGTTTTAATTAGGTAAGGTTGTAGTCTAATTGCTAAGTATGTATGTTCCGTCGATGTTATGGTCGTGAATCCATATATTCAAAGATTTGCGGGGACAATCAAATATAACATTATGAAGGTATAGGTACTATTTATAACTCAAGAGCGGCTGCGCAGGTTTTAATAATCGTTGATTTGATAAGTTTGTGTCTGCCCCGAATAGCACCATACCCGCTATTAAAGAAGAAAATAAATATTTCGTATATAACGCCATCTCTGATGACAAGACAGAAGACTGGCAGGTTAAACGAAGTTTTTCGAGTCAGCTATTTAACACATATAAATATAAACATTAGTACTCTTAGAGGATTGTAGAAGGTATTACGCTGGATTATCGAGAGCCCTTCTGAAGAAAGATCAAATCAACTTTAATAGGGTTTTGAAAATGCTCTGTAGGGTATGAAAGACTGGTAAGTCTCATTGGTGCTACTGCTATTCCATAATTATTTCGCTACTGTTATTATAATAATATAATTATTAAGTCTGGTAAGGGCTGCTAAGTATGTTAAGTAGACTGATGTTCCATTGCGTGGCTTTAAGAACTGGGTCGTTCTAAAGTACATAAAATGATATTTGGGAAATTAAAAGCGTAGTGATTGTGACAAGCTCGTATGAATAAGTGACATACCGAACTGGAATCTTTAATTCCAGTTACGCTTTAAAGATTAAGGCTTTCCTTAATGCTGTTCGGGTTATTTTCATATTAGTGTAATTATCCTAGTGGATTATATTATGGGATTTAAAGGTATGGCCACATTTTGCTAATACTTGTCGCTTCTGCGATGGTCTGTGTATCGTACACATAGCCAGTTTTAATTCCGACTATAAAGAAAAAAATACTATAACATTACTTAACTCTTTCATAAGGAATGCAAGTCTCTAGAAACATACTTGAATTTTTAGTGAAATTCATGTACAAAAGAAGTTCAGTACCTATGAGCATATCATAGGGGTTTGTGTCGTAATATTCAATATTAATGTCACTAAGGGAACGTGTTGTTTTCGATAAATTATAATTATACACATTAGTTTTATACTTTAGGAGTATTCCGAAGTTCCGTTCGTTCCAATATCAAAGCTTTGTAGGATTTTTACGGTAGATTTCGAACTTAGGTACGTCAAAATGGTGCACTATGTAAGTGTGCATTATTGGTTTGACATAACATTGAGTTTGATACATCCTTACAGGTTTTTTTTTTTTTTTTTTTCGCAATTTAGTTGTGTTATTATTATTTAGAAGCATACTCAGAAAAAAATACTATCTCAGTCTATATCGACTGACTAAGTCAGTTTTGCAAGATTTCTAGTTTTGTGTCGTCCCATAATGGACATTGTCGAAGACGACAATGATGGAATGAAATACTTGCATAATAATTAACACCCATAAAAATAATGAAGTATAATTATATATTTGGAGGTTTAAACCTCTTAACCAAAAAATAAAAATGATAAATTAAGCACCACAACACCAATGGCGATCCAGAAAAAGAAAACCACATTGGTAGCATCATGTATGGCTATTAAAAATTATAATTACTTACTTACTGAATGGTTTTTAGATAAATGTTTTTATTCTGTTAAAGAATATTTAGATAGTTATTCTGTTAAAAATTAAACTTATGTTATAAGTAGAAAACTATAAGTAATTTTAACTGCTTAGCAGTATGATCTCATTAATAATTATTAAGTTTAGTAAACTAACAGAGCTCAATTTATTATTAAATACTGTATGACAATACAAGATTTTTGCATGTCTGAGGGTCAGAACAGAGTGCGGTTGTAAGACTACAACTTGTGAACTGTATTCTTGAAATAAAAAATGTCATTTAATTTCATTTCAAATAAGTCATGACTGCATGTTCCAATTAAACGAACTTAGGTTAATGATCAATAAGTATTACCGAGCATTGCGTTGGGATATTAAACTACCTACGCAGAACGCAGGCATATAATATTTTAAAATTATAATTATTTTTAAAATAATATTTACACAACAGATTTGCGCCTCTTGGTGATCATTTTAAGTTTAGGTTAGGGTTTCATAGTGACACAAATCTTTCAAATGATTGTATGTATCATTGTATAACTCGATAAAAGAAGACAGAGTGTCTTTTTGCTTGAGGAACCTTTCTCTTAAATTTCAAATTGCTGAGTTATGTGGTTTGGAAATTTCCAGGACTTGTGTTAGATTGAACTGCGACCCAACAGCGCGCGAGCCGCGGTAGCGGCCGGCGAAGCGCCAGAACAGAATCTGTATTAGATTATATATTATGAACATGATTATCATTATATCATTATGGCGTAGAGTAGTAAGGTACCTGCGTAGGTTTTTCCCTTTCAATTGGGATTGAGGGTACCTAGGTATCATTTTAGGTGTTGTTCAACAAGTATATAGTGATCGATTTGAAATAAGATGGGATGAAAAGAAATCATTTATTGCCAATTTGTGGGTATTATGGGAAAAAAATACATTTAATATAATGTAATTTGATTCTCACAGTGGTTTGAAAAACCAACTTTTGTATCAAATGTGACAAAGTAGTCTCAGAACACAGGGTGCATTTATAAGGTGGTTTATATGAAAACGCACACATACGCACACACATAAATCACGTCTTTAACCCTTGCGGGGTAGACAGAGCCAGAGGTAACAAGACCTAAAAGCCACGTTTAGTATGATTTTTGATGAAAAAAGCGCCGTTGATTAATTAGGTACATAATTTGCATAGGGTTGCTGTATACTCATGGAGTACCTATAAATGGTTTAAGGCGAAGGGATAGGCAAATGACCTTGCCCGTTCGTGACGTGGCAAGCAGTCCGATCAACGCGACATCTGTTAAATAATCGACGCGTGAACTCGATGCGAATGGGCGCGTGCTGATGGATTGAAATATTGCACTGCGATGTTAGTAGATGGCGCTTGCTTTAGTTTTCCGATTGCCTACACAGACACAGCATAATGTTCAAATCAGATTTTGCAAAAATAATAAAAAAAATTAACATTTCGGCATTCGTAACGTGGCCTTTAAGGTCTTGTTACCTTGGGCTCTGTCTGCTCCGCAAGGAATAGAGACGTTATTTATGTATGTATGTATGTGATATAATACATGAGAAAGTTTGTGACGATGTGAGTGAGTGTGTATGTATGTTTGTTTCTTCTTCAAGCTACAACAACTGGACGGATTTGGATGAAATTCGGAACGAAGACAGTTGGTACCCTAGATTAAAACAGGCTACTTTTTATCCCAGAAAAATGCAGTTTCCGCGGGATAGTGATGAACGTGACGTCAAAGGTGTCCAGAGTCTGTTTAGAGTCGCAACGTAAATTATTATTGCAGAATAAAGTAAAACTTGAACGTGTGCGGGAAAGATACAGAATAAGGCATGGTTTTTCCAATGATTATCTTCAAAACCAATATCCGAGGGTCCGAGAGGTCCCCAAACATAAATCCATTATCAAAAATGAAAAAGGTGGCCGCCATTTTTGAATTCTTTAAGTTTTGGACCGATTATTTTCAAAATCGATATCTGAGAATCCGAGTGGTCGTCAAACACAAATCTGCTATCGAAAATGAAAAAAACTGGCCGCCATTTTGAAATCAGTTTACCGACCGATTGATTTCAAAATCGATATCTGAGAATCCGAGTTGTCTCCAAACATCGAAAATGAAAAAAGTGACCGCCATTTTGAAATCTAGTTTTTGAACCGATTGTTTTCAAAATCGATATCTGAGGGTCCGAGTGGTCCCCAAACATGAATCCGTTATCAAAAATGAAAAAAGTGCCCGCCATTTTGAAATCTTTAGTTTTTGGACCGATTATTTTCAAAATCGATATCTGACGATCCGAGTGGTTCCCAAACACGTATCCGTTATATAAAATGGAAAAAGTGGCCGCCACTTTGAAATCTTTAAGTTTTGGACCGAATATTTTCAAAATCGATATCTGAGGGTCCGAGTGATCGTGAAACACAAATCTGCTATCGAAAATGAAAAAACTGGCCGCCATTTTGAAATCTTTAGTTTACCGACCGATTGATTTCAAAATCGATATCTGAGAATCCGAGTTGTCTCCAAACATGAATCCGTTTTTAAAAATGAAAAAAGTGACCGCCATTTTGAAATCTTTAAGTTTTGGACCGAATATTTTCAAAATCGATATCTAAGGGTCCGAGTGGTCGTGAAACACAAATCTGCTATCAAAAATGAAAAAACTGGCCGCCATTTTGAAATCTTTAGTTTACCGACCGATTGATTTCAAAATCGATATCTGAGAATCCGAGTTGTCTCCAAACATGAATCCGTTTTTAAAAATGAAAAAAGTGACCGCCATTTTGAAATCTTTAAGTTTTGGACCGAATATTTTCAAAATCGATATCTAAGGGTCCGAGTGGTCGTGAAACACAAATCCGCTATCAAAAATGAAAAAACTGGCCGCCATTTTGAAATCTTTAGTTTACCGACCGATTGATTTCAAAATCGATATCTGAGAATCCGAGTTGTCTCCAAACACGTATCCGTTATCAAAAATGACAAAAGTGGTCGCCATTTTGAAATCTTTAGTTTTTGGACCGATTATTTTCAAAACCGATATCTGAGGGTCCGAGAGCTCCCCAAACATAAATCCGTTATCAAAAATGAAAAAAGTGGCCGCCATTTTGAAATCTTTAAGTTTTGGACCGATTATTTTCAAAATCGATATCTGAGAATCCGAGTGGTCGTCAAACACAATTCTGCTATCGAAAATGAAAAAACTGGCCGCCATTTTGAATTCTTTACTTTTTGAACCGATTGTTTTCAAATTCGATATCTGAGGATCCAGGTGGTCCCCAAACATGAATCCGTTTTTAAAAATGAAAAAAGTAGCCGCCATTTTGAAAACTTTTGTTTTCCGACCGATTGATTTCAAAATCGATATCTGAGGATCCGAGTTGTCTCCAAACACGTATACGTTATCAAAAATGACAAAAGTGGCCGCCATTTTGAAATGTTTAGTTTTCAGACCGATTATTAACCGATATCTGAGGGTCCGAGAGGTCCCCAAACATAAATCTGTTTTTAAAAATGAAAAAAGTGGCCGCCATTTTGAATTCTTTACTTTCTAGACCAATTGTTTTCAAAATCGATATCTGAGGATTCGAGTGGTCCCCAAACATGAATCCGTTTTTATAAATGAAAAAACTGGCCACCATTTATCAACCCGTTATCAAAAATGGAAAAAGAGGCCGCCAGCTCAGATATCAATTTTGAAAACAATCTGTTCAAAAACTAAACATTTCAAAATGATGATGACTTTTCTATTTTGTATAACGGATACGTGTTTGGGAACCACTCAGATCGTAAGATATCGATTTTGAAAACAATCGGTACAAAAACTAGTTTTTAAAATGGTGGACACCTTTTTTTATTTTTAAAAACGGATTCTTGTTTGGGGACCACTCGGATCCTCAGATATCGATTTTGAAAACATTTGGTCCAAAAAGTACAGATTTCAAAATGGCGGCCAGTTTTTTTTATTTTCGATAGCAGATTTGTGTTTGATGACCACTCGGACCCTCAGATATAGATTTTAAAAATAATCGATCCAAAATTTAAAGATTTCAAAATGGCGGCCACTTTTTTCATTTTTAAAAACAGATTTATGTTTGGGGA
Organism: Pandemis heparana; assembly: GCA_963854515.1. Classification (NCBI taxonomy): domain Eukaryota; kingdom Metazoa; phylum Arthropoda; class Insecta; order Lepidoptera; family Tortricidae; genus Pandemis; species Pandemis heparana. The sequence continues at coordinate 5,534,784 of OY978011.1, read as the reverse complement.
CCTCTCGGACCCTCAGATATCGGTTTTGAAAATAATCGGCCCAAAACTTAAAGATTTCAAAATGGCGGCCACTTTTTTCATTTTTGATAATGGATTTATGTTTGGGGAGCTCTCGGACCCTCAGATATCGGTTTTGAAAATAATCGGTCCAAAAACTAAGGATTTCAAAATGGCGGCCACTTTTTTCATTTTTGATAACGGATTTATGTTTGGGGAGCTCTCGGACCCTCAGATATCGGTTTTGAAAATAATCGGTCCAAAAACTAAAGATTTCAAAATGGCGGCCACTTTTGTCATTTTTGATAACGGATACGTGTTTGGAGACAACTCGGATTCTCAGATATCGATTTTGAAATCAATCGGTCGGTAAACTAAAGATTTCAAAATGGCGGCCAGTTTTTTCATTTTTGATAGCAGATTTGTGTTTCACGACCACTCGAACCCTTAGATATCGGTTTTGAAAATAATCGGTCCAAAAACTAAAGATTTCAAAATGGCGGCCACTTTTGTAATTTTTGATAACGGATACGTGTTTGGAGACAACTCGGATTCTCAGATATTGATTTTGAAATTAATCGGTCGGTAAACTAAAGATTTCAAAATGGCGGCCAGTTTTTTCATTTTTGATAGCAGATTTGTGTTTCACGACCACTCGAACCCTTAGATATCGATTTTGATAATATTCAGTCCAAAACTTAAAGATTTCAAAATGGCGGCCACTTTTTTAATTTTTAAAAACGGATTCATGTTTGGGAACCACTCGGATCCTCAGATATCGATTTTGAAAACAATTGGCCCAAAACTTAAAGATTTCAAAATGGCGGCCACTTTTTTCATTTTTGATAACGGATTTATGTTTGGGGAGCTCTCGGACCCTTAGATATCGATTTTGAAAATATTCGGTCCAAAAAGTAAAGAATTCAAAATGGCGGCCAGTTTTTTTCATTTTCGGTAGCAGATTTGTGTTTGACGACCACTCGGACCCTCAGATATCGATTTTGAAAATAATCGGCCCAAAACTTAAAGATTTCAAAATAGCGGCCACTTTTGTCATTTCTGATAACGGATACGTGTTTGGAGACAACTCGGATCCTCAGATATCGATTTTGAAATTAATCGGTCGAAAAACTAAAGATTTCAATATGGCGGTCTTTTTTATTTTGATAACGGATCCATGTTTGGGAACCACTTTGACCTTCAGATATCATTTTTTTTTTCTTTCTAATGATAGACTAACATTGGAGTACTACTTGCCTCATTATCAAAATTTTTCATGCAGTAATTCCAACCAAAATCCTATTTCCCATGCTTGTTCGCTAAACAGCAAGTAAGTATCAAACCAACCTGCCACTAAGTTCCCAAAAAACGGATTGAAAATAATAACTTTTAACTTAATATAGGTATTATACGTGCGAAGCGAACGAGTACGACTTTTTGAAGCACTGTTTCGCGCCTATTCTGTGACTCAAACAACATGCTTAGCCAAACCAATATGAAAAAACGCGAAGCGAATATTGGCAACGTCGCGTCGCTTACGCACTGCCGCCACCGAGCGAACATGCAACGTTGCTTTTTCCTTATTATTTTCATACGTCTTATCCAAATTATTTTTTTTATATATTTATCTATTATTTTTTTATTATTTTTTTATGAACATTTTTGGTTTTATCTTAATAATTTATTTCATTGTATTATCTTTTTAACATTTTTTTGGTTTCCGAATTTTTTTGTACATTGAAAAGCGCCTGATTGAATGTGCGGGCAAATATTGCGTTCGCCCTTTTCACAGGATCAGGGCAGTACTACTCTCTAAATCCTTATTTGTTGGCTAATTGAAGCAAACGCACCGCGGAATTTTAATTATGAGTTACTAGAGTGACCTCGTCGAGATTGGTAGCAAACAGATTGGTTTCACCCGAGCAAACCGTGCACAAAATATTTTCGAGACTCTTAGAGCAAACGAATTTTTGTACTAACTACGACATTAAGGAATATGTTTTCACCGGTGAATTCTAATTCAAGACATGTTTTATAGAATGTGCAGTTTTCAAAACTCCAAATTGTGTATTATCGCCATAAAACATGCACAAAAACAACCAATTTATGAGCTTTTGCCTATCCCTTCGCCTTAAGAAAACCTAGCCTTTGCATGAAATACTCAGGGTGCATTTTTACAAGGTAATGGTGTGTATGTTAGTCCAAGGCGCCATGAAAGGCTGTATGAAAATAGCTAGTGGGCCTGGCCAAAGGCGCTCCGGCGCTGTCCACCAGAGGACAGCAGAGGTAGGGCGCATGAGCTATAAAAATAGCCGTTTTGCCAAAGGCGTCCCGGCGCTGTCCCTCGGAAGGACAGCAGAAGTAGGGTGCCTGAGCTATGAAAATAGCTGGTTGGCCTGGCCAAGGGCGCCCCGGCGCTATCCTCTAGAAGGACAGCAGAGGTAGGGCGCCTGAGCTATGAAAATAGCTGGTTAGCTTGGCCAAAGGCGCCCCGGCGCTGTCCCCCAGAAGGACAGCAGAGGTAGGGCGCCCGAGCTATGAAAATAGCTAGTTGGCCCGGCCAAAGGCGCCCCGGCGATGTCCCCCAGAAGGACAGCAGGGTAGGGCGCCTGAGAAATGAAAATAGCTGTTTGGCCAAAGGCGCCCCGTCGCTGTCCCCCAGAAGGACAGCAGGGTAGGGCGCCTGAGCTATGAAAATAGCTAGTTGGCCTGGCCAAAGGCGCCCCGGCGATGTCCCCCAGTAGGACAGAAGGGTAGGGCGCCTGAGCTATGAAAATAGCTGTTTGGCCAAAGGCGCCCCGTCGCTGTCCCCCAGAAGGACAGCAGGGTAGGGCGCCTGAGCTATGAAAATAGCTGTTTGACCAAAGGCGCCCCGTCGCTGTCCCCCAGAAGGACAGCAGGGTAGGGCGCCTGAGCTATGAAAATAGCTGTTTGGCCAAAGGCGCCCCGTCGCTGTCCCTCAGAAGGACAGCAGGGTAGGGCGCCTGAGCTATGAAAATAGCTAGTTGGTCTGGCCAAAGGCGCCCCGTCGCTGTCCCCCAGAAGGACAGCAGGGTAGGGCGCCTGAGCTATGAAAATAGCTGTTTGACCAAAGGCGCCCCGTCGCTGTTCTCTAGAAGGACAGCAGTGTAGGGCGCCTGAGCTATGAAAATAGCTGGTTGGCCTGGCCAAAGGGACCCGTCGCTGTCCTCCAGAAGGACAGCAGGGTAGGGCGCTTGAGCTGTGAATATAGCTGGTTTGGCCTGGCCAAAGGCGCCCCGTCGCTGTCCCCCAGAAGGACAGCAGGGTAGGGCGCCTGAGCTATAAAAATAGCTGGTTGGCCTGGCCAAAGGCGCCCCAGCGATGTCCCCCAGAAGGACAGCAGAGGTAGGGCGCCTTGTGAGCTATGAAAATAGCTGTTTGGCCATAGGTGCCCCGTCGCTGCCCCTAAAGGGGCAGCCGAGTTAGGGCGCCTGAGTTATAAAAATAGCTGGTTGTACTTAACTTCGGGTATTCCGCGTAGCCGATGAGGATGCGACGTGTTTTCGTAGTTTCCGGTCCTCGTACGTAACGGTTTTTGTTGCACTGCATTTAACTGATCAAAATAAAAAATACTAAAAAAAAAATAACAAATTGAACTTTTACGGTAAACTTAAGCTTAAATTGTTAAATTTTAAATTATTTTAAGAAATAAAAATAGGATAGAAACTTGATAGTGCTTGGCGGGAGCAACGTGCGATCAGGCGAGCACTGAAAATGTGAATGACGTGATGAGACACTGCAGGAAAGATGTGAGCGCGGAGCAACCTACCCTCTCCCTATTTATATATATATTTTTTAACAGTAGATGGTGCAGCTATAACTCACGTAAAACGAGCAAAAACTGCAGCCGAAGCGTGGAAGTCTTTGCAGAAAGCCTACGAGGATAAGGGAATGGGACGTAGACTTGCTTTAGAGCGTAAACTATACAGGTTAAGTCTTTCAGACTTTGACAACAATATCGAGGTGTATATTAATGCAGTTCTTTCAACCGCACAAGACCTGGCAGATATTGAAAAGGAGATAGACGATGAGTCAATTGCAGCTATCCTTCTAGGAGGTTTAACACCAAAATATGAACCTCTGGTTATGGCAATTGAGAATTGTGACAAACCTGTTACTACTGATTTGGTAAAAGCGAAACTTTTAAATGAGATGTCGAAAAATGAAGCTATACCAGTAAATACCGTTTTCCAAACCAAAGTAAATACAAAGCAGAAGAAGAAGAAAAATGTGATTGTATGTTACGATTGTAAAGTACCAGGGCATAAAAGACCCGATTGTCCTTTAAGAAAGAAGGCTAATGTAGTAGCAAACGAAGAAGGTCAAGGGACATCTTTTACAGCTCTGAATACTTCTGGTTCCGGTACTGATTTATGGTACGTTGATTCGGGTGCGACTAAGCACATGACATCTAGACGAGATTGGTTCCAAAATCTTACAAATTTAGATAATGGAAACGTTACTGTCGCGAATGGTGAACAAATCAAATGTTGTGGAGCTGGTAATATATCAATAAATACGCCAGATAAAACTGTAGACATGATACGTGATGTTGCTTTTGTACCAGAATTAAAAGCTAACTTGTTATCAGTCCAGAAAGCAGTTCAAAAAGGTTTTATATGTATTTTTGATAATAATGGTTGTACTTTTTACAAAAATGATGCGAATTTTTATGTTACAGGTGATTCGGTTCTACATGCTTCGCCTTGTGGTGGTTTGTACACTCTAGATTGTACTGTTAATATACCCCGGGCAAATGCAACGCAACATGAGCACTCTGACGGTCTGAGTAACTACAAACTCTGGCATAAACGGTTAGGGCACTTATGTCGTATTGGCATGACTGGTTTGAAGAATCATCAGGTAGGTATAAAGCTCATAAGAATCCCAACACGATAGATGGTGTGGTCGTAAAAGTGACTTAAGTCATCTAAGAGTATTCGGATGCAGAGCTCTTGTTCATATACCCGCATGTCTAAGAAAGAAACTAGATTTGAAAGCTGAAGAAGCTATATTTGTTGGATATTCAGAGGATCCAAATACTTATTTGTTCCGTGATCCTGAAAATCCAAGAAGAGTATTAAAATCTAGAGATGCAACTTTTTTTGAGAATCGTTTTACATCCCTTAAGCAAAAAGAATCACATTCACAGGTTGAATCCAGTCCAATTTTATTATTTGACACAGATGAAGGACGATCTGATGAAGGAGGATCTCAATATTTCGACTGTATTGACAGCTCTAGTTCAGCTGCTGAATCGTCTGTTCCTGTAAATCCAGTTTCAATGGACACCGAGACTGAGAACGTTCCAGTGAGTATGGAGACAGATGCAGTAAATGTGGAACATCTAGAAGTTCCATGTGAGCCGAGATATCCCTCAAGGAATCGGAAACGACCTGATTATCTTACGTATCAAGTGTCAATTAACGATGTGGATGAACCAACCAGTTATTATGAAGCTATTCATTCAGATGATGCTGCAAAGTGGCAGGTAGCCATGAATGATGAGCATAATTCTTTGATGAAATTCCATACCTGGGAGCTAGTGGATAGAGCAAACAAAAAGGTTATACCTTGCAAGTGGATATACAAAGTGAAGAAAGATGCTTACGGCAATATTACAAAATATAAGGCAAGACTCGTTGTAAAAGGTTATAGTCAAACTAAAGGTGTTGACTATCATGAGACTTTTGCACCTGTAATACGTCATTCTTTCCTACGAACCTTATTTGCATTAGCTGCAGAACTTGGTTTAAAGATGAGGCATATGGATGTGGATACCGCATTCCTTAACGGCGACTTACAAGAGGAGGTCTACATGGAGCAACCTCTTGGTTTTGCAGAAAAAGGTCAAGAAAATAAGGTTTGCTTATTAAGAAAATCCCTTTATGGCCTTAAACAGGCTCCACGTGCTTGGAATAAAAAATTAAATGACACACTTTCACAAATAGGTTTTATTGGAATGCCATCTGAACCTTGTGTGTATACAAAACTTTTTGACAAGGAACTTTGTATTCTAGGTATCTATGTAGATGACCTGATTGTCTATTATTCATCTGACAAGATATTTGAGAATGTCAAAAATGATCTGTCAAAACATTTTTCACTTAAAGATTTGGGTTATTTGAAATCTTATTTAGGTTTGCAAATAGAAAACAATAAAGATTGCATAAAAGTGAGTCAGTCGAATTTCATATTGTCAATGTTGGAAAAGTTCAATATGAGTGATTGCAAATCGGCGACTACTCCTTTAGCACAGACTAAATTACAAAAGAATTCAAATGGTGAGTTACCGTTATTACCGTATCAAAACCTTATAGGTAGTCTTATGTATTTGGCTGTAAACTCACGTCCTGATATCGCATACGCGGCTAGTTATCTAAGTCAGTTTAACACTTGTTTTACCAAAGAACATTGGAATGCTGCGAAACGGGTTTTACAGTACCTAAAAGGTACATTACAGTATTCCTTAATTTACAGAAAAACAGGAAAAGACCTGATAGGTTATGCCGATGCGGATTGGGCTAATTGTCCGATTGATAGGAAGTCGTACACGGGCTTCGTGTTTAAGTTAGCTGACGGACCAGTGGCTTGGGAAGCTAAAAAACAGCCCACGGTGGCGCTGTCGTCCACAGAGGCTGAGTACATGGCGCTTACATCAGCTACAAAGGAAGCGTGTTACTTACGTCGATTTATATCGGAAATTACAGGTAAACTTAGCTTAGTTAAGTTGTTGTCGGACAGTCAGAGTGCTATTAACTTAGTTCATAATCCTGTGCACCACAGCAGGACGAAGCATATAGATACTCGATTTCACTTTATACGGGAAAAGGTGTCCGACTGTACCGTTAATTTAGATTATTTAAAGAGCAGCGACATGCCTGCAGACATTTTAACAAAGCCTCTTGGGCCTGTTGCACATAGGAAATGTACAATTAGCATAGGTTTAGTTGTATAGTTTGTTTTTCTTAGAATAATTTTGATTAAGGGGGAATGTTGTAACTGGCTAATCAATATTATTTTTATTGAAGTTTGAATATTTGAGTTTCCTATTGTGTTCGTTTGACTTTGTCACTCCTTATTAAAATCTCTATACAAACACATCATCTTTTACTGTTTATTTACAAAATAACGCTATATAAAGCTCATAAGAATCCCAAAAACTATAAAATCTGACGTCAAAATACTGATGCACATAATTATTGCTCTTTCGTGGAAAAATTTATTGTATGACAAAACAACTCAGTATAAAACAACAGCCCTCCCGACACAAGCATTACTTTTGCTTAATGGGAGGCTCCAACCTCGTCTGTTTACATCATGTAAAGAAACCCAATAAACTTTTTCATTTTCATAAAACCCACACAGTATTGGTTCTCAGTACTTATTGGTTTCTTTATAAATAAAATGTCATTTGAAAATGGAAAATTTCAATCAAATCAACTCAACAAACAACAATTTATCTGATTACTTTGCTTTATTGCGCTTTACATATTTTTTGTCACACATGCACGCCAGCTAGTATAAATGGAAACAAAGCTGGATTCAATTAACTCTTCGCTTCGCCCACAAACTAGTATATCGGATTAACGTGCACTACCTATCTAGAATTCACAAATAATTGATAAAACCATGAAGCTCTCAGGGTTCACATTCGTTTTTAAGGCTCCATATCCAAAGGGAGCTAAAAAGTGTTAACGAGACTCTATTAGTTAGACTTTCCTGTTTGTTAGTAAGAAAAATAACCGACGAATAAAAATGGTAAAAATAAAGAAATTAAAAATCAAAGCCACCTGCAAAAATATATTTTTTACTTCGACGGACTTCGATTTTGCACTTGGGCATTTTTTATAAAGGGGCAACTACAATACCGCGTTCGCCTAATTCGGTTTCTTAATTAGGCGGTTGTAGCTGTCGCTCGTCGAATGCGACCGACTACTTTATGTATTCCTTTCTCTATTGCGGTTGTGGTCACTGCATGTTGTATGTGGCGGTCTTAGAGCTTTGTCTCACCGGGACGCTATGGCGACGTCGATCCTTTAGGAATCAGACGTCGGCAAACCGCCAAAGCGTCGCCGAGTGACAGCTAGTACATTTCTACAAGGTCGCTCAGAATTATTCCAGAATATTTCAGCAGGTTAGGTTGTGGTTAGGTTAGTTTTACTAAACACCTTGTATATGAATTGTATGCCACTGTAGCTGGCAACGGCGCCCTGGCGTCCCGGTGAGCAGGGCTCTTAGTGGTTAAAGGTGCGACCACACCGCCGCTTATAAAAACGGTGAACGTTACGAAATCGCAACAAAATGTATGAAGAAACGGTGAGAAAACGTGAAGCATACGACATGTTTGCAGCATACGGCGGTTTGGTCGCACCCTTAATCATGACCTTTCCTTTGCTTCTCCATAGCCAGGACATCACGGAACGAAACTAGACTTAACAAAAGGCGTCTGGTTAGTGGTGACAACTCAGGGGTTTTATCTCAAAATCTAGGGGTAAAAAAAATGAAGAGGGGCTGTTTTAGGGGTAGGCATTTAGAGGCTCTGACACCTGCGCTACAATACTAAAAGTGGAATTCTAAGCTGTATTTTATGTCTCTAATAAAATTTGAAACTTGATTTGCATTGCATAAAAATTATGAAAAAATATTTACTCTGTTGTTTTTAGGGAGATAATGAAAAAATCGGGGGTAATTGGCTATGGGTTACACTGCGCCTTGTTTCCCCGACTTTGATCGAACCAAATCTAAAATCTGGGAGTGTAAAGTGATCCCACCTCCCTCGTGATTCCACAGGCGTTCAATTCACGCGGAACGCACGTGTGTAGGCATAAATTTGGCAATAAAGCCTGGGGATACTCCGGAGTTTCGAATACGAAGTTCATATCTACCATCTCGCTCGTTCTCCTAGTAATGGGTACCAGTGTGAGCGGAACGGCTCGAAACGAATTTTGAATTGAATAGGCCTGTGAATATTTTTGTTCGATGCAAATTGTGAGTGCTTGGCTCAGCTGATAACATAAAGCATCAGCGAACAGGCCTGTTTTTCATAGATAACACTAGAAGAGAGTAGCTGTTGTTTTTGTGTGCTTCAGTTCAGTTAAAAAAAAGATTAACGAGCTTATATTGTTCACGTCAATGTTATGGCCCCTATATTATTCAATTACGTGAAATATGCACCTGGAACTGGTAAAATATTCCGTCAAAGTCCGATCCTATCAATCTTATTTTTTTTTATGAGAAGCACCAAGATCAGCAAGAGTTTAAAAGACGTCAAGACAAAGTTCGATCCTATTTCTATCTTTTCGCGGAAATGACGCAAATAACACATATTTCTTAATCGAAACTTGGAAACTTTGACGATAGCTTCCGAAGTACCTGAGAAATTTGTTGGTTCGTGCGACCGTTCCACATTATCGGGTCTTGGGTTGGCCTGAACTTCCTGTTTATTTCCAGCGCTGAGAGTTCAAAACATTATTGACCTAATTGAAAACTAACTTAGGGAGTCCGATTTTCCTTTTGCTTAAACATGAACAGCGTTTCTCATTACCCCTCCCGCACAAAGGAACTCTTCACAAAGGGCTCACAAAGTTTCCCAATACTCCAGAGTACCTTAAAGGAGAACGCAAAGTGAAAAAAGTGCGTAATGTTTAAAACGTTAAGTAAGTTACTTAGTTAAGATCGGCGCTTCTTTATTTTCTTTATTGTTAAAAAGTTTTATTTGAGTTGTTACTGAAACTTGTATTTTATGCTGACGGCTGCGATGGATTTAAACGCTGAAAAGTATGCGTGGAATGTATCGGTAATCATGATACTTTACGATCCTCAGGCTTTCATAGATGCGGGTATAAAATGGCTTTATAAATACAAGTTATGGACCGATTTTTGAAATGTCGAGTCATTCAAAAGTGGTTCCGACTCAGTTCAGGTTATAGCTGTCATTTTTAGTATGGATCTGACAGCGAGCGAACCTAAACTGAATCAGAATTGAATCGCATTAAGCGTTATGGTAACCCCCCGTATTGTATCCAAAAACTTCTGCAATAAATTTAACAGTCAAATTTTTTTAATTATCTTACAATCATTAGGTATTTCTTTTTAGTATGAAACTCGCAAGTGAAAATAAAATTCGAAAGGGAACTTTAACCTGTGATTTATTTTTCCTATTCGTGTGAGTGGAACTCGACAAAAAACAATCGCTAAGAAACATTTTATTTCACCCTTTCTCTCACGTTACTCGCTAGTCGCTACATCAACCGTAGCAAACTGCTGTTATTCCACATCTTTGAAAAATCGACTTATTTAATTTATTTTTCATTCTAAATTACTTTTCAAAGTTACACATATAAATTCAATGGGTATTCAAGTAACTAGTAATTCATGAGACATCATTAGGTCGGTACATAGTATAAAATAAAGTCGCTTTCCACTGTCAGTTTGTCTGTCTGTCTGTTCCTATGTATGGTTAAATCTTTAAAACGCGCAACAGATTTTGATGCGATTTTTTTTATAGACAGAGTGAATCAAGAGAAAAGTATATGTATAATTCTACGCAGACGAAGTCGCGGGTAGAAGCTAGTAAAGTATAATATAATCAAGTCTCGCAACTCAATTAAACTTATACTCAGAGCACTTTTCCCGATCCTTAGGAAATCCACAGGTTTCCTGCTCCACTTATGGCCTACTAGCTTTAACCAGGGGCCCGATTCTTGGAAGCACATCACTCGAAAGTGGTATAAATCTGTGTATTGCTCCACAGCCTACAGCTCAAATACAATTTTCGACTAGTTCACTAAATTAATTAGAACTGTAATTTCCTAAAATCTACTCGTATTTAAAATTTAGCCCAATTTTTCACCACTTTCGAGTGGTATTGTTGACTTTCAAAAATCGGGCCCAGCACCGCATTGGCTACAATTTCACCTTCTTTTTCAGTGGTGTGTCGACCAAGTGTGCGAGCCGATGCCGGGTCACGGTGGGCCTCCCAGCTCAAGCAAACCGGGTAGTTCGGGTAGTTCAGGAGGCTTGGCTGAGGAGCCAGGTCGACCGCGTTGGGACGAATGGAGCGCATGGAGCGGCTGCAACGCTGATTGTGGCTATGGACTACGCACTCGAAGCCGGCGCTGCCGCTACAAGGGGTAATTAGTAATTACGCTATAATTACTAGGTAATTGCTCTATTATTAGAGGCGCTAGAGCAGTGTGTCACCAGCTACTTCGGCTATCTTGTTAGAAGTTTCGTGACGAGGTGTGGTTTCAAAGGAAAGGATAGCTAAAATAATGAATAGAAAGTATCATCATCTCCCTTGCGTTTTTCCCGGCATTTGCCACGGCTTAGTGAGCCTGGGGTCGCTTTGACAACCTAATCCCAAGATTTGGCGTAGGCACTAGTTTTTACAGAAGCGACTGCCATCTTACCTTCCAACCCAGAAGGGTAACTAAGCCTTATTGGGATTGGTCCGGTTTTCTCACGATGTTTTCCTTCACTGAAAAGCTCATGGTAAATTTCAAATTTCGCACATAAATTCCGAAAAACTCAGAGATGCGAGCCCGGGATTCGAACCCGCGACCCTCTGATTGAGAGGCCACAGGTCAAACCACTAGGGCCACTAGGCTATAATACCACGGCTTTTTAATAGAAAGTATTCAGATGGTACTGCAAATTAACAAGGAACGGTAATGAGTTAGCCTCAAAACACCCAGTACCATTTCTATCTCAGAGGTACCTACTTATCACATTCGGGAATATACCCACGATGAAAAGGGTGTATGCTATTTTAATGCCCAATAAAAAATCCATGTAGGGTTATTCCTCTGAAACAACTTAATGGATATTCAATTATGAAGCTTATTCAAAAACGGTATCCGAGGCTATTACAAAAATTCTGCGAATCCTGTCGTCAGCTGCGGATTGTACGAATCTGTTTTATTTGCGGTTATATCCTTCTGTGCTTATTTTTTCACCAGAAATTCAAACATTAATAATGTTGAATCCTTGCATAGCTACGACTGTACTGGAAGCACCATTAAAAGTGCTTAGCGATGTTTCTCTGCAAAAAGTTGACGTCAAATAAAGCTAACAATGACACGAGTTGAGTCCAACTTTTCTTGGATAACTACCACGTCTGTCGAAAAAGAAGTCGTAGTAACAGTCAACGCACTCGAACAAAGTTTTTCGATCTCAATGGAATTGTTTTATACCTGCCATTTTACGCAGCATCGGGTAAGTAAGTGACGAAGAAAAGTGTTTTAGGAAATGGACGAAAGCTTTAAACGGAATACTTAATAGAACCTTTTTAGCTTGGATTTGAGGAGCACGTTAACAAAAAGGTTTAATTGTCGTTAAAAGGAGACAGTAAACTTTAATATTGCGCTTTACTCAATAGTAGAATTTTTTAGTAGTAGAATTACCAAAAAATGAATGAGGGAATGGGCGAAAATATTAGGAATCATGTTATAGGCGATGCGGCTAGCAACCCATCACTATTTTGATTCCCCTTTCCACTTATACGCCCACAATCATGCTAAACGTGGCCTTTAGGTCTTGTTCCCTTAGGCTCTGTCTACCCCGTAAGGGATAAAGACGTGATTTATGTATGTAGTACCTAGATAGGTACATAGATTTTTTAGTTATGTATTAATATCTACTGCGCTGGGACGAATGAGACCTACTACTGCGGTATTTGCTTACACGATGACACGTGTTGTCGTAAATCACTATCGGATATTTGACGCCCATGGCCCGATTTGCGATGTTATATTGATAACTTGAAAACGAGCAGCGAAGATGCGTAATATTATATTATTTTAAATTATCTACGTCAAGAATATAGTTCTGAAAGGAACAAAGAAAATAAAGTGTTGTTAAAAAAACTATTCAAGCTGGTTCTTTTACTTAAGTATGAGTTATTTAGTTTTTTTAACATTTACACCTATAACCATAGCTGACGATTTTGTCGTATAAATCTATGAAATACATGCCAATGTCAAAATCGTGGGTTACGTATCCTTAATGATATTGTTAAAGTGACTGGTGTTATTTTTTACGGGCTAATAAAAAAAAACTAAGTAACAAAAACAAAATCCTCCAACTTCACTTTACAAAACTTTACACAAAAAATATTCTGGTGACCTCACTATATGTCTAATCGTATCCTTGTAGGGCGTTGTCAGAGGAGTGCGAAGGCGGCGGTTCGCAGGTGGCCACGTGCTGGGCCGGCGTCGCGTGCGCAGCGACGCGCGACGCGCGCGCCGACTGGTGCCGCCGCCGGCGCGCCTCGCTCATACCGCACATACACCCCGACGGTAAGGCGATCTATATTGATAACTATAGACCGACCGCTTGACCCGCCCGCACCTCTCTCGGTCCCCTTTGTCGTCCCACCCCGCGCCCCTGTACCGCGCCGGCGAGGACTAAGTTAAGCGGTCGGTCTATATCTCCATACATACCATCACGCCTCTTTCCCATAGACATAGGCAGCTACTACTTTGTTCCACTTGCTACACGATCCTGATGTGCCTTTTTCGCTTCATCCACATTCATCAATCTCTTCATACGTACCTAACTATAATTATCTAGAAATCTGAATTTCCAGCTTATATACGTCCCACTCCTGGGCACAGGCCTCCTATTAGAATGGGAGCTGGCCTATGGTTCCCACGCTGTTCGAGCACGAATTGACAATTTCACACATATCACTTTTACAGTTTTACTTATTAAGTATGTACCGTAACTTTACTAGCCTCGGCTAAAGTATTCGTGAGTTAGTAGGAGGTATGGTCACGTGTCTCAGTTGTGATTAAGGGACCCCTGACCCTCAATCTCTGTTTCACTTTGATTCCGTCGCCCCATACATAATTCAGGGTGTCCCATTAGAATGGGTTGATACTTATGAAGACGGCCCAACTATAACAATTAAGCTTTGGAAAGGTCTGGGTCAAGATTGGAGTGACCTCTGATTTATTTAAACTTTCTTAGAAGAATATGCGTGCCGCCGTGTAATTAAATTGGCATTGCTGTCATTGTCACACCTGTAAGAAAGGTAATCCCAAAAATTAACTTAATCGTCGTCTACAGGTCAGATAAAGAGGCAAATAGTGAAGTGTCTATAAGACATTTTGTAACAGCAGCGGGTCTTAAAGAAGGAATGTTGGTGCTTATTTCTCTAATCGCAAGCAATTCAAAGAGACCATACATTATTACAACAAACCGGTTAACTCACGTATAAAAGCCGAAGGATCAGAATCAGGAGGTTCGTTTCGCTGCCGCCGGGGCGAGCGCTCTCTGATGAAGGACTACGGATTAGTCCTAAACAATTGTCGGAGCATTCCTTCGGCTTTTATACGTGAGTTATCCGGTTTGTTGTAATTATGTTTGAGTCTCACGGTAGTTTCATGTTGAAAGACCATACATTCTTATTATCCGCCTATTGTATACTTTGTTCTTTGTTTATGTATTGTTTTGTACTGATTTGTGGTGTTCAATAAAGAGTATTTGTGTTGTTGTTGTATTCTTAGGATGCAACAGCTGTAGCAACAAATTATGCTAAAGCTATTAACTATTCAAAAGCCGAGCTTATCCAAAACTGTTTCTGACATAATGAACGCATTACTGATTTATTGTTTCACGCCTCAGCAAATCCACAATGCTGCTTAATAAACATATTACGAACCAATAACGATCATTCGGGTGCGGTTGCCGGCGCTGCCGCTTGATTAAGTAATGTGCCCTACTACGTTTTGCTTAAATATTTAAATTTCCAGACCTATAAAGGTATCCGCGCCGTCAGAAAGTGTTTAGCGTATTTTTTATTTTATTTATTCATTAAAATCTTTATTCCGTTTATTTATTCCTATTATTTAGCGTTCCACATTTTGGGAAATGCACAGGGTGTACGCTTGTACAGGTAGGCATACGCTTACGTATGTAATACACAGCTTGATATCATATAGCAACCTGTCTAGTACCTGCAAAACGATATAAAAACACTTTCAATCAAGTTGAAATTCTCTCAAAAGTTCGACATCGTTTAGAAACGTTTACAAAAGGATTGCATTAGACCTTCGCTTACCAATAGGCCTGATTGTGATCTACGGTCTAACTCTCCGTGGCCACATCTTCATTGTGGCTTAAGATTAGCGCGCTTGCTTAGTACGAGTAAACGACCATGTACCGATTTGAATACTTTCTAATGAATATTTTTTACATAATTATGTGTTGCCAGAATCCAAACAATGTAAGATGTGGTGTGTGGACTACACGGGAGGGGAGGCTTCTAACTTCGGATCTCTGCCCGACGCGACGCCCTGCAGCTACGATAAGCCCTACGACCTTTGCTACCAGGTAAACTTATGTCTTCATTAATATTACTTACGACATTCGGCTTTGGGCAAAGCGAGCGAAGTCCCTTTGCCCATAAAATAGTGTACATTTAGTGGCACGAAATGCCAACTGTCTACGTACAAAAATAATTGCGATCTGAATAAATTTTCTTGATAATATGCTTTGTAGAAGATAAGGGAGTTATTTCCTTATTTCTTCAAACGCGTTTGTCATGACATAGGTACCTAATTAAACTCGGTGATTTAATTAATTTTAAATCGACAAAAATATTTGTTAAAAATAATAATAATTAAAAAATGAGGTATAGTTGTAGGTACACTTTTGCTTTGCTTTTGTGTTTCCAAGTAGAAACAACCGACAATCGTACCTACTATATCTTTCTCGGGAGTTCACGAAACAAAAATTGTAGTAGAAAGATAATTTTCTTTATACTTCCAAAGCTATAAATATTGGAAAATTAATCGCATCATTTTCAAATTAGGCCGCCTATTCGCCTATTGTTACCTTATTACTTCTGTATACCTTTTTCTGTTTTGATTGTTATATGTGGTGTTCAATTAAGAGTTATTGTATTGTATTGTATTGTATTAAATTGTAATTTCATTCCTGGACGATTAAATTATTATTTTCATATTTATTTTTTTATTTTTTAAATAGGGTCTCATACTTTGCAGGGGTGTTCAAACCAATATACTCAGTCACGTAAGGACAAGAAGCTTTCTACTGTCCCCCTTATCTAACTATGCAACTAAATTTAATAACCAGTAACTTAGGAATCTAGTGCCACATTAATACGACGGCCTACGAAATCCCACTTCTGAAAGGAGTAGCCACGTTTTACTAACAGCAATGCTTATTACAGGGTACTTGCGTGAAAGGACAGTGTAATGCGGCCGATTCTGCTTGTAACTGGTGTCCCGATGGCTACTGTAGCAACAACACACATTTCTACACTAGGCAACTTGGAAAAGGTAAGTACCTAGCTGAATTGTCCGAGAAAATTGGTTATTTGGATACAACATACATGCATTGTTCCTGTAATTGTAAACATTGTCATGCACGACACGTTCCAAACAACTCTCTACGCCAAAAGCACGTTGATCCGATTCTAGGGCAAATAAACAAACAGAATAACTTTTCTCATTTATATTATTAGTTAACAGTTTATATTTATTTTTATGTTTCTTAAATCTTCAAACCAAATATAAGCTACCCGGCCAGTGTCTTCGGATTTCTATTGTTTGTAACTGTCTAAAAGATGACTGAATCAACACAAAAATGCCGTTTCTTTAGTAGGTAGGTACTTGGTTAATTCAGTAGGGTGATGGCACCAGTGTTTGACACTTTAAGCTGACAATCACCCAGTAATGGACACTTCATTCTGTACGGGACAGTGGTCTCGTACACACTTTAGATGATAATTGATACTGATAGAAGTGATACACCGCAGATTTTACTGAACTGATGATTTATTTGATAACGAAGTAAATGATACACTGATGCACTCTACGGCAGTTGAGCGTGCACTGCTTAATACTAATACAATTGTGAAATAACACAACTTAACGTAAAAATGCTGACATGTGGAATGTGCGGTTTGCATAGACCGTACATGCTCCCGCGGGCGAGATAGGAGATGGTGGTGATCTTAAAAACTATAATACAATCCCCATAAACACATTAAACTTATTAAATGAATTTAAACAAATTGATTAAAACTAATTCATTCGATTGAAGACCGGCCGCCGACGATTGGTGACGTCGCCGTGTTGCGTACACGTGCACTTGACCGATGAACTTCCACAATGGTCGAAGGACTAGCTTTATTCTCCTTGACGCGTTCTAATCGTAATTCTTCAAGCTTTTCTTCTCTTGGAGAATAATGGTAGCTGACACCCTTTGATCGGTCGCTTGGGGGCACAGGAGGGAGCTGCGTGGAGCAGCGAAGACGTAAGCGACGCCATACGTAAATTGTGGTGCCAAATATTGCTGCGCCTAGTAAAATGTATAAAACTACAAACTGATGAACGTCGTGAGTTGTCATGCGGTCTGCCAGGACTCCGCTGATCTCATTTGATTTCATTTCTTCGACTTGTCTTTCAATATCCAAAAGATTCCCTTGTAATTCGTCTTCATGTATTGCTATTGATAAATTGATAATGTTATTGATGGGTGGTATTTCGGCCTTGATAAAATCTGGTCGAGTGTTCAAACTGTTCACCTTTTGTTTGTGTGCGAAAATCGTAAACGCTTCGCCCTTGATGACGCAGCCGTCGCCTAGAGTTATAATGCCGGCTCCGCTAACGTGCTCGGCGGTAATTTGACTCTCACATATGATTCTAATCGTTCGTTGACCGCAAGTGAAAAATAAATAAGTGTTTTGTTTCTCCATCTGCTTCCATTGATCTGTGCATGTCAAGTTGCTAGTCTTGCATGCATATTCTTCCTCATCCTTGATACATAGGCTGTCGTCGGCTTTCATGTGAAAGATCGGTTTTTGTAACGGGCATAAGTGTGTAGACGTATCTTGCTGTATACAATTCTCCACCTCTTTTTCTGATAGCGGAATGAACGAGTCCTTTTGTATGTTAATTGCTACGTGGTCTGAAATGGGTAATATATTGATCATATTTTCCTTTACTTGTCTCGGCACGGCGATGAGTTTGTAGATTTCAAAGGCATCCCGACTCGTAAGCGGGATTCTTATTTCAAAAATAAGATGTTGCGTCGTCATTCTTGCTTTCACTTTAAGTAGATGATAAATATTTTGCAGTTCGGTCTGCATGTTATTGATTGGAATGGCCAATTCGTTTGATAGTTGTCCTGAAATAATATTCAATTCGTCTCTTAGTTGTGTTGGCGTTAACAGGTGAATGTTGAATTTTCCATGGTGAACGTTGGTTATTTGCTCCAATAATGTTTCTTGAATGTTTTTGAGATCGACCAATAAGGTGTTGGCGATAATTGTTGCTAACATAAATTCGCTTTTCTGTTCAACATCTGCGACTTCCTTTGCTAGGATATTGGAGGCTCTTTCTAAACTGATGATATGCTGATTGAGAGCTTTATGTTGTTTGTTCATGACATCTTCCATTCTTTTAAGTAAATTATATTCGGCCTCTATTACTGATGTTTGATTTTTCCATAATAAGGCCAGATGTTTTTCATTATCCCTGATCAAATTGATATCCTTCTCATATTGTTCGGCGAAATGTTCATCAAGCATTCCGAATAGTGAATTTGCTATATATCCAACTCCGTTGATAAGGCCGCGGCGTAGTCGACCCGAGCGTGTGACTTGCTGACCGAGCATTAGGCTGTTGTAGTATTCAAGTTCCGCGAAGCTGTGACGTAGTTGGGTGATAATTAATTCGCATTGTGATTGTTTATTTGCCTTTGTACACATGTTGTCTAGAGTTTGAAGATATTTTTGTAAAAAATTTTGACCTTGCCAGTAAGGCTCCATGTCGTAGTACACGATTAATTTCCATTCGTCGTGTATAAGATGCATATCTGATATTTTGTCAAAATAAATACCTTGATGTGTACTTATTTTCGTCAGACTGTGTTCACACTGAGCCGAGGCTATTAGAGTGACGAATAGTAGCAACGCCAATGTAATTAAATTACATTGTAGTTTGCATGTTCTTTTCTTTTGTTCGCCCCTTACTTGCTCAGGTTTTGATTTTATTTTGATAGAATTTGTTTCTTCCTCCACTGGCAATTTTGATACTTTTATGATCGGCCTTTTCATTATGCCGTTTTTTGTTTTAATTGATACTACTCTCACGTAGCCGTCGCGTCCGGGATGGACATCTATGATTCTCCCAAGAGGCCATTTGCCAGCTGGTAGGCTGACGTCGTGGATGATGACTATGTCACCGATCTTTATGTTTTCTCGGGGTTGCTGCCATTTGCATCTCTTTGATAGTTGACACAGATATTCTGACTTCCATCGTTTCCATGTATCTGATAAGATTTTTTGCACTAGTTGCCACCTAGTACGTTCATCCTTTTCGGTTTCATAAATTGTTAAGTTCGGGCCGCTTGATAAAAAGTGAGACGGAGTTAAGAAGTCCAAGTCCGTAGGATCTTCAGTGATAGCGCACAATGGCCTTGCATTGAGACATGCTTCCAGTTGCGTTAGAAGGGTGGAAAACTCTTCGTATGTAAGTTTTTGGTCTCCGATGACTCTACGAAGGTGATGTTTTAGACTCTTGACCGCGGCTTCTGCTAAACCATTAGCGTTTGGCCAGGCTGGGGCATTGAAGTGCCATTCTATTTCCATCTCTGTTATTACTGTGAAAAACTCGACGTCTAAAGTGCTCTTCAAATCTATGAATTCTTCAGTCAGTCGCTTGTTAGCTCCGACAAAATTAGTTCCGTTGTCACTATACATGTGACGCGGGGTGCCTCGACGAGCTGCTAATCGGCGAAGAGCTGCTAGGAACGATGAGCTACTGAGATCTGATACTAGCTCCAAGTGTATGGCCTTCGTGACCATGCACACAAAAACAGCGACATAACCCTTTGTTGTTTTTACACCTCGCCCTTTATTTGTTTTAATTTCTATGAAGCCTGTATAGTCGACGCTGGTGTGATAAAAGGGTCGCGTTGGATTACAACGCGCTGCCGGCAAGTCTCCCATGATTTGCTCTTGTTTGATTGGTTTATTCCGTCTGCACTTGATACAACGATTGATATGTTTTTTAACGGCTCTGTTTCCGCCTAAAATCCAGTAGTGATATTTGAGTTGTTGCAACGTCAGGCGTGCCCCTCCATGATGAGTTATTGTGTGGGCATTTTCAATCAGCAGATCGGTCATGTGACCCTTATGAGGAATGATAAGAGGGTGTTTCATGTTAACATCGATATTGGCGTTTCGTATCCTGCCATTGACTCTTAAAAGACCATCTTGATCCAAAAATGGGTTAAGTGCCAAAATACTGCTCTTAGAATTAACTCTACCGTCTCTAGTAATGCTTTCAATCTCGTTTTGAAAGGATTCATGTTGCACATATTTTATTGCCATGTTTCTAGCTCGTCGCATTTCCGGTACGGTGATATAAGGCACGGTTTGTTTGTCACGTGATATCGCGCGCAGTACCCATGCGAGCACTCGCGTCATACGGTTGATATTGCTGTGCTTATTGATCAATTCGCCGATTACGTCACAACTGTGATGAGTAGTGGTGACGTTTGTTTGTTGTGATCGTTTGATATCTTGTTCTGTGGTATAAATGGTATCTTGCGGCTTTGGTTCATAGTTTGGCAGCCAGTTAGGTCCGTACCACCACAATTGATTTTCTTTTAATTGTGCTGCTGTGATTCCTCGACTTGCACAGTCTGCAGGGTTTTCGGTGGATTTCACGTAACGCCAACAGGCTGGTGGGATAACTTCTCTGATTTTCAGCACTCTATTTGATACAAATGCTTTCCAGCGATTGACATCGCCTTGTAGCCAACCCAGAACAGCTATGGAGTCTGTCCAGCAAAAAAGTTTGATATTGTGGCTTGATAAACATTGTAAGACTTGCTTCATTAGTTTTGATAACAACAGGGCTCCGAGTAATTCGAGCCGAGGTGATACTTGCTTCTTTTCAGGCACTAATTTTGATTTGGCAGCAACGATGGTGATTTCTGGTGGCGATTGATCATATTCTGTTTGATTTTCTTTCTTGATTTTAGTATAAATAACACAGGCGTACGCATTTTCTGA
This sequence comes from Pandemis heparana, assembly GCA_963854515.1. Taxonomy (NCBI): domain Eukaryota; kingdom Metazoa; phylum Arthropoda; class Insecta; order Lepidoptera; family Tortricidae; genus Pandemis; species Pandemis heparana. The sequence continues at coordinate 5,513,708 of OY978011.1, read as the reverse complement.
AGCGTCGCAAAAGGCGTGAAGTTCTATAGTGTCGTTTTCGTTGCTTTTTAGCCATCTTGGCACATTTATATTGTTGATTTCATTTAAATTTTGTTTCATTTTTCTCCATTCGTTTTCGATGTGTTCGGGAATTTCATCATCCCAACCCAAGTTCTGTTTCCAAACTGATTGAAATAACAGTTTTAGTTTAGTTGTCGTAGGACACAACCAACCAAGTGGGTCGAATACCTTTGATATCTCTGATAATAGTGAGCGTTTTGTCGTTCGGTTTGAAGTCTGTGAGTGCATCTTCAGTTGGAAGGTAAATACATCTTCTTTCGGATTCCATCGTAAGCCTAACGTTTTCTTTGATTCTTGATTTTTGAAGTCGAATGATTGCTGATTGGTTTCGGTGCTCACACCTACTAGTAATCCAGTGTTATTTGAAGACCATTTTCGTAGGTTAAAACCTCCCTTTCTAAGTAGGCTGATAAGATCAGTTTGAATTTTTCTTGCTGCTTCTATGCTATGACTGCCGCTCAGAACATCGTCCATATAAAAGTCTTGTTCCAGGACTCTTGCAGCTTCAGGATATTGATGGGCTTCATCAATGGCCAGTTGCTTCAGCGTCATCATTGCTAAGAATGGCGCCGCCTTGGTTCCGTAGGTAACGGTGGTCAACGCATATTCTCGTAAGGGCTGGTTTGGATGGTTTCGCCATATGATTTTTTGATAAAGTTGATCTTGATCATGGCATAGTATTTGCCGAAACATCTTTTCGATGTCGCCTGTGAAAGCGATTCTATACTGCCTCCATTTTAAAATAAGTGATAGTAAATCAGACTGTAAATTCGGGCCCCTGTACATCATGTCATTTAAACTATAGCCCGATGACGTAGGTGATGACGCGTTGTATACAACACGTAATGATGTCGTAGTTGATTCAGCGCGCCGCACGGAATGGTGCGGTAAGAAATTACTGGGTGTTGTATTTCTATCGCATTCGCGCATGTGTCCGAGCTCCTCGTATTCGTTGATAAATGATTTATAGTCACGTGATAGTTGTTGATTCTTGCTAAACTTCTTTTCAAGTTGCAAAAATTGTGCAATCGCCTTTTGCCTTGATTCTCCTAATTTTTCCTCAATATCTGGTTTCAATGGTAGTCGGACTACATAGCGTCCATCCTCCCGGCGCGTAGTTTCCGTCTTAAATTGATTGATGCAATATTGATCCTCTGACGATAAGTCATCCTCGATTTCCGGAATGTCCTCTATTGCCCAAAATCTGCTGATATCTTCTAGGTTGTGTACAACAACGTTGCAATGATAAGACTTCATGATATTGCCGCACAGAATCCATCCCAAGCGTGATTGTTGTGCTATGGGTAAAGATTCGTTCTCTCTGATGATAGAGTTTAATATGATATTTGAATAGATGTCTGCGCCAAATAAAATGTCAATGGGTCGACTGATATAAAAATTAGGGTCTGCTAGCTGTATGCCGTCAAGATGAGACCATGATGGTTTGGTGAATGATCGATTGGGCAGGTTGTTGATAAGACGATTCATGATAAAGACTTTCGTGTTGAATGAGTAGTCATTATAAATTGATGTAGCCGTGATATTCATAGCTCCTTTACAGTTGTTTTCTTTGGTTCCAATTCCAAAGACTGAACCTTTATAGTTCTGTCGCTGTAGTCCAAGGCGTTGAGCAGCATTTTCGGTAATGAGTGATATTTGGGAGCCTTGATCAATTAACGCCCTTAAAATGATATAAGATCCATCTGCTGATTTAACCTTGATTTGTGCTGTTGATAATAAAGTTTCGGTATCTTCGTCTTGAGATACGTGTCCGGTATTTTTTCCCGCACCTTGTTCATTTGCGGTTCTTTTGTTCTTGCCGACAAATGCTTCGTGGAGAATCGTGTTGTGTTCGCCATTACATTGTTTACACCGCTTCTCCGATTTACATGGGTTGCCGTAATGTTTATATAAGCAGTTCGGACATATTTTGTTCGAAGTGATTGTTGCAAGTTTGGTTTCCGGTGTCATGCCTAGGAACTTATGGCATCGGAATAAATCATGTTCTAGGTAGCAGTACGAGCATTTAATGATATTTGTTGCGGCGGTTTGATAATATTTATTGGGAAATGCTTGATAATTTCTTCTAGTTGGTGCTTGATAATTTTTATTGTCTCTGTATTGCTGCTCGTGTTGAGGTTTTTGATATGATGAAGCTCTCGGCAAAGTCCATTTCTTCTCATAATTTTGCTGTTGAAGAGGTTTTACTAACTCTTGTTTGCGGCGAGATGATTCCAAAGCGGTAAATTTCATTTCCAAAAATTTTAAGAAGTCTGATAGCGTGGGTAACTCTCTTGGGTCCACCAAATGTTCAATATAATCATTATGAGAATCTGCATCCAGTTTTTGTGTCAATAAGTGGACGATTAACGGATCCCAGGTTGAGGTATCCACACCTAAATTCTCAACCGCGTGTAAACATTCCTTGGTGGTGTCATGAAGTTTTTTGATAAGCACAGCTGACTGCTGTTGCATGGCTGGTAAGCCGAGTAAGATGTTGATATGGGAGCTGAAGATAAGTTTGGTGTTGTTGAAGCGGTGGTTTAAAATATTCCAACATACTTGATAGTTCTCGGAACTGATATTTAAATGCTGAATGAGCTTTTCTGCTTCACCCTTCACCTTACTTTTCAGGAACTGCATTTTCTGCGCGTTTGATATTGAATTATTTTTATGTATCGTTTCCGTAAATAAATCTTTGAATGATATCCACTGATGATAATTGCCGCTAAAAGTTGGAATCTCCATGGCTGGTGTAGATTTTTCACGATGTGTTGAGGCCCACATCGCGCTATTGATACATTTTTTCACTTCGTTGTATTTTTGCTCGCATTTATTATATATTTCTTCATATTCTGGTGTTTCGTTTATCTGTTCACTGTCAATCTCCCAATGCAGTGAGTCGACTACTGACCACCGGGCCTGGAGGGTTCGTAAAGCATCTTCGTATTCCCACCTTTCAGTAAGTGTTTTTATGTTAATGTTATTGATAGCACGTTGGAAGGCTTTAAAATTACTATGTTGTTTTCGATACATTTCTTCCAATTTACTTTGATTGCCTCTTTCCGTTGTTTGAGGATTAGATGGCTGCTTTGCTGCGGCGGATCCTGATCCGTCTCTTGCTGACGAAGAAGCTTGTCCTTGAGTATGCCAGTCCATGTTTAAATTGAATAGTGGAGTTGCAGGTCTTATGATAGGTTTTTCTTCTTGATTTGTGGGCATGGACTGCTGTAACGCTGTGCGTGTCTCGCTACAGATGCTTGATACGCGTTGATAATGATTCTCGACGAAGTAGACAAACTCGCGATTCTCAAACTCGCACAATTTGATATGATTGTTTTGGAACTCCTGCCAATATTGCTCAAGAGTTTCCAATCGTCTTTTGATATATTGCGGATTTTTGCGCTCTGTTGCATCTTTTTTAAAATTGATAAGAATTTTTTCTATTGCTTCTGCAAGCTGACCTTGAGTCTGAAAAAGATCTTCCATGTTTGAACTTTCTTGATAAAATGATAATTAGGAGCGTCGATGATAACTTTAAAGTTCGATATTATTGCTGCTGTTGATATTGGTTTTGATATCTTGTGTTCCAGTACCCCTTATGTGGCAGATGCGCCTTCTCAATTTCAACGGTGGGACCCGCTTGTGGGAAGCCGTCAAAACCGATTCGCTACCACACTTAGAATCACTAAAACACAATCTTGAAGATGATTGATAATTTAGTCCAGAATTGATAAAGTCACAGGAACTATGTTTTATGCACTGAAGTCACGTTGCATCGACACGTGACCCTGTTTTTGAACTGTACCGCGCACTAAGTCGAAATTGTTCGAAGGACCATAAAGATGTACGGGACAGTGGTCTCGTACACACTTTAGATGATAATTGATACTGATAGAAGTGATACACCGCAGATTTTACTGAACTGATGATTTATTTGATAACGAAGTAAATGATACACTGATGCACTCTACGGCAGTTGAGCGTGCACTGCTTAATACTAATACAATTGTGAAATAACACAACTTAACGTAAAAATGCTGACATGTGGAATGTGCGGTTTGCATAGACCGTACACATTCTTAATTTAAAAGATGATACGGTTTTAAAATTACTGTTACAAAATAATAGTCACCCTAGGTTTTATACTGAAGGAGATCATAACACAACGTGGACGCACAACCTGTTTACTTAACAATAACTTAGGCATACTTACATAATAATAGAAAAATAAATAGCAAACTTCACCAACATTATTTTGTTTACCAAACGGCAGATGGCAAAGGTAATAAAAACGTACAAGATTTAATTTTCACAAAGACATCTGAATCCCGACATACCGGCCTCCAGCCCGGAGTAATTACGCCCTGGGGCGCCGGTGTCTCGTTAAAGATGCGTTTCCATTCGAGGGTAGGCCTTAAACTGAAGCCCTTTCTGTTAAATACTTGTTTACTTAGTGGATACAATGTCATCGTCATCGTCGCTCAATTATGTCTTTTTGGGGCCCGATTTTTGAATGCTTATTACTCGAAAGTGCCATTCGAAAGTGAAAAAAAAATGTGTATTACTACATGCTAATTGTGGCGTTCTAAGGGGGAGGCCTTTGTTCAACAATGGACGTCTTCTGGCTGATGATGATGATGATGATGATGACATCGAGTGGAATTTTCAAATATGTGGTTTAAAAAAGCGGGCCCCTACAAGGATAGATGTTTACGCAAGGGGCGGCACGAGAGGACCCTACCATATTGGTCAAAAGATGTCTTCTATGGATCTTCATTTAGTATCTTGAATACGTACACACAGCAAAGCTATTCAGTAAGCACCTTTGCATGCACGCGCCGCTTTAAACCGCTTACCGAATAGCTTTGCTGTGTGTACATTGCGTTAAAAACAACCGGAATAATGTCAAAGAAAGTACTGTGTCGTGCGTCCAAAAAGCTACCAACTGCTGAACTAACTCCGTATGCCCTGGGCCATGGTCGCTATGTATATAGAAAACGGAGCGTTAGAAAGGCTCTCACGATTTGAACATGTCACGATAGTGACCGTCCATTTCGACATCAAATAGCCTTCCTATATCCAACAGCTTAGGTAAATTTAACGACAGCGTCATTATTTTTCCAAACCATAGGTATTTAAAAATACTTAATTGCGTTAAATTGATTAACCTCAAAATTAATTTTACTAAATGTAATAAATATAACGTTGTTACGGTCCCGAGTTGATCAGAATCGGGCACCTGAAAATGTCCTGATAAAACAATGAATGCGATGGGCATCTCCCTTAATATCACAGAAGAGGGTTAGCCGGTTCGCCGGCATCCCGCCGGGTCTAATAAAATCTAAACTGGATTTGTTTCTCGACGATTACGGAATAAAAATGGTGGCTATTTTAGTGGCTGGCGTCGTATAGATTTTTCAATATAACATGGCAAATACAGTAGCTTTTTTCCTGTTTATTTCATCTAAAGTTTTTCAGACTTTAGTATCTTGGAAATACGTAACTATTAAGTGGGTACCTACTTGAATTTGAAATTATGTGTACTTTGTTCTTGTAGCAGGTTGGACACGGATCACAATGATCCCGCACGAAGCTACACAGCTTTCTATCCACATAGCTACACCGGTGCCGCTTAGCATAGCTATTAGAGAGCGCAAGCGGGACAAACACATACTAGAGCTAAGCAAACATTCCAAGCGGGTCGAAATCGAACAAAAACAGAACAACTACCTGAAGTACGACCCGAATGTGCCGCAGAATTTGCAGATTATAGAAGTTGATAGCAACGTGATAGATATAAAAGAGGAGTTCGGGTGGGAGGGGCAGGTGGTGGCAGCCAGCAGTGTTCTGCGTTGGAACCAAACCGACTCCGAAATCCGTATCACCGCTAACTCGCCGCTACAGACTGACCTAATGATCATGGTGAGTTTTGTGATTTATGCGCGTAAGATTTATTAGTTGCACTTGTGACTAAGTAATTAATAACTAGTGTTCTTACTCGCTTTTGAATTCCCTTCCGTTTGGGAAACTTGAGCAGATTATATTATACCTAAGCATTTAATAAATTTGTTTCTTGTATTAGTTACAAAACGATTGTAATGGATAAACACGATTGCAGTTTAAGTTTGCCTAAACGTTTTCAAGCGAATAAATAAACAATAGGCCGGAATTTTTAAAAAGGTCAATTAATATGTGTAGTATCGTTCTCTTTGTATTGCATTGTACGTCTCTAAGTTTTCTTCTCCAATTTTACTATTAGTAGGTAGGTATATAGTAGTACCTATTGAGCTGTGGGCAAAACGGACAGGATGTTTGATTTAGTCGACAATTCATGGTTCTGAATTATTTTTTACATTAAATGTTACTGTAGTAGCAACAAAAGGGACTAAACTATGATAAGTGTAGCAAAGTGAAACGTTTTGTTGATGAGGGACAGAGTCTGAGGGTTTAATTTTTCAGAGGCTCTCGGCTCCCCCGCTAAGGTTAATTGGCAACTCACTCCGTCGACTTTATTTCTCATTTCCCTTTATCGTGTTTTATTCAAAAAGCCTCAGTATTTTTTGAATGTTGCAAAAGAATTCATTCAGTGAAAGCGAATAGGTATATTTATTTTAACTGATTGTTTATTTACACTTTTTCTTTCGAGCTGTTTTTGTGATGCTTCTGAATCTGGGGGCATGGCAGTGCCCCCGCCAAGTTGAGCAAAAAAGCGGCACGACCTTACCATCCTTTTCTCGAAACAGTTCAGGCCATTTTAGATCCGCTTATAACTTCGTTGTGAATATATCTAGTAGCCTGAATTTTCAGTAACCAATCAGGCATTTATGTTTCATCATACTGATGTAATTACCTTACTTCTTTTTGCAGGCGATACCCGAGCATAAGTTAGTGACAGAAGAATCCATCGTCTTAGAGATTTCGGTCAACTATAGCACGCCAGCAACGCACTCCCGCCCTATGGAATACAGGTAATCATTGTTGTTTTCTTACAAAGATCTACACAAATTAAAAGCAGACTCTAATAACGCGATAGAAATCTACAGAATTGTTTAAAAGATTCCTTGGTATAGAATTAAAACAATCTGTTAGTTTAAAAAACTGTAAAAACTTGAATCTGCATCAAAAACTAATAAATACGACAGGTAAATTACGAGAGTAAGAATAAGAAAGCTGCTTTTGAAAAATGAAACCTTGTCCTTAATTTGTTTATTAAATTTCCTTCTTTCTTCTAGAGAAGCTCAAGCATTTTTTCACGCTATCAGTTCATGCTAATTTCACACAGGAAGCGTAATTACTCCTTTGTTTAATATTCATTTATCATTCCTAGTACTTTTCCTCCAACGTGACTTTGCTTTTTGCCTTCTAACCTGATAGGTTCTATCGTTTAAAACGGTTCTATAGGTTTGAAGCAAAGAACTGCCAATGACATAAAGCAAAATATAACTTACGGTAAGTACGTTTTAGAGTTGCTCCATAATCAAATAAGTAAGAAAGAAACTACCTACATACCTATTCTGTTATGTGAATAACTAGTCTCCGTATAATAGAACTAGTAATATTTTTTCTTTGGTAGGTACCTAGAGTTTCAAAATGTCAGTTTTAATGGTTGAAGCATAAGTTCGTGTTAGCTGGCTCAGCCCAGGCTCTGCCGAAGTTTTGTCACCGTCTAGACTTTTTATAGGGGCACTTGTTTGTCAAACGAAGAATAAAATTAAGTAGGCACATAAAGAGTCATGTTGAAGATAAAATCGCAGTGAGGTCATTCGACGCTTTAAGTACTTATTTAGTGTGCTAGTTTATAGACCGACCGCTTAAATGAGTCCTCGTCCGCGCGGCACAGGGGCCCGCACCTCTCTCGGCCCCCTTTGTCGTCCCACCCCACGCCCCAGCCCGCGCGGCACAGGGGCCCGCACCTCTCTCGGCCCCCTTTGTCGTCCCACCCCACGCCCCAGCCCGCGCGGCACAGGGGCCCGCACCTCTCTCGGCCCCCTTTGTCGTCCCACCCCACGCCCCAGCCCGCGCGGCACAGGGGCCCGCACCTCTCTCGGCCCCCTTTGTTGTCCCACCCCACGCCCCTGCCCGCGCGGGCGAGGACTCATTTAAGCGGTCGGTCTATACAGGGTGTATCAGACACCCCCTAACAATATTATAATCCACTGGGGTATATAACCATACCTAACTATAGAAGCTAAAAAAAAACTATATTTTGTATAGGAATGGTACTGTAATCATTCCTAGAAAAAAAAAAATTACTCCAATTTTTTTTTAATATTTTTTTTTTGCTTTTATAGCTATTATGGGGTATATGGTTATATACCCCAGTGGATTATTGCTAAGGGGTGTCTGATACACCCTGTAGATATGTTTGAGTGTGGATTCCGGGTATCGTTAATAATACGTTGCCGGTCAGTTAGTTTGAAACATTCTCGTTATAAAGTTGCCCGCCCGCAGAGAACGTTCAGCAAATTTAAGCCGATTGGTGGGCGCGGAGCTACCACTTATCCCTAGTACTCACCTACATAGTTTGATGCCGACAACTATAGTTTAGTCGCAGCTGAGCACTGTGAAGCTAGCGTATACAAAATTGTTTCTTTGTCAGTTGATATCGGGTTCAAACTGTTTCAAATTGAATATTCCCAAATCCCAACTAACATAGATTAACAAGTCGGTTTGCTAGGCGCCAAGAACCCGACAGTTGGGTTCTCTGTTCAAAGGCAGTTTTCACTACAAAGCGAGATAAAATATTATACTATTGTCTCACTTCTCAATTAAGCAGCCAAACACCGATACAATCTGTTTTATTTCAAAATATTAACAAATTGGCTAAACTTTAACCTTGTGGCGTACACCATGGCCTGATTTCCCTTTTTTATGCTTTTGTGATTTAATAAGGTAGTTACGCGTTTATACAGATGGTCGGAACGTGGGCCATGCAGCGCCTCGTGCGGCGGCGGCGTGCGGTTGGTGCGCCCGCGCTGCCTGCGCGGACAGCGCTGCGCGTCGCCGCGCTACGAGCCTTGCAATACGCACAGGTAAAACCTGCATTGTCAACAAATCATTTAGGAATCACATGTGTGAAAATACCACTTAAAAATAGCCGGCCAAGTGCGAGTCATACTCGCGCACCGAGAGTTCCGTGCAAATTCAGCAAGTAAATATAAAGTCCAGTGCTATTAGAGTCCTGCCTCCTAAGCAAAATAATGTAATTTTATATTGGTTACTTACAAAGGCAGTCATACATAAAAATATCCTATTTTTAGTATTTGTAGTTCGAGCGGCAACAGAAATACATCATCTGTGAAAATTCCAACTGTCTAGCTTTCACTGTTCTTGAAATACAGCCTAGTGACAGACAGACAGACGGACAGTGGAGTCTTATAATAGGGTCCCGTTTTTACCATACGGAACCCTGAAAACGTGCTGAAAAGTTCAATAATGTATGTGCGACTATCAAAAAATTGTGATTTATACTTTCAATCTCTTCAAATATAGGTACCGTCTTTATTGCCGAAGAATACTGAAATAAAATTTGAAGCAACCTTCCGTCCGCATCATTATGCTGCTCCTATTCTTGCTTGTAGTTTGTGTGAAAACCGCTCACGTACTGACGAATCCGGCCAAGCCTAAAGTCTATCTTTATTTTAGCTTTTACGTTCCAATACATTATTCACGTTTCTTTACTAGCTCCCTTTGTAGCCTTCAGTGTCTGGCGAATTGAATCAACTTTCACTTCACTTCTGCTACAGTGCCAATTTCTAGTACCTTTGTAAGCAAAATTTACGGGTCGATTTATTCACTCTTCAGTCGTCGTATATTTAAGTCAGTGGATAGTTGAGTTAGCTGGAAGACAGACAGTTATACACAATAAGTTGAATTAGACTCATCCATAATTTGTAGTCAAGACAATATCAGCTTCTCGATAGTGTGATGGCGAAACGAGGTCTCGTATAATTTAAAAATAATAAAATTACAGGCAGTTTTATATCAAGAGTAAATTTATTGCTATGTAAATGATCCGAGATAAGACTACACATACCTTCAAACCTTCATAACTCATGTGCATTAATTTTAAAGGTCCCAAAATTTTATAAATAACCCTAGAAGTTTACTTTCATATGGCCTGTGTTAACTGAGGCAGATTTAACAAAGTCAGCGAAGCAACCTCTAACGGCTAACACTTCTGCTATCCACTCAAAGTGAACTGTCGGAGCTCGACATACCTTTGTTTGGTTCAGCTGCCCGAGGCACGTTTACCTTATTGCGTTTATTACTTATTATGTTATTATTTATTTATAAAGTCACTTTGGGATATGCTCTGCTAGCAGTAGAATTTTTTACTCTCGTTCTTGTACCTGCTATGGGTAGTGTAGGGGGATAGCACGAGTCACGGAATGACGAGGACCCGGGTTTGATTCCCGGCCATAGCTTTACTTTTCGGATTTTTCTGTGTCCTAATTTTCAGTGTCATTTAGAAATTAGTTACCCAATTATTTGAATTACGTGACTCGCAGGTGCGAGTTCGCGTGGGCGGCGGGCGAGTGGGAGTACTGCAGCGAGACCTGCGGCAGCGCCGGAATCCAGGAGCGGCAGCTGTTCTGTGTACCCGCCAATTTCACGTAAGCGTACCCTTTCATAATTAGAGCATAAGCTAAGTTATAAACCGCCGGCATGCACCCGGTTTCGCGCCCATCGCAGAACTCCTAACCTGTGGAAATTTAAAAAAAAATATATGTCCTGACCGAGCTAAGTGTTTGCACCTCGCGTCTTAGCAATTCAACAAAAAGGGAACAAAAATTTGTAAGACGCGTATCAGAGACAAAGATGCTAACCGAAATGAAGCGACAGGGTGATTGCGGGAAGGGGAGCGAGGAAGTAGGCGGGACGCCGCATTCCAGAAAGGTGCAAACTTAACTCGGTCGATTTGTGTGGTATTTTTCCTTTTTTACATCATAAATTGAACTTCTATGCATAGGTTTCGAGGCCTCAGGTTTTGGTGTAGACGTTGATGAGTCAGTTGCTCAAATATTCTTCTAGGTCATCATCTAGAAGGGATCTAATACGGGCTGCCACGTCACCAGCAATGTGTCCCGGCCCCAAACCGGACCAGCAGCAGCCCTGCAACCGGCTGCCTTGCCCCGTTTACTGGCAAGAGATGCCGTGGACACAGGTATTTTTCTTCTATGAACACTTATTTTCTGACATTTTATATTATTGACTTGTGTATCTTTGAACCATTTTTAACCCCTGATGCAAAAAGAGGACTTTCATAAGTTTAATGGCAATGTCTGTGTGTTTGTGGCTCTGTTTTCACTAGGATTTTTTCATTCGAAAGCCAGTTTCTTAGCGGTGGTTCTTAGCCAAGTTGGTAACAATCATCCCAGCAATTTGAAGAGTATCAACTCTTTTTCAAATTACCTCGATTAATGCGCGGGGGGATTTACATATTTTTAAATTAATGTTATTATTGCATTGTAGTGTTCAACAACATGTGGCCGTGGCGTATCCTACCGCCCTCTAGTGTGCCCCGCATCAGACGCAACGCTTTGTGGTGAAAAGCCGCGCGAGCGCCGCCGGCGCTGCCGCCTGCGCCGCTGCCCCGCGCGTCCCGCGCCCTGTCCCGCTGACGTCCTCAAATACTGCGAGTTCTTCCCCCCCGAACAGCTCCGACGAAACTGTGTCATACCGCAGTTCAGGAAATACTGCTGCAATGCTTGCGCTAGCGTTGGTCGATCTGATAGAAATATTGGTTGAGCTGATGGTAGTATCTGTATCGAAGAAAATAATTAATAATTGTGACCTTTGTAGCTTTGAATTATTCCTGCTGGAGTAATAAGATAAAGACACCTTTCAACTACACGTGTATGTCTCTTTCGTATTAGGTCAGTCGGAAGAACACCGCGCATTGAACGAGATAGAAAACGAGAAAACGGCATGCGTAATAGGTTATTTGTCCGGGTGCTACAGCTTCTTATCTCGGTGTACGTCGTCAACACTTTAGACTAACCATTTGTGTACTTTGTCTCGTTTTATAGGATTCACGAATGGTCAGTTAATTCTGTTGGAGATTGTACAAAATGGCCACCACGTTTATGGCATTAATGTTTCAGATTTCATGAAACTTCTAGGAAACTTGACGTAAAAGTACCTTTTTAGAAATATTCCATGTCAATGTAATCAGTATTTGGTATTGTGCTGTCGTTAGAATATATTTTTATTGTTTAAATAGCTCTAGTAATCTGGTTTATGTAAGCGAAACGAAGTGCCATAACTTCCATAATAAACGTACTAATTATATAGTGGTTTTTTCTTTTACATAATATTTTATTTATTATTTACATTCGACTGCTACCTGATTTGCGATCGGTTTCGGAAAAACGGCACTAAAAGCTTCCCGTTTACGTTTCTGGCGACTTTATTCAATTATTATTCCTTCAGGTTTTCACATAAACCTTTTAAATAAATATGCTACCATTAAACTAAAACGCCCAGAGAATTCCTGGAACATTTCAAAAGATTTCATAACGCTGAACTTTTTATTAAAAAAGTGCCTAAGTATAATACAGTGTAGGTCATTCAAAAATGTTTAGGTTTTAGGAAATATTTTCCTCACATCTTGTAAATAAAACATCTCTCCTTCCCCAGCAATGGATATTATACGCAGGTAGTAATTTGCAAACACGACAGCGCTTATTAAAAATGTAGCCAAGGGACTAGTGGGTGCTTAATGAATCATTAATTAAAAACAATTTAGTACACGTCAGGATCACTACTCCGTATATCTGAAAATTTATGGACCTAATGTTCCGGTTTTCTTTCAGGTGTTCTAGTAATATGTAAGTAAAGTAAAATTTTACTTTTGTCACTTTGCACGAGTCATCTGGCTGGATACAATGTGCTAAAGCTAACCAAGCGGCACTAAACCGCAGAACGGCCAATAAATGGCTTAAGATTAACTGCTGGCGGCATCCTGTTGCATCCCGACCGCGGACGTTCTACATAAGTATACATTATAGGATAGTATAGTATGTTAGAGTTCGATTAATTATGGACCTTTCTCCACACAAATAACAGAATAAATAATTGGCTATAGTCACTACACTTTAGGCAATGTATAAATACAAAGCCTATTGCTTTGAAGTTCAAGAACGACTTTAGAAAAATCGATTTACATACACTAAAGTAACTTTACCGTTATTAATTTAATATAGGACTAACAAGCCGCCACGCCGTTTGAGCGTGTTTGTGAATCATATACCGCCCGGGGCAAACGTATTCACTCCAAAAGCCTCAATTTTGCAATAAACTCCCTCAATCGGGTATTAATAAATCCGCTTTCAGATTTTGATCCGTGTAATAAATACGATTGCGCGATCTTGTGAAAACAAAACGCTCATGGGATTACTCTTCTGCTAGCGTTGTCGTTTTGACAAATCATTCTATCAGATCTTTGAGAGATCTTTGTCCCAAATGCACAACAAAGATTCGATTTGTAAATGTATTGGGTTCTAATTGCGCTTTTAGGAAGCAGTAGCTTTTATTGCGAAATGCCTGCGCCGGCCAGGGTGAACGAATTGTGTGATGCGTGTATGGACATGGAAAATCCATTTTCATAAACTGTCTGTGTCAAAATAGAGAATCGAATAGTGTCTAAAACACTCTACACTCATACAGATCTCTGTCGGTAGGTACTGATTCAGTCGGATGCCCGATTTGAAATATTTGAATGCGCCTCTTATACTACTAGGTACTCAAAGAGAGAAAACATGCCTAACTATATTTTATATTTTTAATAGGTTCTGTCGCGGCACTGTTAAATGCAACAACCAAGTACAAATCGCTAAAAAGTCACCATGGACAACCTAAGACGTTTTTGTAAATAACATTTTCAATACACTCCTTTAATCAAGAAACCTTCGAATATAATATAAGTTATTCCTTCACGTGTTTGATGAGTACACATGAAGTTCAACGGAGGTTACGGTTTATCGGTTGCTATGTCTTTAGCCATTTATTATGAATGGCTGACTGGCGCTGGCGGTGTATCTAATTACTCGTGTAGCTACACTACATAGTTTACTGATCGATTCGGCCCGCCCTATACTTATCAGGCTACGACTCTTCGAAAACTTTGGCGTCAGTGGAGTGAGATAGCTATAATAGATTATAACTAAATTCGAAGTCTTGTTACAGCGTATTATGTATGGTAATCTCACTGATAATTATCGTAAAGTTGCTACTTTTTTGCCATAATTATCAAAAGTCCGTATTTAAATACCAAAGTTCATAAACATTCGGCTTTTTATAACTTTAATCATGTTATTGTTAGTTGAGAAAATCCACTACGACTGATAGCGCTCTCTATGAGCTAGGTCTCAAATAATATGGTACTTGCTATTTCAAAATACCTTCCAATACGGTTGCACTTCAATCATGCCAGAAACATTGCGGGGCAGATTTAAATCATAGTCTATTCTCAAAATGCTAGAAACTCTAAGCATAATATGCATTCAATGCAGGGTGAAAGGTAGCAAGACGCTTATGTATCTTAAAGACATTAAATGAAAATATGAGAAAATACTAATTTGCTACTTGGAAGTTGAATATCCCTTCCCGGTGAAAATGTTCCGCGAACCATTAAAACTTCCGTAAATTAACGTTCACCGAAATCGATGGTGTCAGAAGTTGTTTTAGGATATTGTTTTCTAATTATCAACACGTGGAAGTCAACAGCTCGTATTCACGCAACTCAATTAGGTATTCTATTTTTTAGGTCTCTTTAAAACATTTTTATCTTTCTTTGAGACCGTGGTCACCTGACCACACACTTTATTTGCATTAAGGTTGTTGTTATTTTCCCACTTTTAGGGTCCTCAACCTCCAAAAAAGGGAAACTCTTATAATAGTCGTTGTTCGTCTTTCTGTCAGCAAGTCTGGCTCTTTTTTTCATGAGGTAGGTACCCATCAAGTTGAAATTATCAAAACGCAATAACGACAACAAGTATATTGTCATCTAACATTCTTATAATTATTTTGAGAAGAATAAAGTACTACTATCAAATGAATCAAGAATTTTATTTCTTAGTTTTTTATGTTTACTTTTACGGTTTTACCCGTTATAAATTTAAATTTCTAAACACACTGAAAATTAGAATTAGAACACATAGAAAAATACCTACTAGCAGTATAGCACGCATTATGGAATGATGAGGATCCGAGTTCGATTCTCGGCCATAGCTTTACTTTTCAGTTTTTTCTGTGTCCTAATTTTCAGTGTCGTTTAGAAATTTAGAAGGCTTATTATTGAAACCCCGTATAACCGAGAAACCCATTCCGGTGAACGTAAAATCCTGTCGGAGCCATCTCGCAGATTCGCCGATAACATCCAATTTGAGGGACCACCGCATCGCTAACAGAGCGTTTTGTCGAATATATCTCATATATAAAACCTATACCAGGTAGCCAACCGGTCGATCGCGATTGACCTGTCGATCTCTGTTAAATATTCCAATCGATCGAGGCTAGGCAGAAGTAGATATGTTTGTGTAATTGATAAATTGAACAGAGTTTAGTCAGTACAGTACAGTAGTCGACCTCAGGTCCAATGAAGTTGTCGACCATTATAATACCATCATATACCTACCATCGTATGTGAAAATCTGGTCCAAAATTTTGATAAGAGTTTTGCAGATTTTTGTAGCCCGCGTCACGAAATGATATAGCGTTTGATTCAGCTTTTTATTATTTTCTGTCTTCTCGTCTCAGTGCTATTTATATTTAAAATGTTTCTGTGGGTGTGAAGACTGTGAGAAGGGTACGTGTAGTTTGAAACACATTTAAGGGTCAGCAGCAATTTCACGGAGCATTAACGCGCTCTCCTAGCCTCCTAGCTGAATTAGCCAGAGGTTTGGGTTGAGAACTTCGACCAGAGGCGATGGGACGTAACGAACCGCAAAACAATGACATGACAGACAGTGCGGTACGCTGCAAATGTCACACACAAGTCAAGGCTACAATATACCCAATCTACAATACCCGGCCATAAAAATTGCACTTCGGTCTTTGGAAAGAAACAATTTGGCGTCACGTAAAAAGACCGATGTGCGATCCTTATGCTCGGGTACTGTAAAGTGAAGTACAAGTACCTACAAGACTTATAAGAAAAATGCTGCATTTTACATTGCGGCGCTGGGTCGAAGACTTCTATCCCGTTCGCATCACGGCCTGGCAAAGCAACCAAACTTGCAGGAATTTCTTGGAAATCAAAACGAGACTTAATTTATGCATGCAAGTGTAATCGCTGCACAATATAAGCCTAATTCTATCCCGTTCTAACGTGTAAGATTGAATATTGAGAGTTAGAATTATGCTTGTGTTTTGGCTACAAAGTTTGACCGTAAGTGAATCAGTTAAGACAGAAAAAACGTGGTACACTAAAATGTCACTCTATGGAACTTGCTAACTAGGTATGTAAACAAGCATAATTAGTAAATTTATCATTCAGGGACAATTTCAATATGGCGGGTTGTTTACATAGTTAGCAAGTTCCATAGGATGACACTTTACACACACACAAATATACATAATTAATCACGTCTTCAAGTAAGTGTACGGGGTAGGCAAAGCCTAAGGTTATGGGCGTGGGTGGAAAGAAAAATCAAAATAGTAATGGGTTGCCAGCAGCATCGCCTATGACACGATTCCTACCATTATCGCCTATTCTCTTGATGGGCTTTTTGTAGGTGGAAAACACACAGAAACAACACAACACAGGAACAAATATGCTGTGCTGCCACTAGCTGAAAGTGAAAAGGGTCAGATTGACTATCCGAATGACTAAATGTTCCAATCGATTAATTATAGCAGTTGACACGACCTTCCCATTTTCGGCTATTTAGGTTTGACTTCCTTAAGCTATGTGGCTCAACTGGAATACTAGATAATGGCTTTTATTAGTCAAGGAAAGTTTCTCTCAATCAATTCAATCAATCAATTAATCATCTCTCTCAAAAAAAAAAAACAAAAAAAACCCAAGTCAAAAAAAAAGAAGTCAAAAAATCAATTATCTCTGAAATTCTACTGAGCAAAATTTATTTAGTACATCCTTTCGGAGGCAGAACAAGAACAAGAAGGAAACGGCAGTTGACGGGGATGAAGTGGTTATAACTACAAGAGCTGGCTAGATAGAATTGAACGAGTGAACAAAAATAAAGGTTTAATCATAATTTTCATTCGTAAGCTTGTATTATAGGTCAACTGTCAACTTATTTTAAGATCATTAACTTACTCTATAACATAATGACGGGTAGGCTTAGAGAAAAAGACGTGTTGGTGCATTCAAATTAGACTAATTACAACTGGCTAGAAGAAAATTATGCAATCTTGTCTTGACCACGTATTTATTTCATTTTTCAAAATTATACGAGAGCGTATTTCCTCTTTGATTTTTTAAATACCAGCTGCGCGTACAAACATCTGTCTTTTAACTTCCTTGACTATGCCGTCGTTACAGATACGAATTCTAAAAAATAACCTATCATTGCTAAAATCCAGAATTGAATTCCAGTGCGCTGAATAACCAGATTTGCATTCACGATGAAGGCAATTCATTATGTCCGCTGACAGACGCGCATTGTAGGCACAAATATAACTACAGCTACTCGCAGTTAGAACTGCAGCGACTGGATAATGCTTTTGCGTCGACCGCAGCAGCAGAAATACACCAATAGTACTAATGGTACGTTTGGGATTTATAACTTTAGGAGATTAGCCGGTTAAGTCGGTAGAACTTCAATATTCATTGATAAACTAAGTAACGTTTCTTTGACGTCCCTGCAATTTATGAAGCTAGAAACAGCATTTATGCAACAGTTTGTTTTGTGTTGCCTGAAAAGTAAATCGTTTATTTGCCTTGTTAAAGAAATGTTCAAATTATTGCCGATTTTAAATTAAGTTCAATGTACGTTAAATAGTACGGCTTCAGCAAACAGCTAAATTCAGCCTAAGGAAACTCATCACGGAGTTCGAAAGTAATTACAACAATGCCTAGAGCGGCTCCGATTAAGGGGAGGTTTGATCGCGACTGCTTATTAGTACCCCAACTTCGAGCATTTATCACAATAACCACCACAGCTAGCATAACTTGTCGCGGCTTTCTTTTTCACTACGCACATCCCCTTCTCATTAGCTCAGTTAAACATGTAACGGTCTACCTACCCTAAACGTATTTAAAATAAAGATATACACCTCTAAACTACCTAACTCATACATTAACTACTTACTTACTCTACCTAGCTGTTAACCTGTAGTTAACTAAGCGTTCATTGACCTCCCTAATTAAATGACTTAGTGATTCTTAGACCTGTCTTAAAACAAACAAATCCTACCTAAAATAAGTAATAATAGTGGCTGCGTGATTCGTCTAATGGCTGATGAACCTACACTGTGAACGTTGTAATAACCTGAGATTCTTTGCATGAAAAATAAGAATGGAACTTTAATATAAATCTAATGTATACCTAATTAAAACTTAGCTACTTAAACATAACGTAGAGACTTTTAGTAAGAGTCTGCTGTATCATAATTCTCTAGGAGATATTGATAAAAGTGGGTCCGAAGACAGAATAAAGATTCTAAGTAGATTTGTAATTGTACTTCAGATGAGGTAACCCCCTTATGGGGGGGGAATCGCTACCACCATCCCCTCCGATTCCAACAACTACACCAGCCTATAACTATAAACATCTCCTTAAAGTTGCATATAGTTAGAAAAATTAAGCATTAACTTCGATGCTGTTAAAAGATCTTTAGTACAAATACAAAGTCTAACTTTCATTACTTATAGTCAACATTTTTAGACTACTGCTACATTTCATGAACACAGATTGCTCCAATCTTTAGGAAACAATACAAGCACTCTATTTATGAGTCAAATATCCTTATATTTAGGAAAGCAGATAGATCTAGCAAGACAAAGAACAATTTTATTTATTTAATTGTTGAATGGTATAAAAGGTTGGTGTTACCGTCGCTTATCCCGTTTTCTTAGGATAGTTGACGAGCATGGTTTTACTCGGTAAACCTCCTTAAATCTCATTCTTTTTATATTGAATGCTAGTCTTAAAGTAATTTCTTTAATTATAAATATTAAGATTTGATCATTAAATATATGCTTAAAAATGAAGGACTTTTTATAATAATTCACTTCAGATTAGAACTTCATCTGTATTCAATTAATTACTATATTGCTACCTACTACCCCATTATCTAACAATAAATTTAAAGTTAAAACCTATTAAATCCTATTAAATCCTAGCTGCTCTAACATCTACTATACACGTTTCAACAAGCTAGAAAAACCCGGTTTTCACATTTAAATTACTCGCGTTCCCTCTCGTATACGATGAATGGGTCCTGATCTAAATTACCCCTAAGTGAGTGAGTCAGTCTCTAAGAACTTAGCCATAAGACTCGTGTGCTTGGTGGTAAAGACAGTTTGGACTGGGTTCGTCGAGTACCACCTGACGAATAATCCGAATGTATATATAAATAGATAGATAAAGGTGACAGAACGATGATGAATTTGAAACACCAGTAGGCATAACAAACCCTTCACAATTCTGGGAGAAGTTAGTCTGTCTCTTCAGGTATAATACAGACCCCACACGTACTCCATATGTGGTTATTTAATTAATTAAAACGTATCGAAGGAAAGCTACCCTGTCAGTTGTGAAACACCGTTAGGTGACCCGGGTATCAATCCTCAAATATCAGCTTCTACTAGCTGAAACTTGATACAGTTCTCAACACTCAACTTCGGGCAAGTTAAAGCATAATTTCCCAAACTAAGACTATCCTAGTATTATAAAACACTAGAATAAGCAAAGCCGGAAAACGACACGTCAACCTTAACAAGTATAAATACTCAACAAACCCAAACCAAATTAATACGAGAACCGTACAAGTCCGCTGACGCAAGCAAAATGACCCTTATCTACGAATTTCCCCTGCTTTTATAGCTGGTGCTACAATGGCGCGACCGTCCTCATCTGCCGCATCAGCCTTACTGGCGTTAACAGCCACATCTGCTATATCCGCTTTAACTGCTACATCAAAAAACATACAACTCAATAACTATTAATTTTATTTCATTCTTAGATAGCTTATTTAATATTTCTAAGAATATATCCAAACTTATCTTTAAATTTAACACTAAAAGATAATTTTCCTTTAATTTATAAACGCGTAATTAAAAAGCTTTAATTTCCTTCAATGAAATTTCTATCGCCATTTTGTATGAAATAAATTCTCCCTTGCTAATTTTAGTTACTCTTTTCTACTGAACTACTAACCAGAATCTGATGAAATTTAGTCAAACGGTTACTTATAACTTAAGGTTTCTTGTGATAAAGGCTAATTCCTTGCATTTTAATCATTAATCTCGTAATAATAGAAAACTTATACTTTTCTCATACGTTTGACATAAGCAACTCCGAAATAACTTTATAATCACATAGTAACTTATTTACTACACCAAAGTTGATAAAATTTGAACTGTATACAACTTATGAGTCTAACATCTTATTTCAATAAGCATTTTCCTTGCATTTTGAGTTTTTCCCTAGTAATATTACTATTTCTGCTACATACATTGTTTCTCTATATTTTCGTCAATTTTACTTGCTGAAAATTCCTGAAACTTATACTACATACTTAGTTAATTATTTAAATCATTCCCACGCCTCATTATTCAATAATTAACTAAAAATTAATTTAAATACCACATATAAATTTACTAGCGACATCTCATATCATAAATTTGAACTACTGAGAACTATGAAGCTAGCTTCATTACCCAAAATAAATTAGCTGGCCTAAAGGCTTCTAGTTGCTAATGATTTTCCGTAAGATGGCGTTATAATCTATGCTATCTCTCAATGTATGAAAATATATTCGTGAACTGGCGAGTTCATGTGGAGACACGCCTGAACCGTTACAATCGTCCCCTCTAATTGTTAAGGTGGGTAATTATATCAAATTAGCTACCGATACAATTAGAACCAACATCATAAAATTCATGAATATATTTTGTTTATCAATATTTGCCTTCGATGTGTAAGTCTGACCCAACTTTATTTGGCCTTCACTATATTGTGTATTTCCAGTAGTTTTATTATATTTTTACTGGCAAGAAATACTATTTGACATCAGACATCGAACTTCATTGAAATCCGAATCTGAAGAATATTTTATTACATAAATCAGATTTTGATGAAAGTAATTATTATAAAGCTAAACATGTTAACTTTAATTCTTTGAAAACAATGTTTTGTTTTAATATATATATTAACATTAAATCAAGTCACTTTATATTGACATGATATTTTATTATGCACATTATTGCCATTATATAAACTGTTGTATTGACACTATTTCAGGATCAAATAAAATTTTGACAGACTATATTGTGTGGTGTGTTTTTAAACCAGATTTAAATCATTAATTATGCAAGATAAAACCTCTGAAACTTTCAATGAATCATGTAATGAAATAATTTCCATCATTGCCAAACAATTTGCACTCAACAAAAGCGTTCGTTTGTGAGACAAACGTTGCTGTAAGAGCTGTATAAAGAATCTGCTGTCACCGTCAGTGTTTGGCGCAACACAAACCCTTTGAAGTACCTTTCCGTGAATGCATAAAGTTCTTTGTATGTGTTTTTATTCATGGTAGCTACAATGTTAATTCATCATTAAATCTCCATCTAGCTTAGAGTTCTTTTCTCACATAACAACAAACAAAATACTGGACCATGTGCAGTGTGGGACGAATAATTTGTTCCTACTAGTAGAGTAAATGAACTATTAGATCGCAACATTTAAATTGAACTTGCTAAATCCTAAGCTTACGCTTAGAATTTCTTGCCTAATTCTAAGCATCACCACTAATCGTTCATTTTGTATAGTGTGCTGTATCTTGGGCAACTATCGATAAATGGTTTGCCTTAACTTAAAGTTGATGTAACCTTTAGATCAAGCCCTTTTGACTTTAAAATAAAAATCTTTACTTTGCAAAATACCAATTAAGTACCCTTTCAGTCCTCTTTCATAAGCAAAACTTCATTCATCTACTTGATTAAAACATAGCACTCTTTTTTTTTTTTTTTTTTTTTTTTTTACCATACAATACCTAAATTATGCACCAACTCCTCCAAGTTTGGCAAACATCTTTTATTAATGAAATCATCTATTTGAATTATTAAATTTTAAAGTTTAATTCCGCACTAAACTTCATCAAAAAGTGAATCCACAAAATATTATTTTAATTTATCTTAAATCTACTTCGTATAGAATAATTCTATGATGCTAGCTAAAACCACATCGGCAGCCAACGTATAATCAACCTTAATTATGACTTTTATACTAATAACTTATCACCCATTAATATTAATTCCATTACAAAAATGTATAACCCTTACATTTTCATTTGTTCAGTAGACGTCCCCATACCCTTATTTAACCTTTGCTACTAATAACTAAGTTGTAACAATCATTCACTAACTAAAAGCGTAAACTAAACTGTACGTAAGCATTGAAAATAATAAATACCAAATTCTACAACTGCATATAACAAAGCAACCCCTCACCAAGAACTTCCAGTTTAACAGTTAATATCACTTTAACTCCTCAAAAATTTTTAAAGTTCCATTCTTTTTTAAAACTTCAATCATTCACCATATTTCATTATTTAACTACATCACTCAGTTAAAATGCAATTTCAAACTTTCCCGTTTACTAAGTTAACTTATGATTACGTTTGACAAGAAGTGACGTTTAGTGCGTTTAGTTCAACACCTAGCAGTCGAACGTTACTTTACGAATGATTTCTCATTTCTAGTAGCTTGTTTTATTTATCAGTTGAGTTCATTAATATTTATCTCAATAAAAATAGAATTATTCTGTTCTCCTTAAACGCTATCATAATTATTTAGTAATCTTTGTCATCATAAATCTTTACAAAGTTAATTTGATATTAATCCGAGAACACAGCATGTTGCCGGAACGAAACGCGCCGATCTACGTTCAGAAATCGATTTTGTGATGAATGTATGACTTGTCAAGAGATTCGTATCATTGTACTTTTCCTTTTTATATAAAAGAAATAATCATTTACTGACTTGAAATCTGGCATTTATATAGAGCTTCGATGGTTACGTAAATACCATCAACATATTAATTTATTTAATATTTTTTTACTCATCTGCAATTTATAAAGCTGCATGGAATTATTTCCTTTGCACTCACATAAAAGTCATTTTGTCAAACTTTAAAAATAAACCTCGTATTCGTGTAAAATTGTTTATGAATCAAGATTCTGAAACGCTTTCACCTTTAAATTGCTAATTATATTCTATGAAGCTGTGAATAAGCCAGCTATGACTTAAAATCTTTCGTTCACCTATTACGGAACAACAATACGCACTCAACAATGCTCACTTAGTGTTGATGAACCGAAACTGCTCTCAACAAATGATACAGGTATTGTACTTTTCGTTATTAAAACCACTACTAATACTTAATCAAACAATCCTCTCTAACAATCTTTTATAATGCCTACTTAACGTTCTATCTCTTTTAATAAACTATAATGCGATTAACTTAATTTTCTTAGTGTCTGAATGTAACTTATAATAAAACTGTTCATCTTTTTCAGTTACTGGTATCTATATTTAAATCTCAAGCTATATGGAAGATCCATAGCTGACCAAGTGATTTAATAACCACTCGAATTGGATATGTAAAAAGATCACTCTCAACTTATACAGAAATGCAGATTCATTCTATATACATGCAATAACTACCTAGGGAAAACATTCGGTAAGTTTTTAGCTATTTATTCTGCATGAATGCTCAAACAATCATAAATACATACTCTTATAAAATAACTCTCAAATAATTAACTCGCCAAACTATTTTTTTATCTCACTATCAAATTTTCTCATTTAAAACTTTGTACATACTTAATGTAAGAGTAGTAACGCAACAGTCTGTGCCTTACATTAGCGAGCAATCTGATTCATTTATTAATTTATCCTAATAGTAGCTCTAATAGTCATATTTCGATATTTCAACTATTATCAGCTAGCTATCTCAATATCAATTTACTAGTTTGAACGCTCTCTTAGCTAATTTGTGTTTACTGTATTTACAGATCTGACATCAAGTTATGAATCTTCACAAACTAAAAGATGTTTGAAGCATTCACCAAGAATATCACTTCAAGAATTTGCTTATTATAGTACTTCACTAAAGCATGAACACCGCTGAAACTAACTGAACCTGACTGCAAGTATGAAGCCTTCAAGAATGAAAATCCAGTTCCTGTTGCAACCATACAGTACTTCCATCAGAATTTCTTTGTAAAACTAATATCTGATAAAACTTATTTACCGCTATGCATGTTATGCAACCATTTACTCCTAGAGAATCAAATTTAACTTTCTGTTATATTCAACAGTGCTTTTATGACTAAAAATAAAGCTCAATCTTACTAGAACCTAATAAAAGTTATTTCCTTATTGTTTTATTTATCAAAGTACTCGCTGACATACTTATTTTGTTTTTTTTTAATATCTTTTCTTATCTAGGCAAACTACATACATACTTGTTCTTATAGAAGTTATAAACCTTTAAAGACCCGTCCCCAAACCTTTGAAACTTTCAACCAACATTGTCTTCATACTATCTAAGTTTTCCTAAATGATAGCGGCTAATATTTTTAAACTCTTTCTCAACACCACTTTAAATATAAATTGCTGCTTTACTTATTATTTGTCTTCAAACATTCTCAATGTCTATCCATACTTCATACTTAACTCTCAAAATGCTGACAAACTCAAATAATATATACCTATCTTAATTTCACTAACTCTTTACATAAATGTAACGCTATGAATTTATCTGCTATGCATGTCTGTTTGTATATCTAAGATATCACAGCTCTCAAATGAATAAACTAATTTGAATGGTTTTCTTTTATACAGGTTTCCCAACGATGATTCCTAATTTTCCCTCCTATTTACTTACTATTACTTTAATAATAATATTCCAGTAAATTCAAGCTCTGCATGCTATGTATCTGGATGGCAAATAGGTACATAAATTATTCTGCTATTTATTCTAAATTTCTTGAGTTATTTTTTAAGTTGAAACTTGAGAACTTGGTTCTGCTTAACTAACTCACAATTACTATGAAATAGATATGGGTTGTCTTCATATTTTACTCTTCCCATCACTCAATCTCTTTACATAAAGTAAATGATAACACATACATAATGTACTACTGAATCTATCATTGTATGCCAATGTTGCTCATTGAAATATTTTCCTTTATATATTACAATGCTACCTAACTGAAAGCTAGTAATAATTCAACTATACTAGGTAAGTACTTCCCATTGTGTACTTTAGAGCATGCATTTATTATCTTTACTCGGCTCACTTTATTTAATTAGCAAACTTAAATTCCGTCCCCCAAACTTTTAAGTTTAAAATTATCCTTAGTACTCAGTTCAAGTAGATTCAGACTACCTAGTTTTAGCTATTTCTAATTATTATTGTAAATCCTACTTATGCCTTAATTTTAAATAATCTCCCTATTTTATAATGATAATGATTTTCTTTTACAACTACTACTTAATTCCTGATATTAAAACAGACTGACATTTCTTTCTCTATCCGATATAGCGCAATATGAAACGAAACCTTTTTTTGTCTCTCTCTAACTAACCTCAAACAAACACAGCGTCAGTGCGTCTTGAATATTAAACACGGCTACTAGTCCGATTTATTTATTAATCATTTTTGATTGTTTAAAATCCTCAGTTACTTTAAATATAAGTCATAAATGACTCTGAGTGAAGTGGAAACCTGAATAATAATAACATTTACCGCTACTACAATTCAAATGAACAAATTCGTCATGAATCGAACACAACTTATGAAAACTATTAGTTCAACAGAAAAATGCTTGTTTTACAGATGGAAAATAGAAATCTTTGAGTGTTATCAGTGAAAAGTGCCTGTTATATAGCCAACTATCTACCTATTACTTCTTTTCTAGCAGCAAACTGTAATGTTTTCATTAATGTAACATTAAAATGTCTCAACAATTTATTGCTTTAACGTTATTTTTCCTATCCTATCCTACTCCTTCTAGCAATGCAAAATATAAATCCAGTTCTTATTTTTCACGTCCATTACACAGACAGCAAAATGTGACTAATTTGTAAACAAATAGTCACGTAATATACCTAAGAATAGCAAGTCAATGACCTAAAAATAGATAGACCTAAAATTCAAACTATCCTATCATGTAGATTTGTGCTTAAGTAAGTATCAAACTTAAATAAATTCAGTTATGTAAATCAATAATAATGAACACTTATACTATAGGTACTATACTGAAATGAAACAATAAATTACCTAGATGCTTTAAGTAATAAAGCCAAGCGAACATAACATAACCGAATGCCATAAACGTCATCTTCAACAACCTACATTACGTCACACTACCGGACACAGGCCTCCTCACAGAATCAGAGAGCTTTGATCACATAATAATAATAAGAAAAACCCGTAGTAACCCAGGTTCGAATCCTGGTCACGGCACCAAAATGTAACGGTCTACCTACCCTAAACGTATTTAAAATAAAGATATACACCTCTAAACTACCTAACTCATACATTAACTACTTACTTACTCTACCTAGCTGTTAACCTGTAGTTAACTAAGCGTTCATTGACCTCCCTAATTAAATGACTTAGTGATTCTTAGACCTGTCTTAAAACAAACAAATCCTACCTAAAATAAGTAATAATAGTGGCTGCGTGATTCGTCTAATGGCTGATGAACCTACACTGTGAACGTTGTAATAACCTGAGATTCTTTGCATGAAAAATAAGAATGGAACTTTAATATAAATCTAATGTATACCTAATTAAAACTTAGCTACTTAAACATAACGTAGAGACTTTTAGTAAGAGTCTGCTGTATCATAATTCTCTAGGAGATATTGATAAAAGTGGGTCCGAAGACAGAATAAAGATTCTAAGTAGATTTGTAATTGTACTTCAGATGAGGTAACCCCCTTATGGGGGGGGAATCGCTACCACCATCCCCTCCGATTCCAACAACTACACCAGCCTATAACTATAAACATCTCCTTAAAGTTGCATATAGTTAGAAAAATTAAGCATTAACTTCGATGCTGTTAAAAGATCTTTAGTACAAATACAAAGTCTAACTTTCATTACTTATAGTCAACATTTTTAGACTACTGCTACATTTCATGAACACAGATTGCTCCAATCTTTAGGAAACAATACAAGCACTCTATTTATGAGTCAAATATCCTTATATTTAGGAAAGCAGATAGATCTAGCAAGACAAAGAACAATTTTATTTATTTAATTGTTGAATGGTATAAAAGGTTGGTGTTACCGTCGCTTATCCCGTTTTCTTAGGATAGTTGACGAGCATGGTTTTACTCGGTAAACCTCCTTAAATCTCATTCTTTTTATATTGAATGCTAGTCTTAAAGTAATTTCTTTAATTATAAATATTAAGATTTGATCATTAAATATATGCTTAAAAATGAAGGACTTTTTATAATAATTCACTTCAGATTAGAACTTCATCTGTATTCAATTAATTACTATATTGCTACCTACTACCCCATTATCTAACAATAAATTTAAAGTTAAAACCTATTAAATCCTATTAAATCCTAGCTGCTCTAACATCTACTATACACGTTTCAACAAGCTAGAAAAACCCGGTTTTCACATTTAAATTACTCGCGTTCCCTCTCGTATACGATGAATGGGTCCTGATCTAAATTACCCCTAAGTGAGTGAGTCAGTCTCTAAGAACTTAGCCATAAGACTCGTGTGCTTGGTGGTAAAGACAGTTTGGACTGGGTTCGTCGAGTACCACCTGACGAATAATCCGAATGTATATATAAATAGATAGATAAAGGTGACAGAACGATGATGAATTTGAAACACCAGTAGGCATAACAAACCCTTCACAATTCTGGGAGAAGTTAGTCTGTCTCTTCAGGTATAATACAGACCCCACACGTACTCCATATGTGGTTATTTAATTAATTAAAACGTATCGAAGGAAAGCTACCCTGTCAGTTGTGAAACACCGTTAGGTGACCCGGGTATCAATCCTCAAATATCAGCTTCTACTAGCTGAAACTTGATACAGTTCTCAACACTCAACTTCGGGCAAGTTAAAGCATAATTTCCCAAACTAAGACTATCCTAGTATTATAAAACACTAGAATAAGCAAAGCCGGAAAACGACACGTCAACCTTAACAAGTATAAATACTCAACAAACCCAAACCAAATTAATACGAGAACCGTACAAGTCCGCTGACGCAAGCAAAATGACCCTTATCTACGAATTTCCCCTGCTTTTATAGCTGGTGCTACAATGGCGCGACCGTCCTCATCTGCCGCATCAGCCTTACTGGCGTTAACAGCCACATCTGCTATATCCGCTTTAACTGCTACATCAAAAAACATACAACTCAATAACTATTAATTTTATTTCATTCTTAGATAGCTTATTTAATATTTCTAAGAATATATCCAAACTTATCTTTAAATTTAACACTAAAAGATAATTTTCCTTTAATTTATAAACGCGTAATTAAAAAGCTTTAATTTCCTTCAATGAAATTTCTATCGCCATTTTGTATGAAATAAATTCTCCCTTGCTAATTTTAGTTACTCTTTTCTACTGAACTACTAACCAGAATCTGATGAAATTTAGTCAAACGGTTACTTATAACTTAAGGTTTCTTGTGATAAAGGCTAATTCCTTGCATTTTAATCATTAATCTCGTAATAATAGAAAACTTATACTTTTCTCATACGTTTGACATAAGCAACTCCGAAATAACTTTATAATCACATAGTAACTTATTTACTACACCAAAGTTGATAAAATTTGAACTGTATACAACTTATGAGTCTAACATCTTATTTCAATAAGCATTTTCCTTGCATTTTGAGTTTTTCCCTAGTAATATTACTATTTCTGCTACATACATTGTTTCTCTATATTTTCGTCAATTTTACTTGCTGAAAATTCCTGAAACTTATACTACATACTTAGTTAATTATTTAAATCATTCCCACGCCTCATTATTCAATAATTAACTAAAAATTAATTTAAATACCACATATAAATTTACTAGCGACATCTCATATCATAAATTTGAACTACTGAGAACTATGAAGCTAGCTTCATTACCCAAAATAAATTAGCTGGCCTAAAGGCTTCTAGTTGCTAATGATTTTCCGTAAGATGGCGTTATAATCTATGCTATCTCTCAATGTATGAAAATATATTCGTGAACTGGCGAGTTCATGTGGAGACACGCCTGAACCGTTACAAACAGAGAGGGTAGATGTCGAAGCACTGGAAAAAAGAAATTGGACCAATTTTCGCAACCCGATTGGCAGGCGCCGCAGGAATCAATTTTAATTGACATTGTTATTTTATTGCTTTGCTCGAAAACTTTGTACAGCCCTTATCCATTAAGTCACGAATGCCCTGAATATTGAATGTTTGGAACAAACTGACATAGCTACTACTTTTGCCGATGGCTTTTTGCCCTCTGCATACAAATCGACCGTAACGTTCACGTCCTAAACCACGCCGTTCCAATGGAAAGCGTGTAACTACGTATAAATACAGAACTTGTTGTAATGAAAATTCCATAGCGTATTTAGAGTATAAAGACGTATGTATAGATTATACTTGATCAAGATGTGATACCTTATAGCAGTTTAGAAGCAACTTCGTTACAAACCTACATGTCTACCTATCTACTAACTTTATTCATATAGGTACTCTACAAAGCTCATTCTATGCGAATATTTAGAACAAGAAGATGAACGTTATCTCGTCATTATACAGTGTACAGTGATTTTTTTCAATATCTACGTATTCAGCTATACATATAAACACCTACACACAGCCAATCGTACAAAAACATCTACACAGATATCCATTGTCAACGTACCATTTTTCTAGATTTTATGACCTGCAAGCTGTAGAGATAGTTACTTAGATTGTAAAGAATTGAACTATCGTCGTCGGTGCCAATATGTTTAAATGTAATGAGAATAATTCGCCGTGCATGTATATGTGTATGTACTTGGCCTGAAATTAGCTAACTCCATAAACGTGACCTTTTACACTTATGAAAGGTGAATTCTTCAAAAAGTGGGTATATCAAGGGTGAATCTGAGCGCTTTGTATTCACGAATAAAAGGCTACGGGGGTGGAAATGTAATAATTCAGTTGAACGGTTTTATGAAGTAGGCTGCATAGATGTTCGTGTGTCAGCGAAGCGTTGTGTCTCTCACAATTCAGAAAAGACGTAAGCCTATAAGATGTTCAAGTAGTCATACGCCGTTATGGAACGGCTGGGTCTTCCTGCCGGGTGAAGGTTGACTCTGGCGTGAAATTAGAGCGGACCGCCGACTGATAAATTGAGTCGGCGGTGCTAGCCGATAGGTACTGGACTTAACAATAGACACGTTACATATTTATCTTAAAGGTTTTAATTATGATTTAGTGGGGTAGCATTATTCACTAATACTACACAATACAATACAAATATTATTTATTGAACAAAAAAAACTGAATTCTTACCGCTTAGAAACGATCTCTGCCCGACAGCAATTTATAAAGAAATCTATTTAAAACCATAATATCTGAAATGATGATGATGCACATTTATTGCGACCACTTATGCGATTTTATATGGTATCCGTGATTTTAATGAACATGTCCTAATCAAGTAGGAGATATAATTTGCAGGATCTTTATACTTTTTTGTATATTTCTTTATAAGATTTGTACCTACGTCGAGAAATAAACGGGCAAACAGGTAGAGTCACATTTTCCGTTCTAAAATTAATAAGCATGAAACGATTTAAAACTTTACTTACTTTACTGCTCAAAACTAGTCGAGTATTAAATACATGTTAAGCTTCCCGTGATCCCCGAGATTTGTTCCAGAGATTTAGGGAAAATAGTCTCGTTGGGTCCGCCGCCTGAGCCTCTTTGTTGCAGAAACGGCAGGGGTGCCGACAAAGAAGGAGTTATTTCAGGGACCCAAGATAATAAAGCTACATTATTAGTGATAATTATACTAAGGATTTTGGTGATACTTGTTTACTGCAAACTGTTCTGCCTTATTGTCTTAATTGTTAAATTAGGTATTTAAGGGTATTTATATTTATTTGGCTTGGTTGGTAATAAATAATAATAAGTATATACTTACAATGCAAAAGCTTCGTGAACACTTGTTGCAGCTGTTTAGTGACTGCGCCAGATCGGGAGTTGAGGAGGCTGAAAGAAAAACTTTTTTACAAAATAGTCAGAGAGGTTATGAAATTACTACAATGGCCTTATTGATTTATTCTTCTCCATGTCCTTTGATTGGTTTTGATTTACGACGCTGCTGTCAAACATTATGATCTGGGGCCGTACCATGACGTCTTAATGCGTTTCAGTTTAGGTTCGCTTGCTGTCAGATTCATACTAAAAGTGACAGCTAAAACTTAAACTGCGTCGGAATTAGGACGTCATGGTAAGGCCCCTGATTTCAATTAATTCGTACCACCCCCACGATCTTCTTTATACAACCTTATCGCTTCAAAATTCTCTCCCAACCAAATTTTGTGATAGATATCGATTTAAAGATAACGTTTTTAATTACTAGTTTTGAGTTTTCATTAGGCTAGTTCGAAAAGTTAAATAAATTGCCCTCGAAATATTTTACTCGTAATTTGCAGCCCTGAGGCGGCCTCTGCGATTTATACCTCTTATTAACTTATCTAGTTTCTGCTTCGCTTGGTTTGCACATCTTGAGGAAGCCTTGAGGTTATCTCGCAGCTTGTAAATTAACTATAGGGTAATACAGACATACTTTATTTTGATCGATATGTCGTTGTAATATTGATTTAACTACTGTACCTACCCTAGTCACCGAGCGGAGCTAGACATTGTATGCAAAATATAGCAAACACCTACCTATCAGAATCAGAATCAGAATCAGAATCATTTATTGTTTAACTGTGTAGGTTAGGTACGTCAACTGGGGTGACTTTGGTAATTTTGGGGCTACTTTGATCGTTTCAAAATTGCTATAAAATCAATATTATCCATATGCGGTAAATGTTTGGTATGTAGACGCAAAGGCGATCGACGAAGACATTGATTGGAAGCAGTAAACGCAAATAAAAAATAATGGTTTCGACATTAAAACTACTTTTTAAAGTCACCCCGTAAATCAAAGTCACCCCAGTTGACTGTACATAAGGGATATCATCGAAATGTTTGAGCCGTTTTCGATTTCGAACATAATAGGACGACTTTACGTGAAAATTAACGTTCCGGGGTTTTGGGTGTCTATGGGCAGTGGTGATCGCTTACCATCAGGTGACCCACTTGCTCGTTTGCCTTCCTATAAAATAAAAAAATAAAAAATAAAATAAAATAAAATAAAATGAGTTTATTCTATTTGCATAAAAAAAAGGTAAATAATACATACTTTCTTAATTTGAAACTCTTTTAGTAGATATAATTCTAACTTCACCCTCTAACCACACTGACGAGCAAAAATATCGGGTCACTTCACATAGAAAGTTGTATTAAGTGACCCGTTATATTTGCTCTTAAGTATATTTACAAATTCGTAAATGATCAATGTTCGTACTATAAATAGATATCGCAGTAAAAATTTGATGATTTTCTATAAAGGTGGTCGCGATGCTTTCCCACCAAACATTTTCAAACTTCACCATCATTATTATTATTTCAAAGCGTTAGGTACCTACTTAACTCTCGAAAATTACACCCCGTCGCATCGATATCAACGCGAAGAAAATCAGCTCCCGGCGGGATGCTGGAAACGAGTGTTTTTGAAATTGGAACTCGATAATATCCCCAATCTCGCACCGGTGTAATTGAAATATGGGATCCAATAACAGTGCCCAACTAATACAGTGGCTATTTGATATTTGAACGAAGAGAAAACGAAAAATTACCTACTCAATTCAGAATGCAGTAAAGTTTGTGTGGAATCGTGTCGATTTACTGTTGCGACCAAAAAAGAAGCACTAAAAACATTTCATTGTTCATAATATTAAAAGAACAAACCTTTGGAGGTTTTTGTGGAGCTCATTATGTTATAATTTTGTGCTATGTGCCTTATATAGTTAAAACTGTTTTAATTTTATCAATTCTTTTATTATTTTAGTACATAACTGAAATAAGTAATGTCACAGTTGATGTCATTTGTAAGAGCGATAAGAGCATTAAAATAAATAAACCAATTCACTTTTTCAATTAATTACTTACCTACTTATTGAATTAATTAGTTTTTCCTGGAGCTATTGCAATGAGAGATCACGTTAACATCAGAAATAGAGATTCTCGAAAACATTTATAACTGAAAATATTTAATTTTCAATCTAAAGAGATTATTCTATCCTCAGTCATATCATATCCTATTTGTCTTTAACGATGGATTATCATTCCAAATATCTGCAATTTAAAAAAAAAGAAATTCGTTGACTACTATCATGTGTTTTCCAAGTCTCTAAAGACTAAATTTTAATTGGAAATTAAATTAGGTAAGTACTATTTGAAAACCTCGATTCAAATTGCTATCGTAGTTAATACAGGCAATGTAATTAATACACTTATTCACCATCAGAGAATCATCATCATCGTCATCATCTCCCTAGCCTATATACGTCAGATAATGCTAAAACGTAATTACCTACGTAAAAATGTAAAATATACTGTACTAACTTTCTGTAAAGGTGTCACAATAAGTGGTTACATTCCTCACTAATTGGCACAACATTGCAGCACCTCTCAAATTAGGCAACAGTTCACAAAATAACCAGTTCACTCTGCCACTTACACACGGCTCAAAGAGAATCCAAAACCTGCCAAGTGCGATTCGGACTCCAGCACCGAGGTTTCCGTTCCAAACAAATATAAAATTTACTGTATTACTAACTATTAGGCAAGCGCCACTGCTACTCATAATCAAAGGCTTTAAGTAATCAAAAGTACCAATTATTTTTTAGCAACAACATTTCGACCAACGAAATTTCATCGATATAATTACCCATTGTAACCAGGGGCCCGACTTTTGAAAGCACATGAAAATACCACTCGAAAGTGATTAAAAATTGTGCTGAATTTGAAATACAAGTAGCTTAGAAGATACTTACGGCTCTCATTAATCATGTGGACTAGTCAAAAATTTGATTAGAGCCGTAGTTTTGAAGATGTAAACAGATTTATACCACTTTCGAGTAGTACTTTCGGGTGATGTGCTTTCAAAAATCGGGGCCCAGTACCTAGCTACTTCCGAAACTGGGTAGAATGCACCATAAGAAAATAACTTCATAATTTAGTTTAGCATTAAGTAACGCCCTTCCTGATCTGAATATGAGTGTATATATATATAAGCCCTTACTAATAGTAAAGTGTAGCCACACATACACGCACACACACACACACACACACACACACACACACACACACACACATACACACACACACACACACACACACACACACACACACACACACACACACACACACACACACACACACACACACACACCCGCGCACACACAAACACACTACTTTCTAGCTATTTCTTTTCTTCTCTTTTATTATTTGTATTATTCTTGTATTTTGTGTACTTCCTTGGCACTCGCGATACAGACCCAGAGTCTAGTGCGAGCGCCGCCGTTTCACTTACAGCATAAAAATGTCATCTACCCATCTCTATGTAACAATGTGTGCTTTGTAAAATGTTATGCTTTTGTAACTTCTGTGGTGAAAATAAAGTTATTATTATTATTATTATTATTATATACATTAGCATTATCTTGCTAATGTAAAACTGTGTTTATATCAATCACGTAAAATAAATGTGTAACTAAGTATGCCTCTCTTGCCACAACTCGCAAAATTTCCAACTTTTCCTGATATTGCCTTCGCTCGGGAGGTATTTGATCTCGCTTTCAATTTACTAAAGTTTGCCTATTTTTATTTCGTTCCAATAAACGTTGAACATCCAGAAAAGTAAGCTCTGAACCATCTAGTATTTTGTGAGATTACCTACTCTTTAGAGACTGGGTTGAACACAGTTTTCAATAAACCAAGGTTAGATATTGAGATAGGTAATGGGGTTCTAGTTTCCTCGGTCTTTAATGCCACAATCAAACATACCAATACCTACTTTTCTTTGTTCTTTATGTTCTCTTCTGTAAAATAAACGATTTTTATTATTATAGCTACCTTACTATCGGTTCATGACGGATTCAGCAAGTCTTACATAACGCATAAAAACTAAATTTTTCATCTTGAAATTCCTTCTGTCTTTACGTAATGTACCTATTGTTCCGAATTCATACAAAAGTAGGTAGGTATAATTAAAGCGCGTTAAAACGGCTTACACTTCTAAGTGTAATCCGCTAACTGACCCTCCACTCGAGAGCCGTTGAGCTGGCAGCTTGCATTTCTGTTTAAAAAAGCAACGCAATGGCAATGCTCTCTTTTTAATAACGTAGGTAGGTACCACTTTGAAATACCTACATCAAAATTTTTACTTAATGAGCATCGCGACTTTTAAAATGTCCCTTTTACTTTAGATATTTTTAGGTAGATAATTATTATGAGCACTATGAATTCCTATAGAGTTCTCGAGAACAGAAAATTGACCATGTTTTCCTGTAGATACCTACTTAAAATTTTCATGTGACTATTTTGTGTCGAGCTCTATAAACTTTAAATTTAAGTCGGTAGGTATTTATGTCACAAAATGTTTATTTGTCGATCAAAGACGTAGATCGCCAACATTTATGAAGTGTTAATCTTAAAACATCGTTTCGTTTGGTAGTGCTATTTAGTGACACAAGTTGTCGCTTCTGTTTGTTCGCTTTGTTTTCAGTATGCTTAGTGTAGGTTTGCGGTCACAAAATACGTCTCGAATGCGTTTACGTTAAAATGTCAAATACTATGAGAACAGTTTGTTGCCGTTTCGATCCGCAAGTGGCGCTGCCAATTTTTCCATAGTAATTGAGACGATTACGTGAACGCGTTCGAGACGTTTTTATATGTGAAAACTTACACTAGAGGCTCTGAGCCTTTAGAATACGTTTTTCGTCGCTATGTACGGTCGACTAAAGAAGTGGTCTATCACTTTTCGTCCAACTTCCTATCAAACAAAATAATCGCTAAAGTTGAACTTTCAAGTTGACAGCCTGCCTTATCGACATTATTATTATTGTGACGTGCAAAGGATTTTTAACCTTATATTTGGCTGATGGTACAGTAAGCGAAATGTATCCTGTCGCATGACAGTGTAATGCATGATGGTCTTGGTGGTGATGGAGTAAAACCCAAGTCTATGATGGAAGTATAAGAACGCTTTATTATAATAAACCTTAGCTTATATACAGTTGGATTGTCGCTGATACAAGCAATATGTATGTATGTATGTAAACTCTTTATTGCACATAAAATTTAAAAATACAGAAATACACAGAAAATTGTACAAAGCAAAGCAATATATGCGTTTATGTAGCAGTAAACTATTGTGTTACTGCTAAACACTGAAAGTGGCCAATCGCCATACTACACTCGCCGCCGTCACTCGACTCGAGTGATATTATGTCACCTTATTGCAATAGGATTCTACGGTGGTGCCTAGGTACGTATCGAACATGTTCGCGTTAAAATATCAAATACTATGAACAGTTTCAGATTTAAAAGATTTAATAAACGGTTAATAATATAGGAAATTATTATCAACGGGGTACAAAAGGCGATGACATTTAACGAGCTCCCGATAATTAGACGCCAGTTGCATGCATCATGATCACAGGTAGTAGACTGAAGAAAGAGCGAAAAACTATAGATAAAGTATTTATTATCAAACGTTTACAATTTATAATAAAATATCATATATCAAAGAAGACTGTAAAAGTCTTGAACATCGCTATCCACATCCGCTATTGTTCGAAAATAGTATCCTACGTGAACATTTTATTCTGTTTCAATAAGGTTAACAATAGGAACTCTTTTGTGGACAATGTTTCTTATTATATTCAGTGTAAGCAAAAGCTTGCGGCATGTTTTTTGTACATAAAAAGCAGTCGTTTCACGTAATTGCGCACTCACATTACGAGTATGGCGTAGCAGTGTTTTATGGTTTTAACCATACTTTCCGCTTATTTTGCTGCAAGTCGTTTTTCTCTCGACATTATTTTTCTACAAAATTACGCGTACTAAAGTTATGTGTAGTAATTAACGATTCATTCAAATCGCTGACAAGATAATCGATTTTTAAAAGCTGATGTTTCCATGGACAACCATCAACTCGAGCTCTTTTAGTATTCTGTACTATATCACTTGATTCTTGTTACTGGAAAAAGCGGTTTCGTGACAAATTGAATTTAGTGTGGTGCAGACTGACACGTGTAGCTGCGACAGGCCATTAGTAGCTAGCTCGGGGTTCCGGTTAGATTTATTATCATAATAATGTTTATGCAATGTGTGGTTTATGTTTTCGGAAATCGTTAAGTATACTCGTAGTTAGCCACATGAAGCATTATTTTAGATCCCACGACCCCAACTCTACAGAAAGAGCCAATGTAAATTCCAATTATGTCTTATCTATTACATAGGTATTTTTGGTAATAAGTTAACAGTATAGTTATATGCAATTAATTAAGTTTATCACTCATACGGCTCTTTTAATCAAGCTTAGGTGAATTAATTGCTACAACGAATTTGACTGCAATGAACATAACATAGGCTCAAATTTCAACTTAATATTTTAGAAATTTACTACGTTGTCTTTGAAACTGTTGTTTAAAATCGTGTAAACACACTCTTATATGGATATGTAACTTGGCCTCTGTGTTACCTTCTGCTTTTATTGTGTTTTCAAAAAATTACAGGCATTAGTTACGTCGTGTTGGTGTTTCCACCGCTGAGCGGAGCCGACATAATGACTCGTAACGATAGATTAGCGCCACCCTGGTGTGAAATCCCTATTAATAGTGAACACACATAACTCATTTACTCGATAAACTGTCGTAGGTACACATTGCTCGTGCAGTATGACGCATGATTTTATTTATCCTATTGTCATGGCGGCCTAAAAGATGCACTTTAATAAATGGAGATATTTGAACTAAACACTTCTAATTATCAAGGGTACCTTTTCATTATTATGTAAATAAATATTATTTGTAGGCATAAGATGAATACACTCTTCAAGTATTTCCACAAGACAACTTGACACGTAGGTATTCAAATTACAAAAGTCCAAAAAACATTCAACGTAAATGAGTTTTCCCATAGGTAACTAACCGCAACTATTTACATAAGTAGGTAGTTACATGTGTTACTAAACCAGTGAGCTACATCTTCGGCTTCATCTGCACTTGCCATCAGGTGAGTTAGAGGTAAACGCTGGTCAGTTTATAATTAAAAAAAAACACCGGGTAGCACTCTGGGAGTGCTGGCAGAAGTGAAAAAAAAGAAGAAAAAATCTTTTTCTACACTAGATTCGAACTGCGGTCACTTGAGGGAACGCACTGTAAACGTGCGACCAAACCGCCGCGTATACGCAGTGACGTGTCGTAGGCGTCACGTTTTCCCACCGTTTCTTCATACATTTTGTTGCGATTCCGTAACGTCACCGTTTTTTAAGCGGCGGTGTGGTCGCACCTTTATTCCACACCTTATCCAACTAGGCCAAACGCACATACGTCAATGCTACGAAATTAACGTACACTTCAAAAATCGAATGCGACTCTAGCTTCATTCGTATTTCAAAATAAGCTCTTAAAGGATCCTGATATCCTGGTACTTAAACGCTCCCTCCGTCTTACGTCTGACGCGAGTTTAACATTTTTTACCCATCCAAAAAGTGCCCAACGCCGCTAAAGAAGTTTCACTTCTAAAAACTGCCGACTATCACGGGCATTATTCAATTTTAGTTACAGTCCTAAAATCGGCGTTCCGTGCCCTTAAGCTATTTGCCGAGCTCGGAGCAACAGGTCCAAAACCCCCCCCTCTCTCCAACAAAACGTTTTACCCTATTGTTCCGTTTACGTGCGGTGTTTCGAGTTATTCTTCCGCTTCAATAACAATTTTCATGTCAGAAAATTAGAGAATGTCAGAGAGTTAGAGCAGTCGTAATGCGTTTAGAGTTGACTTCGACCCGACTGCTCTGAATTATTTATTAAAATTGCCAATCACCTCAAAAGCGATCCGGTTGGAGCTATTTAGCCTGGCTGGTCTAAAGTAGAGCCTTAGGAAAATAACAAAACTTTTGATTTTAAGTTTTTTTAATTCACATATGTGGACACAGACAGCCTCATAAATTTTCTAATTTACAACAACATTCGAATAAATTTAGTTTGATATACTCTATGTAGGTACTATCACTTTCCAAGTTTTGTAAGCAAGTGTAGCAAGTTATAAGTAAGTATTTTATGAATTTTATGATATTTGAGATTCACTCACACATTCCTAACTGAAACTAAAAAGATGTTATTTATTGAACACTACAAATCGGTAGGTACGATTACAAAAACAAAAAGAGTGACCATAATCATTGGTGGTCTCTTAAAAGTGATCGTTACGACAATCATTTAGACACAGAAATGGTTATAAACATGCCAAAGTAGGTCAGGGGCCTTACTACTATATGAAACAATTCGAGTAATTGTGAAATAACTTAATTTCAGTGTAAAAACTATACTTAACAAGATTTTAGTATACATTTCTAAATGTTGCCATTTTAATTGTTGTCTATATTTAATTTTATTGCTTTAAATAAATTAATTAATTGTGTTATTTTTTTATATTTACAACAAAGTTTATTTCAACCAATAAATATTTACAAAGAAACAAATTAAACTAAGATTAAATTAAAAACTAAACTTAAACTAACTATAAAAGCTATAAGTTATAAAAAGAACACCCCGTCCAGCCCTGCTGGCTGTGGCAGGGTTCCCAGGACGCTAGCGGCATTACCCCTTTGGACCGCAAGTGCGATCCGCTGGGATAAATACACGCCAGCTCTTGGGTCCCCTGAGGCGTCGACCAACCGGGACGACAGGGCCTTTATAAAGGTTTTCGTGTCGGCTGACCAAGGCCCCAAGGTCTCAACCGCAAGCGCCGCAAACTCATAATCTTTTAGTAGAGTGGAGTATTTGCGACGCTTGAGGATTTGGGCCTGATCAGCTGCAGCGCCGGCATGTAAGGTGGTTGCCTGGATGTGGGACTGAGCGAATGTATCTACGCATGTAGCGTCCCACACCTGGGCCCTACCGAGCTTCCACGGCACCAAAGTGACACCGTGTGGCGGCTTGCCATCGTCCCTTGCCATGCCAGCTGGCTCCAAAATGGAAGGCACTGACGCGGTAGCAAGCGACCGACGTACCAGGTCGTTAATGGTGCCGTGACGGTACATACGGCCGGCGCTCCTGACACATGAAAGGCCATGTCGTCCCAGTTGATCCACCGCTTTACCGCAAACGCAAGTGTGAGGAACACAAATCCTGGCCCCCAGTCTGAGGGAAATCGCTATCCTCAGAGTACTTGGGTCCAGGACTGTGCCAATGTTCCTCGACGGCAAAGCGTTTAGCCAGTGGCCCGACTCGGGTGCACAAACGGCTAGGAGACGGGCGCGTCCTGATTCGTCTGGGAAGTTTTCGAGGAGGGAAGCGTGGGTTGCATTAAGGCGAGGGGTGTCCCAGGCCTTCTGGATGTGTTTGAGGGTGGGGGTAACCTCTCCTGGGCACGAGTCACACCAAGCTTTTTCGGCCTCCGCCAGGCTCGCTAACTCAACGTTATGTCATAATAATGGTAATGCCCCAGGCCGTATGTTTCTTACCCTTTGCGCACTCCACACTTTTTTACATGACATGAAATATTTGAATAATAATTATCAAATATGTTGTAGCGACGCTTACAAACTTTAACAGTAATGATATGTCCACGTTTAGCATGTCCAGGACGGATACGCGCAGCGGCCATGCGGCGACCAGCTTCATGAACGCTTTAGCTTGCCTGCGCATGCGGACCGGCAACGCGTAGTCCATCACTATCTCGTTCACCAAATCCCTAGTGTCACTGCGTGTCCATATTAAGCTTTCGCAAATCAAAGACAAAGCAATTACTTGTAACATTTTAAAAAAACACCATAAAAGTGTCATCATCACATCAGCACCAATACGTTTTGTGGAATATGAATACATTAATGTCCATAAAGCCACTACTACATTCAAGAAAGTTGAAACCAATATTAGGAACATATGGAAATTGAAGAGATTGTTAATCATGTTGCAAGTTTTTCCAATATTCTCGTATGCAATCGACAGTTCGTGCAGTTTTTTCGTCTTCTTAATCCCCCGAGGATTATTTATTGGTTCATTTTTGCGCCTTATATTGCTTTTGAGCTGCAAGTCCTTGCAATATCGGAGTAGCTTTTTTATATTGAAATTGACAGACTCCAGTCGAAATTTTACCATAAAAATCATAATGCATAAAAGCATATTTTCATTGTCTTGAAAATAAAATATTGCACAAACTATTGTCATGCTTAACATACCCTTGTTGCCGCCTCCTACGTAAAAATACAACATTACGTACAATATCGCATTAATTAGAGAAACAATCAAAAATATGCCGCTTATATACTTCGTTGATCGTTTGTAAAACCTGCAACTCCTTGCTATGTGTAATTTTAAATCAAGATCCGCAAAAAGAGTCATGATTTCAACATTAGCACAACTGTTCGTAAGCGAATGTATTGTTATCGTCGAAATGTAGACAGCCAAAATTAAAGAATAGTCTAAGGTATAACACACAAAACCAGTCATTGATTTCTTACCAGAGATGAAGCCGTTGGTTATTGATACATAAACGAATGAACTACCAAGTGCTACCATTATACATATCGCTAAACATTTCAATTTCACATTAGTAGGTAGTACATTTTTGTCTTTTATGCGGAATCGGAATAATCCAAAAATTTGCTCCAAAATTAGTATCGGTCTGAGAGTGTCAACTATCTTCAATGCCACGTCATTCTCCTGCTTCTTATTATTTTCACTTTTGAAGCCACTCTCAATGTTCTTATAAATAAACATAATTTCCGACGTGCGCTGTATACAAAGTGGTAACATAAAATATCCCCCTGTATGATTACGTAAAGAAGTTATTTTCTAAAACTAAATAAACAATTAATCACGTATGAATTGTATTTCATAAAAACGAGTAACAATCGTCGTAATGGTGTGAAAATAATCATTTCCTAAGATATTCCATTGAGGAAGGCTGTCTTTATTTTAATATACTTAGTGGTGCTTGTCACTGTCATAACAATTTGTGTAGGTACCTTGTGATATTGACGTATCGATTTTGTGAATGAGTATTGTTTAGATAATTATGTAGGTAAGCACATAGCAGGACTCGAACCTGCGTCTTTGGCAATCCCTGCCGCGTTACGACCAATTAAGTAAGGCAGTGATACATTCAACATGAAGTTACTACCAACAGGCTCAACAGTAGGAACTCTTTAAAAATAGGCAGTTTGTTGTAACCAACACTGGTACAACTCACAAGTAATATACCACATTTCTGTACAGATTTTTCATCATTTAGTCGATATTTTAAGATTATGTTTATCTAAAGCTGGTCCTATCAATCGTGATTCAATTCTAGAATCCTTCGCTTGCTCGGAATTCAAAATCAACACTCGCACCAAAAATCAAATTAATTTTCTCTTTTGTTGCACTATTAGTACGGCTCCATGTTATGTCCTAACGAAAATCAGTTTTATGGTCCCATCCTGAAGAAAGCGTGAAACTTGGCATGAATGTAGCTGTCATATGGAAGCACGTCGAAAAATTATTTTTTCCCCCCATTCCCCCCCTTTTTATGTGCCAAATCGTGTTATTATTATTTTTTATGAAAACGGGTACAGCTGTCAAAAAACTGTCAAGATCAATATGTTCCTTATTAGTACGGGTCCTTAA
Organism: Pandemis heparana; assembly: GCA_963854515.1. Lineage (NCBI taxonomy): Eukaryota > Metazoa > Arthropoda > Insecta > Lepidoptera > Tortricidae > Pandemis > Pandemis heparana. The sequence continues at coordinate 5,470,462 of OY978011.1, read as the reverse complement.
CTTAAAATACGGTCCCATCCTGAAGAAAGCATGAAACTTGGCATGAGTGTAGCTGTCATATATGTGCTTCAATGTCGATATGGAAGCACGTCGAAAAATTATTTTTCCCCCCATCCCCTCCCCCCTCCCTTTTTATGTGAAGCCTAGTAACATAAAAAAGTTTGCGGAAGAAAATTTTTTTTTTCGTAATTCCAGGCGCTACAGCGTCGTCGAGTTTTTGACCATAACTTCGTCATTTTATATCCGAATTTCAAATTTTTAATTGTAATGTAAAGTTTTATTATTTATTTTCACTATCGTAATACATTATTTTAGTCTGGAGTCTTTAGTTTTGGTGCAAGAAATAATAGTCCGTAATATTTTTTCCAAGATTATAATTTTTCTATTAATAGATCTTAAACGTTAACATTAATGCGATTACGGTTCAGAGCACAAATATAGTATATTTAACTAGCTTTCATTTGATACCCTACATGTATTCGTGCGTTGCATAAGTTGGGTGTAATTTTAATTTTTCAAAACGCGGCGGCGGCCAATTTGATGACGTCATAACTGGTGACCTTGACACCTCAGAAACTGTCTCTCGGCAGTTTTGGCGTCCAGATGATATGCCTGGTAACATATAAAAAGTTGATGCGCATACAAGGTCAGATTAGACTTACGTGCCAGTACTTATTAAAAGTTTGCCTTTTAATAAAACTTTTAAGTAACATGTACATATTTAGTAAACTATAAGTTCTATCAACATACGTTCAAAGACAATATTGTAGCTAATTTAATAAGAAACATATTGATTTTTGACAGTTTTCTGATAGCTGTACCCGTTTTCATAAAAAATAATAAAAAACACAATTTGGCACATAAAAAGGGGGGCATGGGGGGAAAAAATAATTTTTCGACGTGCTTCCATATCGACAGTTTCATACTTTCTTCAGGATGGGAACATAAAACTGATTTTTGTTAGGACATGGCGCCGTACTGTATTAAATTAGCTGCAATATTGTCTTTGGACGTATGTTGATAGAACTCATAGTTTACAAAATATGTACATGTTACTTAAAAGTTTTATTAAAAATGCAAACTTTTAATAAGTGCCGGCACATAAGTCTAATCTGACCTTGTATGTGCACAAAATTTTTACATGTTACTAGGCATACCATCTGGACCCCAAAACTGCCGGAAGGCAGTTTCTGAGGTGTCAAGGTCACCAGTTATGACGTCATCAAATTGGCCGCCGCCGCGTTTTGAAAAATTAAAATTACACCCAACTTATGCAACGCACGAATACATGTGGGGTATCAAATGAAAGCTAGTTAAATATACTATATTTGTGCTCTGAACCGTAACTGCATTAATGTTAACGTTTAAGAGCTATTAATAGAAAAATAATAATCTTGGAAAAATATTACGGATTTTTATTCCTTGCACCAAGACTAAAGACTCCAGACTAAAATAATGTACTACAATAATGAAAACAAATTATTAAACTTTACATCACAATTCAAAGTTTGAAATTCGGATATAAAATGACGAAGTTATGATCAAAAACTTGACGACGCTGTAGCGCCTGGAATTACGAAAAAAAATTTTTTTCTTCCGGAAACCAGCACCAATTTTTTTATCTTACTAGGCCTATCATCTGGGACCCCAAAACCACTTGGTGCTCTTGAACAGCTTACGGAAAGATGGTATTGTAAAAAAGTTAAAAAGAGTACTTGAGACAGACTCGGTGAGCTGTAACTCTAGAAGTGATGCCTCTACGACTCTGAAATAAGTGTCATTTTGTAGCTAATTTAATAAGGAACATATTGATCTTTGACAGTTTTCTGATAGCTGTACCCGTTTTCACAAAAAATAATAAAAAACACGATTTGGCACATAAAAAGGAGGGGGATGGGGGGAAAAAATAATTTCTCGACGTGCTTCCATATGACAGCTACATTCATGCCAAGTTTCACGCTTTCTTCAGGATGGGACCGTATTTTAAGTTAAGGACCATATTGTATTATTTTTAATAAAAAGTACCGATAGGAAATGTCTTTTTTACGGAATACTATGAAAATACTTATTAATAATATTAATTATTCACAAAAGTAAAGCCTCGACTGATACACTTTAGCGCACGTGCTCCGAACATTTTAGAGATGACCAACTTATCTAAGTGTAGTGTATACCTTACCTTGTTCTTTGTTTCTGTATTGTTTTGTACTGATTTGTGGTGTTCAATAAAGAGAATTTGTATTGTATTATATGCCTTGATGTACGACTATAAATACATGTGTTTATTGTTAAAGCAGTTTTTATTATAGGCAAATATCTACTTCGTAGTATTTGTCTACCCTATACCGTATACATTAAGCTATAGGTACTAATAATGATAAAGAGATAATTATGCATTATTTTGTTGGTAGGTACGATAGGTAAAATGTTCTTTGGGACTACTGAACCGGTTAAACAAGTTATTTGAAAGTTGTACTATTCCTGATCAATAAAAGTATTATCGAAGTAAAGTAGAAAAGTTCCTACTGGACTCAAACAAAGTAGCGCACAACAGCTAGTTAATATGCAAAAGAAAATAAACAAAATATAATTCTGCGTAAAAGCTGTAGCAATATTGGCGAGGAACGCGGGTCAATCTTATATCAATAGAGTCCTCGCCACAGGCCACGGCTCAGTATTTGTTCGCTGGTTCATAAACAACGTTTTATTCCACGAATAAAATGTAGATGGATAACATGAAAAGAAAGAATCGGATACAAAATTCTAACGCACAACTTATTATAGTAAGGTCCTTCGATTGAAATCTCAGGATGCCAATACCAAATGTCATAAACCTGAGAGTTTATTACCTTACCGGATTTAAGGATTCCGGTACACAACGGAGGCTGAACTCGACGGAGCGGCGTGAGGCAAGAGGCGGTATTATTTTGACTTAGACGACTGATTACTTCGAAATTGAATGATCTCGTATTAGTTCTCTTTAAAACTGACCTGCCACTGTTAATAATAATACATAGGTAGGGCGTTTTATAATATGCAATGGTTTTTATGATAATACTTCAGAATATTGAAGTTGTTTCTGTGTGTAGTAGAGTAATGATAAATTGTTTGGATAGTGACTCGTTATTTTCATTTTTTTGTTTTAGTGTGATTTGATAAAACGACATAGGTAATAATATGTTTAACATGGAACTACCATGAGACTCAATCATGGTTACACAAACGGATAACTCACGTACATGCAGTCAACTGAGGTGACTTTGATTTACGGGGTGAATTTAAAAAGTAGTTTTAATGACAAAACCATTATTTTTATTTGCGTTTACTACTTCCAATCAATGTCTTTGTCGATCGCCTTTGCGTCTACATGCCAAACATTCACCGAATATGGATAATAGCGATTTTACAGCAATTTTAAAACGATCAAAGTAGCCCCAAAATTACCAAAGTCACCCTAGTTGTCGTATCGTACGTAGTTCGTAGAGTTCGTTTCGCTGCCGCCGGGGCAAGCGCTCTAGAAGGAAGGACTACGAATTAGTCCGAAACATGTCAAGCATTACTCGACTTTTATACCTGTGTCATCCGTTTGTGTACATATGTGTTGAAATGGTGACTTAACACCTCTTTACTTAACTGTTTAACAGAAAATATCTATGATTTTTATGTTAATAAATGTAACAAAGCTTTTCAAGCCTCGACCTCGTATTATTTTAACAGTTAATAAAATATTATTCGTCGCAAGAAAACTCGTAATCCAATAAGAAAGTTTTCCATGAATTCGTCTCATAAAGAAACGTCTGAAGAGCGCGTGTAAAGAATGGCGTCAAATAATTAGGCGAGCAAAGGAAATGATGACGGCGAGCGTGCAGTCGTGTGATATCATCCCTGAGTTATAGTGTAGTTCAGGACGTGATCTGAAAGTGGGCCGCCCTTACGGGCTGCAGACAATCCCGACGGGAATTTATCGCTATTCATGGCTCGCGAATAACAGAACTTTTTCGGCAGCACATAATTCTCAAATATTACGGTTCTTTATACGACAGCGGATTCTGTTTATAACTGTAATGATCCCTACGGCATTGTTTTGTCGAATGCGAGACAATTGGATTGAGCTCGAAGTTAACCTGGGAAAATATGTTTTTATGTTGAGTAAGGCATGCAATTTCATTGCTTAGTTAGTTTAGTAGTCATATCATAAAACAAAGTGTTCCGTGCTCAAGTTGTTTTCTTGGGATGGATAGATGACGACAAAAACATGTCAAATTTCATTGTGTAATGACCATGATGACGCGACGGAACTCGCGTATAGTAGGCTTGAAGCTAAACTAGGTCACCAGCCATGTTGGTCAGGGTCACGGCAGCCGCTTCCTAGTGTATTTAGGTCTCAATTGGGGTGGTTAATTTTTTACAACATACCTACCCTGATTTGAAAACCATTTCGAAGTATGGGGCTTGCGAACTGTTTTATCTTACTGGCGTTCAAAAATACTCAAGGATTACGGATATTTTGCAAAAAAATTGTTTGACCTTTATTCTACTTTACCGAGCGGCTGTTGGTAGTTCTATATACATATATATGTGCCAAAAAATAAATAGGCATATATCTAGTTTGTCTATTAAATCTATATGTCAACTAGTTATCAGTGTCACCCAATGTCAGTAAAGTAAATATTGTGTTGTTGAAAACTTAAAATTGTCGGTCGATTTAAAACGAAATAATGGAAGTTACAGAAAATGCTTCGTTCCAACCTGAAATAATGACTCTAAAAACAGCTCCAAAACAATAGTTCGCACGGATCCGAGAAGATTTAAGAGAAAAGTGGTGTCGCGAAGTAAATGTTGAATACTTCAAAGTTTATAAGTACGCAATATTGTTGCGAGGATCATTTCGATGTAAGTAGGTACCAAAACACAATGCCACATACTTCCACATTCATAAATTTTCAACTCAGTATAACCATGATCAGGATTTAACGCAACATACAATATAATGTTTGTAGGTAAACCACAGTATAGGTAAAGTAAAGTAAAGTTAAAGGTAAAGTATATTTGACATTGAGATGACAGTCACAACAGTTATGACAACTATTTTTTTTTCCAGAGGATTGTGGGAAAGTTGCCTATTTCAGCCGCCGTATATAATTTACGAAAAGTCGTATCTGATTTTTTTAAGTACTTAATTATATTAATTAAATTAAGCCATGAAATGACATAATATTCAAATTAGTTTCTTAAAGTGCTCTATATTTTCTAAAAAATATATAAAAAGGGGGGGTTAAAAAAAATGAACAATCCCAAATTAGGTTAAAATGTGTGAAATGGCAATTTCGAAGTATTTCATGATATGAGTAAACGACCAAAGCTTAAAAGCTTTGAATAGGTTGCAGTTCCTTATGAATTTATGAAGCAATATCGATGGTAAGAACTTAAGTACTTATATAGCAAAGTAATGTAAAGCAACATCATTAAAACAAAAATATTTCATTTCAATGATTACTTTAACTTACAAAATGCCAATAGACACAATCAATATAAGTAATAACACCATTTTATTGGATGATAATTATATTATTTTCATAACACTTAAAACAATAGTAATAAGGTAACAAAAAGCCGTGGTAGCCTAGTGGTTTGACCTGTGGCCTCTCAAGCAGAGCGTCGTGGGTTCAAATCCCGGGCTCGCACCTCTGAGTTTTTCGGAATTTATGTGCGAAAATTACATTTGTAATTTGCCATGAGCTTTTCGGTGAAGGAAAACATCGTGAGGAAACCTGCACACATCTGCGAAGAAATTCAATGGTGTGTGTTAAGTTCCCAATCCGCACTGGGCGCGCGTGGGAAGTATAGCCCAAACCCTCCAATACACGGAGGAGGCCTATGCCATGAGGCACGCCGAATTACGCGACAATTTAATAAATAAACGACAATAACAACAACATGTACTTACTGAAATTATAGCGATTTCGAAATAAAAAAATAAGGTAACATTATTAATTTGCTGTTACATAAAATTTTAAATAAGTAGTTTATCGAAACTCATATTGATAATTTTATGTAGGTATCACATGTAAAAATAAAATAATGGTTAATTTACTTATGTATTCATTTACTTATGACTTATGACGTGCCAAGGTAGGTACCTATATTGAATTAAACCTTCCTTGTTATTTTATCATTAAAATGTACCTCATAACTCATAGCTAATAAAAATAACCATATTTAAAAGTAGGTTCGTTCATAGTAAACAATCAACATTACAATTAAATACAAGCAAATATCATAGATAGATAGATATATTTTATTTATCACTTTTTTTTAAATACAATACATTTAAATGTCAAATATAAGTAATTCACAAAAGGATCGTCAATTGGAATAAAATAAACACAATAATAATAATAATAGGAATTAAAGGGAATTAAAATAGAACTAAAATAAAACTAAATAAAATTTCAATGTAGATAATTCACAAAAAGATCGACATGAACACATAAAAGAGAAAATAATAATAATTTATATAAAAACAAAATACAATTAAAATTCCTATTTTAAAAGCAATTTAAAATGTCAAATAAAATGGCTCGCCATATTGTTGTCCCGAAGATTTTGTATGATAATTATGTACATCTATAATTCAGGGATTAGTACCAGTACCTACATGAAATAATCGTCCCCAGAATAAATTACACAATTTTATTTAAGTACCTACCTATTCATTGGCAACATTGATAAGCAACTCAAACTACCCACATAAGTAGGTACACAATATTTTTACAATAGAAGCCTAAACTGACAGCAAAATGCAGACATTTATTTATTTTGTGAAAGCTCGGTTTGTTTTACACAACATGAGAAATTTGTATTATTATAATTAGGTATGTGGTGGTGGCACTAATGAACTTTAATATCAACGACTGGTCTACAGTAAGTAAGTCGTAGACGGTGATGCGCAGCGACGACGCGTCCACCAGCTGCAACAGGGCTTTGGCCTGCGCACGCGCACTCGCCGCCAGCCCGTAGTCCATCACCAGCTCGGTCACCAGCTCCACAGTCTCACCACGAGCCTTCAACAAACTTTCACAGGCGAGTGACAACGCACTCAGAATGCACGTCTTCCACAAGCACCAACAAATGGTTAACGTTATATCAGGAACTATAATTTCTGTACGAAATGAATATAACAAATGCCATATAGTGAATATCATGTTCAAAAAATTTGATGTTAGTATTATTAAAATGTGAAAATTAAAGAGATTGTTGATTAAGCTGCAAGTTTCTCTGACAATATTATAGGCCAGCGATAAGTTGCGCAATTTCGCTTCAAAATTGTTGTTAGGGGAACTTATTTGATGTTCTGAAACTAAACTTTCGCAGCGAATCATATTAACACAAGCTTCATGCGTATTTTTGGTATTTTTAATGACTATTGCAATGTCAGCGTTAATAGACGTTAGTTGAGATTTTAGCGTCACTATCATTATGCATAGAATTAGCGTCTTATTATCTTGAAGAAAATACATTAATAAATATTGTATATTAATAATTATATTTACATCACCATACAAATAAAAATTTACTGTCAATATAAAGTCCAACGAAAACACAAATAGAAACAAACAGTTTGCATATTTCTGTGACCTTTTGTAGATGTCACTATTCCATGCCAAATGCAATTTTGAATTAAGAGCTGCAAAATTTTTCAGTATTTGGACAGTAGTATAATTCTTTTTTAGAAAATAAATTGCTAATATGGACATATAGTCGATCAAAACGAAGCAGTTACTCAAATTATAACACAGATTTACTGCTGATAAATCATTTTCGAGTATAGAATAAATCACAGTTGTATAAGTAAATAAACAACTAATGGTCGTTATAATAAATATTCCAATACATTTCAATTTTTCTTCAGCCGGCAGTAGTTCGTCGTTTTTGACGCAGAATCTAAATATTCCCATAATCTGTTCAAACATGAAGACCAGTTTATAAGTTTGAATCACTTTCTGTTCCTCAGTATCATTTATCTGCACCCTTTTCGATTTTGCGAGGGAAACAAGTTTATGATTTCTCATTTTGTGAGAGTTCTACTCAAATTATTATCTAAGCTTTAGTGCATTTTAGGAAAGTGTTCCCTTCAAACCATCACATAAAACTAAAAATTCAATCAACTTTTCGTCCTTTTTATTTTTCTAAAACTGACTACCTGTATTTTTAGATAATTATAATTACTGAAAGCTCTCCTGCTTAATGTTTAATCTGTTTAATGGTGCTTGTCAATCCAATAAAGTGGTAATAATTTTTGTCACATTTTACCCATGCATTTGATGGAAGTTTTGGAATAATATTGATGAAACTTGCTCGACGATAATAAACATTTTTAAATTTTCATCACTTTTATCATTGTGGTAAACGGCGTATCATAGCTTCTACCTTTATCAAAAAAAAATGTTAGAAAATTACACATTCTTGCAACGAGGGAAGGCTTAAGTTAAGTATTATTTTGTAAACAATTTTTTACTTTATTTTCTTCGGTATTATTTTTTTTGTCTTCCATTCTAGTCTGGTAGCAAAGAAAAAACATAGAATTTACCAGTTGCTGCTCATCCCGCGCAGATGGTAAAAACCCATCAAGGGAATGGGCGAAAATCTTAGGAATCCAGTTATAGGCGATGCGGCTAGCAACTAGCAACCCATCACTATTTTGATTCCCCTTTCCACGCCTCCTTTCCTATACACACACAATCATGCTAAACGTGGCCTTGACAATAGGTTTTGTTGCCTTAGACCCTGACCAGTCTACCCCGTAAGGGATAAAGACGTGATTTATGTATTTATGTATAGCTAGGTATATGCACTTTTTTTGCTCATTGATTGACTAACAGTTACTGAGCAGTTAGGTAGATTTAGATTGTATGTATGTATGTATGTAAAACTCTTTATTGTACATAAAACACATGAAAAAGATGAATACAGGAAAACACGAATGCACAAAGGCGAACTTATCCCTAAAGGGATCTCTTCCAGTTAACCTTTGAACGATTGACAGGACATAGGTATTAAGCAAGAGTAGACACACAGAAAAAGTAAAAAAAACTGATCAAAACCTAAAATAATCCTAAATGCCTAAATTTTAAATACTTAATGTAAGATATAATACATAACAGATAAATACGATAAACTAATACATATACAGTCATAATAAATACATAATAAATAAAATATATTACACAACATATACATATACATAAGTAACAAAACTCAACACATTCAATTGAGATGAGAGGACCCATCAAGCCAAAACGCCTTCAAGCGACAGCGCAGGGTAGCAACAGTCTGCGATTGCCTGATATCATCTGGCAACCGATTCCAGAGTCGAACAGCGTGTACAGAGAAGGAGTTGGAATAGAATTTGGATTTGGAGACGGGAAAAGCGAGAGAAAGATTGTCACTCGACCGCAACCGGTTCTGGGAACCAGCGGCCAAGTAGCTAAATCTCTCACCCATCCATTGTCATCCATTTACTTACATAGTCTAATGTAATTTCCTCCCTCAAAAATTATTAAGTTACCTACACTGATAAGAAAGTGTCTGCCTCTGCCACATGGTAGCTCTAACCGATAAAGTCGGCCGATGTTATAGCGAGCAACAGATGGTCTGGTCACATTGGATGGAACACAGTAACCGCAATTTTAACACTTGCTTCGGCTCCCTTCTGGCAGAGGCTTAATTTATCAAAAAAAATATAATCATGGGAAATAGAAACTAAAATCTATTTATTTTAATTTTCCTTCATTCTTTTGTCCAGTAACCGACACTTTACATTAGTGTCGGTTACTCAGTGACCTGAAAGCATCTCTCCTTTCTCTACAAATGTTAACGCAGTACAATCAGATACGAATATTTACTAGAAAACAAAAGCTAGTATGGGCTGTAACCACAGGTACGTAATTAACTCACTCGATGGTGATGGCGTTGCGAGTTGCGATCTCGCTCAAGGCGAATAGGGCGAATGATTGGGCGGGCGTCCGGCGATCCGGCCGGGAGGCTGCGGCAGCGCGGCAGTGGCTGCTCGCCTGCCGACTAGAGCGCACGTCGCACGCGCTACCCCCTCCGGTACGCGGTATATTCGCATGCAACCCTACCTCCCCCCAGCCCTGACCCCTCCCGCCCGTCTGCCCCCTCTCGGCCCCAGCCTTTGCGACCTTCAGGTGGATACATATTGCGCGGTGCATACGTCCATCATCTATTAGCACTTGATCATTTGGTAGTCGAATATTTTCAATGTGCGCAAGTTTCAAGAACAAAGAGTGCGGTACGAAAGTTTCAGGGCACTTATCATTTGTTTTCTCGAAATGTCTATAAAAGTTTAGACGCTTTAATTCTAATTATCCTCGCGCTCGCTCTACATGTGCATTTTCGCAATATGTATCCAAATGGTATTCTAATTTAAATACAGGCTATTTTTCAATAAATGTTGCATGGTTGTATGTAGAACTTTTATCAACTCCGCCTTTCCCTATTTTAAGATAAAGCCGTACTTGTTAATTACCTTTACAAATTAATTCAGTAGTATAATTATACCAGTGATTATTATATTTTTTAGTAATGTTTTTAATTATTAAACAACTTACATTTCCTAGCATTTCTATTTTTAATATGAGAAACTGTATAACGGAAACTAAGTAAAGATTCAGCTTTTTTAGACGATCAATTTTCTCACAGACATAAATAAAAATCTTACAATAATTAAAAGAAATAATGTGGAGAGACTAAATAGATTTATTTTCCTCCACAAAACCTGACTTACTTTCATCATATACTTTATTTTTATTTCTCTGCCAACGCTCATTTTTAACTCTAAATGCCGTAAAGTACGAAACAATTTGGTTGTTTTTCTATTAACAACCCTAACTGCGACTTCCACTTCATAATTTAATCAAAACCCAGAAGTTAATTGACTCTAAACTGCCCCAGACAATGGTTTAATCACGCAGCAGCAGTCTCGGAGTTTTATCCTTTCATCTTGCTCTGAAAGTATTTGATGGAAAATCAGAAGCTTTTTGCATAAAATTTAAATTGCTTTCTACAGTGTTTCGCTTTGCTTTTCGCGACCCCACCTCTGAGAGCTTTCGAAAGTCGGAAAATAATTTGATTAACATTTTTCATATAAATACTTAGTTACTTATGCATAGGTATTTAAATCGCTTCTGTAACGCAATTTTCTCCATGCATCTGTTTTAAATTGTCGCTCCGTGAAAATTTGTATACAAAGTTCAATACAGATAAGATAAAAGCTGCCTTTGTTACGGTACCTTTATCTCAAAACTTAATTAATTCATTTACTTTGGACAAGGAAACAAATTTTCAATAATTTCTCTTCCAATTATGTTAATTGTGCTCCGAACTTTCGGAAGTTATAACTCTGATATGATTTGCTCTCGGTTTTGCATCTAAAATAAGATGATTTATCAAGTTTGTTGTTATAAATCTTCTTTATTGTACCAACTATTAGATTAATAAATCGAGTATCTTATTATTTTTTAACTTACGGATTAGCATGGTAATCTTTGGCCTCCTAATCGGATTTAGAGTATGCAAAGTCCTTCATCTGTGTATTAACGCTTGCCTGCAAATGATGTACCATTAAAATCCTATTATGTTTCGAGATTACCTACTCCTTCACGCATCATAACCGTTTACGAGCCGAGAATGTAAAGGTGTGGCCACCGCGACCGGCGCCCGCGCTGCGATTCGTGTGAACACCTGTTTACAAACATCTTTCCAATCCAATCACGGCACTCAGATACGTTTATAGAGACTAATCATAACTAAAAAACATTTCCCATTCTCATCATTCACCAGTTTAGAAACCATTGCGTATAATTGACGTCTTTGAGTGCGAGATTAATAGTTTTCTTTTTATATTTAAAGGATAAGCCCCTGATAAACCGGTGTGTTGCTGGTATATGGATATGAATTTAAAAACTAGTGCGGAAACTTAATTACGCAGGAATAACAAAGCAGTAAGTTATTAGCTTTATTACTACATTAAGAGGTAATTTAAGCATGATTATAATGATTGTTAGCAAGGAATTTTATGCTTTCAATGTTCCCAAAATCTGTGTGCCAAAGGTGGCAAACATTTTATCAGAAAATTCAATTCACACTACGCACCATGGAAAGTTTGGAACAATGATTATAATGACATAAAGCTATGTTCTGTTCATACTCAGTCATTGATTGTACGTGAAATTATAGTTTGTGTCTAATGTTTGACAGTACGAGTTGCTCTTTGATAATCATAAAGATGTACACGGCATACTTGGCAATGTTCGCGAGCTGTGAAACGTTTCAACTAGCTTTGATGTAATTGGTACGTTCATTCGTAACTTACGGAACACTGAATGGTGCTACTATATTATTACACAGGTATACGTAAGGCTTGTTTCATCGTTGTCTCTACCTATACAAAAATACAGAACTACGGCGCCATAATAGTTTCTAAGTTGTCTTTAAAATTTGCACACCGTTTTTCAACCACTGGGATTGACTTGAAATTTTGTTATAGGCACGTACTGGATGATAAAAATGATAATGCTAATCCAATAACAAAAAGTGCAGTCAACGAAAAATACATTAAAAAAAAAAGGCTTTTTAACCAGATACATTACCTAGTAGCAGCTTAAATTCAACTTGCAACGTTTCTTCGTTCAATTCAGACCTTACATATCGTATTTTACTATCAACTTCTTCCAGTAGTCGGATTTTCTTGTAATTTAGTTCAGTCAGTATCAGAAATTTATAAACATAGGAAATGCTCAAAAAGATCTACACATCCTCTTATTACCTTGACAATGCTGTCGTGTGTAGACCATTTGAGCACTTCGAGTGCTTATAAACTTCTAATGATGATTGTACACATACACATGTGTTGGTCCCATTTTCATTAGCGAGTAACTTCACTTAAATTTATTGCATCGGACTAGCTTTAATACCTATCGATCACCGAACGTTATTCAGTAAATACAAACTACCCACGTCCGAACTCAACACGTAGCGTCGGATAGCTTAATTAACCAAATCGGTTGGCGTTGAGTGAAGGATTGACCATTTGATGTTTGTTTGATCATACAGTCATCGGAAATCTACGACGTAGGATGTCATAAACCTCAATCTAAAGATAACAAGGAACGTAATGCAAAAGCAGCAACAGACAACACAGTTTGATCTACCCTAACTTACATTGAGAACAATTAGTTAGAAGTAGTAAGATTATTTCGTTATTCAGATTACATAATTGACAGTTTTGTTAACATCAGACTCTTTAGTACCTAACAAGATCGATAATTGAACGTGATTTGTTCACATCTTTTCGTACTGACTTTATTTGCTATATTATCGAGACAGACCTATTTAGTCTAAACTATTTATTACAATAAAACCTTTTCAATCGTGACCCGTCGTAGACTCACGGTTACTAATTAAATAATAATCATCGTAACGAAACATACGGTAGGTCACTTCCTTAACTCATCGTTCTATTGATTTGACAAAACGACTATTTCTATCCTATTTTCCTATGTATAGTCATCAACAGGGTAACAAATGAGCCGATAAACATCTACAATACAATACAATAACTCTTTATTCCTTCCTTCTTCCGAAACATGGCCTCTTACAGTTAGCACGCCGAGTGGACAACCGCTGGGCCCATAGAGTGTTGGTGTGGAGACCACGGACCACAAGAAGAAGTGTAGGCAGACCCCACATGAGATGGTCTGATGACATTAAAAGTTACGCCGGACCGTACTGGCTCAGGAAGACAGAGAATAGGACGGAGTGGAGGAGATTAGGAGAGGGTTACATCCAGCAGTGGATAGAGAAAGCCTGAAAAAGAAGAAAGAAAAGAAGAAGAACTCTTTATTGAACACCACATCTATTGACTTGACTTTACCCCCCTATATTTTACCTGAACTGAGTCGGAATTGAATCACATCAAGACGGCACTCTCTTTCTTGAAATTGCAATTTCAAGTTATAGGAAAGTCTGTGTCACGATGCAATATGCAAAATCAACGAAGAAACCGTCTGATGTTATATTCAATGTCGTATTCAAGCTAGCAAGCCGTGGCAGACGGAGCAATCTGCTACTGCATCTTTTTATGTGGCCGTCCGCAAGTTTGCGCGGCGCTCTATTATGATCACTTCGCTAAGCGCAGGTATTGAATGGAATATAACTAAATGCAGCGACTGCGAGACGGGAGCTTGTGCATAATAGGTTGAGCCAATCCATTTTGTATCTGCTTATTGCATTAAATGTGGCAGAAATATAAACAAATAATTTTTACTTTAAATGTGAATAAATGTGTTTTTGCTATTTCTAAATTAAATTAGGCTTTATTAATGCACTAGTCTAGTTGAGATCTATACACACAAATTTTAAGACATACTATAATACCTAATACTATATAAATATCCAAATTGGTCCAGCTTTCCTCGAGTTATTTTTGCGATTTATATTTTTGTATAAGTATAGACTGAATGAATTTTCTTTCGTGTAGAGAAAATACTGAACCATCATTTTCTTTACTCCGAAGACACGTAACATTCAAAACATTCGATTAAGTAGAAGCAATAAATAAGGTTATGATTATCATACTCATTGAAAAAATTTCGAGTTTCTAATTAAAGGATTAAGCATGTTCTTACTTGGCCTAACTTATTTTACCTCGTTAAAAGTCCTAGCCTGCCTGACTGTCTACTATATTCTGCCTGCATGTACTCGTACCTTTTGCCCAGCGAGGCCATTAGGAGGTGTCATTAAGAAGCATAAAACATAGTTCTCTTCCGCCTAAACTCACGTAATGTCCTTCAAAAAGTCGTTTTTTGGTTCCGTAGCTAAAATGGCAAAACTTTCTACTTTTTACGTGCCCTTACTTTTATAGTCATCATCATTATCAGCCAGCAACAGCAGACGTCCACTGTTGAACAAAAAGGCCTCCCCCTTAGCACACCATAGTGAACGTCCACTCGCCACGCCACCTGCATCCACCGGTTATCTGCAACTTTCACGATGTCGTCAGTCCACCTCGTGAGAGGCCCGACAACACTCAAAGCCATTATAAGTCATCACTGGCAACACGCAATGATTATACTCTTATTTATAGTAGCACACCATTACCTTTCACGATTATACCTAATTGAATATCAAAAAGCGTATAACTTTGCATACTATTAACATACAGTCAATTAGATCAGGTATACTTTTCGCAGAAATTATTCAACGAGAATTAGGTTTGGATGTCAATGCGAGTCATGAATATGACGCGGCTTCATAAATATAATCTGCCGTGTTATGGTAATCTGAGCATGTTTATTGTACATTATACAAGGAGATATAGTGGCTTATTTCGTAAAATACACAATTACGCACATGTTTAGGAACTCACGATTATAAGTGAGTTAAACTGTGTATTTTGTAGTTTTTGTAAATCTTACCTCAAGAGAGTTCAAATTTAACGATAATTCATAATATCGATACCTTTAGGTTCAATTGGCGTAAAGGACAAAATGCCGAAAATGAGTTAAATATACAGTTTTGTTCAGAATTTCAAGCTCTATCGAACTGTATACTTAAAATTTTGATATCTCGTAAAATTTGACCTTTACGCCCCATATTTTTGGATCACTTATCACCAAAATGTGCTTTTTTTGTGGGTGTAAGTAACAAACCTGAAATCACATGGAACGTAAAGGAAATCATGAAGTTATAAACAACGACGTATAAACCTAAATTTACCATATTGTCCTTTAAGACCTACTTTTATAGGACTGAATTTACTTATTTGTCCTTTACGACCTTTACTTCTATACATTATATTTTAATAACAAATCAAAACTACGGCGTAAAGGACGTATATACAAATAGATATTTATTTCTTGGATTATACGACCTGATTAAGACACAAACATAAATCCTTAGGTCTAATTTTGATGAGAAAGTAAGTGTATCTCTATAAATTCGACACTTTAAGGTTCAATAAAATTGGTGTAAAGGACAAAAATGCTACTTTTCAGGAGAAGTAAAATATATTTTTTTAAGCTAAATATTTTGTTTATTTGGGGACGTATATCTTCGATGTATATGACAAAAGTGCTCAGAATTCTTCACCCTACGCAGTAAAATGGTAACCACAACGATAAATTGCATATTTTAGAAGTTAAGTATCCTTTACACCCCGGAAAAAAGCGTCGGTAGTCCCTTACGCCCCGACCTTTCTAAAGAACTCAAAAGTTTTGAAGTTGTAAAGGTCAGTTTTATATAAAATTATACAATTTTGGGGTGTATAGTTCACTGTAACTTACTAAATAGTTCTTAAATAACTGTAATTCACCTATACCCACAATTATGCTGAACATGGCCTTTAGGTCTTGATACCTTAGGCTCTGTCTACGCTGTAAGGGATAAAACGTGATTTATGTATGTTATATATGTAATTGTTCTTTATAATTATAAGTATTTATACGTGTCGTATAGATTAGCTAAAGTTAAACGTTAGCAATCGTTATATTAATAATATGTATGTTATTAGTTATGTAGCATTGAAATTTCATTTAACATACATGTTTTAAACAGTTTAGTTATATTTATAAACGATTATTTATGTAATAAAACATGTAGATTTACCCAGGGTAAGACTATGTGTAGTAAATGAAAGCACAATAGTCATAATTGTAACAAAATATCCAAATATTATAAATCTTAAATCAAGTATCTAAGAGCTCACAAATATTAACTCACTTATTAATTACTAGCGACTTCGTCTGCAAAAAATTCGTTTATCGTTATCCCGCGGGAGCTACGCAATTTTCCGGGATAAAAAGTAGCCTATGTGCTATTCCAGACTTTTTTCTATGTATGTACCAAATTTCATCCAGATCCGTTTGACCGTTCTGGCGTAATTGAGTAACAAACAAACATCCATCCATCTATCCATCCATCCATCCATCCATCCATCCATACTTTCGCATTTATAATATTAGTTAGATTAGATAGTTAGATTAGATTCAATCCAACTAAGTGTCATTAGATTTCATGTACAATTTGTCATTAGTCATTGCTCACATAAACTGAAATCATTAATTGCCAACAAGTATAAACATAGGTATACCTTATCAGACAGATTTTTAAAGCAATATTCGTTTGTTAGCAATATTTAACAAATAACACCAAAATACATAATCTATAAGTACCTAAATGATACAAAATTTAACTTATAACGATCTCGTTTTGTGTATGGTTGCGTTAAATGATAAATATAAGTGACGTACTTATTAATGTTTATGTTACTTACCTGATTTAATACTTATAATGATCAAACATTTTGTTACAATTATTTTAAATCGTGCTTTCATTTACAATATTCTTTTCTTTCTTCTTTTCTTCTTCTTTTTCAATGACTTTGAGCATGGCCACTGTTCACACATGGTTCGAGTGCCTGTTAGTGATAGAGAAGAAACTGTTCTGGCAGCGTAGCGTGCGTCTAAAGTCTTTGCAAATAAGACACAAATGATTGTCAGCCTCTAAATGACATTTGAATGCTACATTACCAATAAAATAAAAATATAATAATTCCCAAAGGTACATTTTAGCAAATAGTAAAATATTTTGTGTCATTGATACCTTTAATTACGGTTATGTAAGGAAAATAACACAAAACGTCTAAATTATAGTGTGCTATACATCCGAAAATTGTATAATTTTATAAAAAACTGACCTTTACAACCTCAAAACTTTTGAATTCTTTAAAAAGGTCGGGGCGTAAGGGACTATCGACGCTTTTTTCCGGGGTGTAAAGGACACTTAACTTCTAAACTATGCTATTTATCGTTGTGGTTACCATTCTACTGCGTAGAGAGAAGAATTCTAAGCACTTTTGTCATATACATCGAAGAAATAGGTCCACAAATAAAAAAAATACAAAGGTTTTAAAAATAAAAAAAACGTTTTTTGCTTCTCCTGAAAAGTAGCATTTTGTCCTTTACGCCAATTGAACCTAAAGGTATCGATATATACCTATACATACATCAATCACGTCTTTTTCCCTTGAGGGTTAGAGAGAGCCTAAGGTAACAAGACCTAAAAGGTCACGTTACGTTTAGCATGATTGTAGGCGTATAAGGTGTTTTGGCTAACTTTCGTTTTTAAATATTTGTGAAATTCCAAAGAAGGTTTAAACGATGACGAAACATTAAAGAAACAGGAACGGGGGCGAATCCGCGGGCAAATAAATGTCTCGGGTCGTGTCGAACTTAGCGCATCATTTCCTAAATTTGACAACAAACTGATATCGTCGAGCAAAATGATTCTACGGAAATTGTTATCCTGGTGAACGGAACTCGACATAAATTGTTATAATTTCCTGATCAGGTAGATACTTCGGACGAAAACTCGTATTAAATTTGTCGGCCCACTTGTTCCAATTTAGTCCGATGGGATCCAACACTTCCCAGCGCTGGGAACGCTAATGTACCTACTTCAAAATATGGTAGTTTCCCGGACGCTAAGGCTTAAAAAATCGTTCACCACGTGTTTAGGCTAGGCTATCGTTTATCCGACATTTAGGTACATATATTTTCCGATTTTTGTCGTGACTGGTAATAGAAAGAAATATTTCTCTTGAAACAAAAACAAATCTTTCAACTACCTACTTAATTTGAAAATAGAAAACAAAAAAGTAGGAACGTTCCAGTATTTTTCCGAAACATTTAATTAATTCGTAGACTATTTATTGAGTGGGGACGCTAATCCTGATTAGCATCCCTGGAAACCGCCTACGTGCAAGGCGTTTCCACAATATATTTTATCAAAATCAGATTCTAAGAAGAAAATAATTAATTATGCTTATTATTTGGCTTTAACATAAAAACTTAAGCAAAACACATCAGAGTTATTAAAAAATTTACACTTTATATTACCTATTATATGTATATTACCTAAAACGTGTAATTTTTTTATTAAATTCGTGTAATTAGAAATTCGTCACTCTCTTTACCTAACTCGAATAAAGTCTCGAATGTCATCTAGTGAATACAAGATCCCCTACAATTATTCCGAATTATTTCAACAGGTGGTTGAGCTTGTTTCACTAAACACCACTATAAAATGTTTTTCAGGATTTTTCAATTGTGCTTTAAAAATATGTTTTTAACCTGTAGGCAGGTTTAGGGTCCTGTGATTTACGCACTAGTGGGAAATAGAAACAAGAAACTCACTTCAAGAAAAGGAAATTGCGAAGATCGCGCGCGTTGCGGTATCACCATCGTGGTGGGCCCGGATAGACTGGATAATATGGCGCGCGGTGTGAGTGAGTGAATGTATTTTGAATAATGTGAAAGGTGAATGGGTCAAAGAGTAAAGAATGAGTAACGAAATTAAGGAGGTGGTACAGACGTGCGTGTTAAGGTGCGGTCACACGTCTGTGAGTGGGTGAGATGATAGTGCTACATACTCCCCCTTCGGGCCATGGGGACGTCCTCGCCCATGGGCCGACACACCTGGTTCTTGCGTGGTCTCCCTCGTTTCTTCCTTTCACCTGTCGCTGCAGGAGTCGTCGGGGCAGCTGGTGAGCGCTTCGGCGGTCTGCCTCTCTTCCTCTGTGGTATTACAGGTACTGCAGGTTCATCATCACCCCTCTGGTGGTATCTTGTCAGGTCGGCAGCGTGGTACTTGCCGATCGTCTCATCATTGTTCGACAAAACATAGGTGGTGGGGCTCGTTACTTTGCTTATTGTATATGGCCCATCTCGCCGGGGTGTAAATTTGCTTGTAATCCCCTTCGAGCTGTTGCTTAGCGTGTGTGATCTCAACAAAACTTTGTCACCAACCATATATTCTTCGTGAGGCCTGCGTTTCTGATCAGCATAGGCCTTCCTGCGGTCTTGCTGCTGAATGATTTGCTCTCGGGCATCAGCAAGGTCGTCGCTGAGCTTCAACAAGTACGGTGTTATTTGAGGAATATAATTCTCAGCTTCGATGATAGCTCGCAGGTCATGTTTGGTCTCTATAGGTGATCGCATCTCTCTCCCGAAAGCGAGGTAAGAAGGCGACTTCCCTGTACTCTGTGTCATAGCACTATTCATGGCAAAGCGTATAGCGGCTAGAGCACTTGGCCAGTTGCTATGGTTACCTTCAACTATAATGGCTAGTTGGCTCTTGAGGTCCCTGTTTTTCCTTTCTGCCGGATTGGCTTCAGCGTGATAGAGGGGAATGAGGTTCTGTTCAACTCCTAGAGTGTACATGGCCTTCTGCATCACCTGGGAAACGAACTGCACACCATTATCAGATATTATCCGCCGTGGGACTCCATATCTGAGGAAGATCTCTTCAACCAACGTCTTGGCGCACGCTTCAGCTGTTGCAGCGGCTAACGCGAACAGTTCGACCCATTTTGTCGCGGTGTCTTCGACCAGAAAAATCCATCGCTCTCCATTTCCACCAGTAGGTAAAGGTCCAAAAAGGTCCATTGCGAGTACCTCAAATCGCTGAGCGGGTGCAGGTGTCTGCAACAGTCCTGCTGGCTTCAGGTTCGACGGTTTGTACCGTTGACATTCATTGCAGTCCTTTATGTACTCTGCTATGTACTTCCTCATTCCCGGGAAGTAGTAATTCTTGCTCACACGTTGGTAGGTCCTTTCAATTCCATTATGTCCAGCTGTGGGAGAGTCGTGTAGCTCCCTCATAATCTCCTTTCTCATGGATTCTGGCACTACCAGTTGAGGGTCATCACTCTCTCCATCAGGGTTAAAACGGTACAATACTCCCTGTGACATATAATAACCTCGTTCAGTCCAGCGTGTGGCGTCTGAAGTGTTGTTACTTTCAAAGTCTTTTATGATTTTAAAAACTTCGGGTTCCTCAGGTCAGTCGGTGTCACGCGGGGTACATCAGCGATGACAGAGCAAATGCTGCAGGAACTCCCTGTGTTGGTGTCGCACACAGGTCGGCTAAGTGCATCAGCAACAACATTCTTCTTACCAGGTTGATATTCTATTTTCAGGTTGTAAGCTTGTATCTTCAAAGCCCATCGCGCAAGGCGCCCTGTAGGTGTTTTCAAGGTAAGGATCCACCTAAGTGGTTGATGATCAGTAGCGACAATAATATCAGACCCTTCTACATATCCGCGAAATTTATCCAGAGCCCAGACAACTGCGAGGGCTTCGCGCTCGGTTGTTGTGTAATTGCGCTCGGCGCTGGTCAATAGTCTGCTCGCATACTCAACTGGTCGTTCATCATAGCCTTCTCCTTGCAGTAGCACTGCTCCCAATGCATACCCGCTGGCGTCCACTCTGAGAATGAATGGTAGTGTGTAGTCAACTTGCCGCAGTATCGGTGCAGTTATAAGTCTTCGCTTCAACTCGTTGAATGAATTTGTTTGTTCTTCTCCCCAGATCCAATTTTGATTTTTCTTGAGCAGCATCGTCAAGGGTCTTGCTAGTTTTGCAAAATCTGGGATGAATTTGCGGAACCAGGAACAAGTCTGGATAAAAGTCTTCAAGTGTTTGTCATTGTGTGGTTCCTTCATCTCGTTGATGGCCTTCACTTTCTCTCCATCAGGCTGTATTCCTTCAGCAGACAAGATGTGACCTAAGTACTTCACAATGTCACAGGCAAATGTGCTCTTTTCTCTGTTCACCCGCAGCTTGAATTGCTTCAATCTCCGGAAAACAGCTTCGATATCTTGAAGGTGCTTCTCAAAGCTGTCTGACAGAATCAGGATGTCATCCAGGTAGGCTAAAATTGTCACTCCAGGGAGGTTGGTTCGAAATCTGTCAACTAATCGTTGGAATGTAGAACCCGAGTTGCGAAGTCCCATCGGCATTCTCTTGAACCTGTACATTCCAAGTGGTGTCACAAACGCTGTTTTATCACGGTCTTCAACTGAGACAGGCACCTGCCAATATCCTGAGCGAAGGTCAAGCGCTGTTATATATTTGAACTTCCCCGTTCCGTGTAGTACATCATCAACTCGTGGTAGTGGGTACCGGTCAGGTTTGGTAACCGCATTAAGCTTCCGGTAATCGACGCATACTCTGATGCTATTGTCACGTTTCGGCACCAAGACTACAGGAGCGGACCACGGCGACTCACACTCTTCGATGATGTCGTCTCTCAGCATCTTCTCCAGTTCTACACGTAGTGCTTCCTTCTTCGGTTCAGGGAGTCTGTAAGGTGGTACAGATATAGGCTGAATATTCTTATCAATCAACTCAATGTGATGGACAGCATAGCTAGTAGGCTCTCCCCCTAGATTGAAAGTTTCTGGGTGTTGGTCAAGAACCTGGGCTAGCTTCCTACGTTGGTCAGCAGTGAGTGACATGCCTTCATCATCTCGCAGAATATCGACAGTATTACATGCGGATACGTTTACCGATTTAGGCTCATAAAATAATTTATGACGGTTATGCATTTCATCACCAAAGCTCCAGCTTTGGGAGGCAAAATCTATCATCAGTTTAGATGTAGTTAAGAAGTCCATCCCCAACAGGGTTTCATTGTTAGTAGCTTCAGGTAGCACTATGAAAGTTGTAGGTATGTTTTTCCCTTGCAAGGTCACAATGACATCTGCTAATAAAACATTTTCATATCCGGAACGACCGTCAGCATACTTTATGTTAAGTGTAGAGGGAGTGAATGACTTACCAGAGTCCTTCATGAGCTTGTATAAACTTTCACCTGCTATACACCTTTTAGCAGCCGTGTCGATGAGAGCGCGGCCTTCACGTCCGCAGACGGTGATGTGAAGTATGGGACGCGAGACGTCGTCAATCCCATGCCCAGTATGCGTGTGTGTTTCGTGTGATGTGTGCGTGAGTGGATGTGTGTGTGTATTCACACCGCGCGCGCCAGTCTCGAGGTCCGGAGCGTCTCCCGCCGGCGGCGAGTCGTCGGTCGAAACGGCGCAGAACGCAGCGCCCGCGCCGCCTCCCGCAGCGCCGGCGTCGCTCTTGCATCGCGGACAGTTCGCGCGCACTACGCCGGGTGCGCCGCATCCGTAACACGAAAACTTTTCACTTTTCACTTCATCACTGTACGTAGGTATGGTCGGCGGGTCGGCTTGTTTCGGGGATAGCCACTTACAATTGTCTTTATTATGTCCAAACAACTTGCAGTAATTGCAGTACCGGCTTTGTTTCGGTTTCACGTCAATGTTCGCGTTACTCGGCACTTTATTCACGTTCGGACCACTATTACGCGTGAAACTTTTCTGTTTCGGTTGTTTGTGTTCGAAACTTCCTTTATTTTCAATATTCCGGTCGTCTGTTTTGACGTTCCGCGTGACAGTTCTGTTTTTGACGTTTGACGTTTCGTTCGTTCCGTTCAGTACGGTCATAGAGTGCGTAACCGACCGGGTGCGTTTGAGTAACTCGTTGAACGAATGAATGTCTTCGCGCGGAATCCGTTTGCGAATTTTCCGTTGAAGAAGACCGTAAACGATGTCGATTTGAATGCGTTCTTCCATGAAATATGGTAATTGCGCAATTAATGCTCGCAACTTACAAATGAAGATTTCTGTATTTTCGTCTTCTTGTTGTTCGGAACGAAATATTTCTCGAAATATGAGGAACGGCGGTTTCTTCGCGCCAAAGGCGTGTCGTAGGTTAGAAATTGCGTCATCCCACGTGGTGACGGTTTTTCTAACCCCGTTCCACCACGATGCAGCCAATCCGGTGAATAAAGTTGCCAATCCTCGTAATGCGTTTTCGTCAGACACGTAGGCACAGTCCTTGTATGTCTGAATACCGTTGATGAATGCCTCTAGAGCGTCTTCTGCCGAGTCCTCGGACCCATCGTAGCTGAGGTTGCAACCGGCAAAGCTTCCACTCGTTTGTGGGCGTGCCGCCGTTACTTTATCACACAGCTCGCTGTGGCATTGCTGCATCTGCTGCAGCAAAGAAGCTAAAAACTCTTGTGGCATTGTCACATTTACGGGGTCCGTCTTCGCGGCGTCGCCGTCGGCGTCGGCGCCGTTCGCGTTCGCGTTTTTCTTGGGCGGCATGGTTTCGCACGTGTTTCGCTTCCGACACTTACAACACAAGCTTCACGTTGAGCGCCACGTTTAACCTGTAGGCAGGTTTAGGGTCCTGTGATTTACGCACTAGTGGGAAATAGAAACAAGAAACTCACTTCAAGAAAAGGAAATTGCGAAGATCGCGCGCGTTGCGGTATCACCATCGTGGTGGGCCCGGATAGACTGGATAATATGGCGCGCGGTGTGAGTGAGTGAATGTATTTTGAATAATGTGAAAGGTGAATGGGTCGAAGAGTAAAGAATGAGTAACGAAATTAAGGAGGTGGTACAGACGTGCGTGTTAAGGTGCGGTCACACGTCTGTGAGTGGGTGAGATGATAGTGCTACATGTTTCCATAATGACATTACAATAAAAAAAAATATATGTCATTGATTTCCATACATTATTTGTCGATGTTCAAAGTGTAGCATAGAGATGACTTAATTTTGGATTCTAAACTGCGTAAAAATCTGTATAAATGTTCGATCAGACAAACCAAATCACGTGCTGAAATATTTCGGAATAATAGGGAACATACATTAAAAAAAAATATTATCACATTTCATAATATTATAATGAAAATATTG
The DNA here is from genome assembly GCA_963854515.1 of Pandemis heparana. Classification (NCBI taxonomy): domain Eukaryota; kingdom Metazoa; phylum Arthropoda; class Insecta; order Lepidoptera; family Tortricidae; genus Pandemis; species Pandemis heparana. Next base: position 5,445,804 of record OY978011.1, on the reverse strand, counting down.
TAAGAGACGACAAAAAGTGAAATTGAAATTAATATCGGTCAAGAAATACGGAAAATTAGTGTTCCGTAACATTATGTATAAATATCTAAAAACCAGTAAAAGCAGAGCCCTGCTCCAACGCAAAATGTACGTACCAAATTTCAAGATTCTGAGTTCACGGGAAGTACCCTGTAGGTTTTGATTCCCTTGCAAGTTTCGAAAATTTGCGTAAAACGGCTGTACCTTTTGATTGCGTTGGCTTAGAAGTTTGATTTTTCCACAGCTTGCCAGCAACCAGTTGTAAGTGATTGATCGAAAGGCGCAATTGCTGTTGACACTATTTTTCATGACTTTATACAAAGCATCTTAGTTTATTCTTGAAAAATTTAACAGTATTTATATTTTTATTCTAAAAGGGCGTAACTCCGGATATGTATAGGTATGCTAGAGCCTTTGCCTTCTCGATCGAAAAAATACTAACTTTATTTTCAAATTGAAAAAGTCTTAAACTGGTCTGCAAGCTGCCAATTTACCAACTTCGTCGCTAGAAAGAGTGATCTAACCTAACTAATATTATAAATGCGAAAGTATGGATGGATGGATGAATGTTTGTTTGTTACTCAATCACGCCAAAACGGCCCAACGGATCTGGATGAAATTCGGCACATAGATAGAGAAAAGCCTGGAATAACACATAGGCTACCATATTATCCCGGAAAATTGCGTAGTTCCTGCGGGATAGCGATAAACGAATTCTTTGCAGACGAAGTCGCTAGAAACAGCTAGTAAAATAATATTTAGTAACTAAATTCGACTTAATCTGGTAATCACCCATTTTTTCGTGAAAAAGCTAAGGGCAATTTCAACAATTGTGTCGTATAAAATGGATCAAAATACAACATTATTAAAAAAATAATAATATACATTTTCAGGTGTTTTAAATTATGCAACAGACTCGACAATGTCATACGCCCCAGCCAACAATTGAATCATGTGACGGCCGTGACATTAATGATTTTCAGACTGCTGGCAAATGAAGATTGAATTGCAAAAAGTGTTGGTAAAAACCGATAATTGACGGCCTTTTGCAATTTAACGTGGCTTTTCTCACGCAACACCACCTTTTCCATTTTACGTTTTGGATTTTTCCAACTAGATTACACAGTAGTACGGAAGCCTTTTAGGGTTTTTAAGCACTCGAGTGTTGGAAAAAAAGACTGGGTTTCATCATCTCAAATGATTGAGAACAACGTAAGAAAAAGGCATAATGGAAAGGGAAGGAGTTTTTTTATAAGAATATCGAGACGCCTCCTCCAATGCCTATACATATAAAATATTCAACTTTTCTGTTGCTCATCACTTCCATAAAATGCTTGCATGTCCTGATAAAAACTTCCCCGCCTCTCCTATTAGGTACGTCTAAGTATCGTGTAACTAAGTCGTTTATTATTTAGGTTTCATCAACATTCACCTCTAAGATCTACATAATCAAACTCAGCGATATAACACAAACGAAGCATAAATTATTAATTTCTCCCGATCTGCAAAGGTCTCTAAGCTTTAAGGAGCTTTGTTTGAAATTCAAAGCTGTTATCGTAATCATTAATATTCTCTTTTATTTAATTTTATAGACATTCTTTTAGCTCGTGCAGACTCCACTCGACATAATGATCACTTCGAAAAGTGACTATCTAGTTATCATAATGAGGCTTTAAACGAAAAATCTTGAAAAAAAAACTTACATTTTCAATTCGTAATTTTTTATCTAAATAGAATAGGTACTGAATAAAAATGAGAGATTTCATGGGACACTGATAAAACGAATTTCTTTTTGATACTTAAATACAAGGTGCTTTAGAATTATTCTAGAATTGTTGGAATTTATTAATTTGGTTGAACAATCATTTCTGAGATTAGCCCGCACTGCACTAAAATGGTAATGGCGGTAACGTATTAGCTCTAGCTCTCAGAAGCATCTGAAGTAAATTGTGCTATAGGTAAGAAACTTCCTGCAAAAAAATTATTTAATCTGTCACTTAATTATCAATCAACTATAAAAAATGTAGAGCTACTTGTCGCCATGGTGGTGATGCCATGTACAATCAGCAGCAGAAGTTTTAGAGCTCAAAATTGCCTATGATTCTATTGCCAAGGTAATAATTAGGTGTGTATAGGTGTACTGTTTGTACCTACATTTCTACTGTTGACTTACCGAAATGTATTTGCGCAAAATTAAAGATTCGTAGTTTTAGAAGGAATTTAAAGATTTTCATAATGGCAAATTTGAAGAAAAAAAAGTGCTGTAGTTCAAAATAGCTAAAGGGTTTCCCTTAAACCTAGGCGTTTATGAGTGTAGAACATTACGCAAAAAGGTTGTCATGCACCTGTATACTGTGTACGCAGGGCTGGCCTCCAGGGCTATTACAAAAAGGGCCCCGTCTCGGCTTTTTACTCGCGCCGTAAAACTCACACTTTCGCGCCGCTCCCGTTTTTATGTCTGGTCCCCTTCGTTACAATTTACATCTTCTGATAAGATGTAGCGCTTATATTAACGCTACATCTTATCAAATTAAATGGTCGCTCTTTTTCCACTTGTCCAGACCTTTTCTACTTACTTTTATTAAATTCCCGATGTGATAAAGCGGGCGCTTTCGCACCTTTTCTTTATAAACCGTGAATGTCGACGAATATTCAGTTCGAGAAAATGAACGGAAAGATTTTGTTCTTCAAACCTCGCCTCGTTAAGCTGTATTAAGTAAATTAGCAAGAGGAGTCAAAAGTCGTCAGGAAGCCGTCACATTTGTAGTTCAGTAATGTTGATCTTTTAGTACAACTTTTTTGCTGAAAGAATTTGGTGGTAAATTTACGAAATGAATTCAATTTCGCATGAATGTTTCCGGTCTTGACATGATGGAAATTGAATTTCCTGGGATGGAAGTGTAATCAAATAATCTTTATTCAATTGTGGTTTACAATAAGTCGGTATATCAACAACGATCATAATAACCAATTTGTATCATCGTTAGCTACAATTTATGATGTAATTTTTATTGAATGAATAAATAATCTAATCTAATGATAAACAATTATGATATGATATTATGTGATTTAAAACACAATTTCAAAACACTACTTTTACCTTTTAAATTTCACAACAAAATAAATATATAATAACAGAGACATAATTCATAATCAATTTACGTAAACGTATACTATTGAAAATGTGAAATTACTTAGCAAGTATTTCCACATAATTTCCCGTTAATGTATGTAAAACTAAGCCGTACCCGCCGCAGAAGTTAGTGCACTTAGGCCCGGGCGCGGCCGCTAATGCTACAATTAAGGCCTGATTGCCCGAAAGTCCTCCGCGTAAATTGATATTTCACGTCCTTTGACACCATTCTTCTTCTCATTATTACGAGCGGCCTTTTTCCCTCAGCAGTGTTTCATTGCCTTTATCGTCGCAATTTTTACTCTCTTTCATTTCTTATTTCATACTTGTTTGTAAAGAAGCGACGATTAATTGTTGGCAAGTATTTGAGCTGAAAGCATTCCTCGGAGTATAATCTTAACGGATTGCTCTGTACCGATCATCCTTCTTAATCTTTGAAAGGTTTTTCCTAGCTGTTTTACTTCGAGCCTGTATTTATTAAAGCTTTACTCTACTCATAAAAATCTGTGAGCCTAGTGGATTTGTGGCCACATGGGCAGGTATATTTGTAGCGACGGCATCAATTTTACATTCTCGTTCCAGTATAGCCTGTGCACGGGCATTCAGGATAAACATTGCGACTCAGCAATAAAGCTCAAGCCAACTCAGCGAAAGCTTTTATCGAGATAAATCGATTTGCATACCTAAAATTGAAATCGCTTCTTCGATTAACGGCTAGGTATGTGACTTGTTTGCATTGCTCGTCAAAGTAAATTGAATGTATAAAATTCTTTTTATGTTGCCAATCTTTTAAAAATAAAGCTAATTAGTTTACTTTTTCCTTTTTTTTTATGTGAATAGGAAGGCAAACGAGCAAGTGAGTCACCTGATGGTAAGCGATCACCACTGCCCATAGACACCCACAACCCCGGACGGATTGCAGATGCGTTGCCAACCTAGAGGACTTAGATGAAATGCCTCTTGTGCCCGTAATTTCCCCGGCTGTCTTACTCTCCACACCGGAACACAGCAGTGCAAGCACTGCTGCTTAGCGGCAGGATTAGCGAGTAAGATGGTGGTAGCGATCCGGACGGACCTTGCACAAGGCCCTACCACCCGCAAATCCTGGAAAAGAAACGTAAATCGACTAGAAACATGAATGAAGTCCTGTAAATGAGGGTACTTTACTAGACGATGTTTAACCTACTCCGACAAAATCCTGAAACTTTTGAAACTACGTGAGTTATTTTTGCTAATTTAACTTATTCTGCTTTGATTAACACGTCGAAAAAAATTATGTATAGGTGGCAAATAAATGTCGTCGGAGAAACATAGAAAGACATGCAGACGGATTGAGAATCTCCTCTTTTTTTAGCGTAATAAACGTTGTCATTTAAATGCCGAGCACGTTACATCATATCTTGTAAAAATCTCGTAAAAATATCGCTCGCCCCGAGCGCACAAATTAGAGTGAGGGCTCTATGGAAAATTTTATTCGACGAATAAATTAGGTACACCCCCACCCCAGGTGAGCCGACTGTTGACCTCTACTCCGCTGTCACTCGCATACTTTGACTAAGAGGTTGGAAACTGTATCCATATAGGTCGAATCGAGTGATGGGTAATGCGAGCGTTTGCAGTAAATATAGGACAAGGCTGTGGAGGCCGCGGTTTTGTTGCAAATTATGAGATAGGAGACGGAAAAATTGTATTCTGTAATCCTAGTTCGCAAAGAACGGTCGCTCGTTTAAAAGGTAGTAAACAATTGAATTCGTACGATTTTATATCATCGTACTCGTACATTACACTTCAAACACAAATTAATTGCTTAGTATATAATCGATACAACTCACCGCCAACTCCAAAAATCTAGGTCTGCGCTTTGAAACTGAAATTTTCTAAAAGTTTTCTTTAACCGAGCGTTGTAAAAACACTTAATCCTCTTGGCTTAGAGATGATAAAACACGCTTCGTTAAAGATAACTGTTGCACCTATAAGTAAGCTTTCGTGTTCGTATTTTATGTCTAATACGTTAGCCGATAGCCTTTCAATACGCTTTCACGGGTCATATAACGTTGCCGGGCCATATTCCATATAACTACGGCAAGACGGAAAGGATTTTCCTTTAACATTCACTAGAACGTTTAGCTTTATTTTTCGTTTATATTCTTTGTATTTTATTGCTGTGTTTACGGTGTAGAAAAATATTGCGAAGTTGCCTTAAAGGCAGATATCACAACGGAGTCGGCGCTGATTTACGCAGGGTTTGGGACTTTATGAAGTCAGCATTCACGTTTGTTATTATATAAATGTCTGCTTGGGTAACAGTCGATCGTGTAGTATAAAAGTAAATTGTAAATTTTGACAATATTTCGGGCTTGGATTCAATTTGCACAAAATTTTGGTCACGGAACTATTGATCTCTCTACTAATTTACAGACAAGTACCTAGCCTTCAAAAGATGAGTGTTGAATTTTATACATGACATTATTTATATTACCTACTAGCTTTTGCCCGCGACTTCGTCTGGGTGGAATTAGAATTTTGGGTAGGATATTTTAGTGGCAGAGTATCAATTAGAGAACAAATTATTATTATCCTTCGAATTTTGCATTTTCGTAGTAAATTTCACCCCCGTTGCACATCCTTAAAGGATGATTCCTGCAATCAAAAACTATTTTGTCCTTCCCAGGAGCATAACTATATCCATACCCGTTTAAATCGGATCAACGGTTTAAGCGTGAAGAGGTAACAGACAGGCATATCATCACATAATTAAATAATAGTATGGATTCACATAAACCTTTCCAATATTCAGCTTCATCATCAAGTATCTAGTATTTTTTCAAGATTTTATTCGTTAATTTGTTAGTTTGCTAAGTGTCCTTCACGCAAATACACCCCCTAATTTTTTTTTAAATAAAATATCCTTCAAACGATAAATTTTCAAACAAAGTTTCACTTCCATTCAAGATTAAGTATAAATTTCCTAAACTTGTTTTTTCTATACCTAGGTCTATTTATCTATCTCTTTAAGCTTTAAGCGTTAACACACTTTGTTTTAAAAAATCGGCCAAGTGCGAGTCGGATTCGCGTATCGAGGGTTCCTTACAAATTTAGCAAGTGAATATTGTATCCAGTGCTGCAGAGCCTAATCCTATATAGATCTATATAGACATAGAATACATATACAAACATTTTTAGTTAGATTTGATTTTGGCTGTGCTATGCTATAAGAGCAACCTTCACAAACTGAACAAACGGGATCCCAGTTAGAACCCAGTCCCAGACAGTATAATTGGCTCCAGTAGAGATACTGATACGCGTTGCAGCCTACGTGAACTTTTTAAGTTTCTTATTGAAATTGTAACAGCATAAAACAATACCTTGTTTATTTCCATTACGGCGACATCTATTGGACACATATGAAATAATATGATTGCAGAAAAGACTTGATTTAAATCCTACTAATATTATAAATGCTAAAGTTTGTGACGATGTGACGATGTGAGTGAGTGAGTGTGTATGTTTGTTCCTTCTTCACGCTGAAACAACTGGACGGATTTGGATAAACTTTAGAACGAAAATAGTTGGTACCCTAGATTAAAACATAGGCTACTTTTTATCCCGGAAAATTGCATAGTTCCCGCGGGATAGCGATATACATGTTAAAGGCCGTAGCTGCCTAACGTAAGTCTAATTCTACGCAGACGCAGTCGCGGTCAGAAGCTAGTTGGATAGGTATATTTTTTAACTGTTGCATGATATAACTACCTATATTTTTAGAATATCAATAAACCCTACATTAAATAAAATCAGACTTAAAATCACATCAAAATATTATGATACAACTCGCGCCATCAACGCGCTTAATTATACCTTATACTATCCAAATTTCAAATATCTAGGACAACTGAAAGTACCTACCCCATATTTCTTGGTGGCAAGGCATTTGTATAAAAACACCGTTTCTAATCGCTGTACCTTGTGATTACCTTGACTTCAAGGGATGGTTTTTCCACATCTCTAAGAAACACAGACCTAAGTAATACCTAGTTAGTATAATTTCAACTTTAATTTTTAATTACGCGTTACTGATAAAAGGGGTCTTGACAGACAAACGCTCGGACCGACAGACGGACAACACATTTTGAGGTACAGAAGCCTGAAAATAGATTATATACTTACTTCATTTAGTTAGCCTTAGGAAAAATGACGTGCATAAAGCGACATCTATTAACAAATAGCGGAACTAATTAACCCATAGTGAACTTTATTATTATTCTATTGCTTAGTATTATTATAACATATTACATGTACTACATTTTTGAACTCAGCACTTCTTCCTCTTTCATTTGGTATCCCAATAAATAATGTATCAAAAATTTTTTTTTGTGGACCCCCCCTTTTTCTTTTATATCTCGACTTCTAGGTGGAATTTCGAAAAAAACGCGACATGGGAGTTTAAGTTAGACCTCTAGCAATACAATAAAAAAAACCGCATTCAGTTTGGTGCAGTAGTTTTTGCGTAGCGCGGTAACAAACATACAGACAGACAGACAGACAGACAAAAATTCTAAAAGTTGTATTTTTGGCTTCTGTGGCGCATATAGAGCCCCCTCAATTTATTTTTTCTGTAATTTCTCCTATGTACAGACATCGACCTGTTACAATTTTATTATATGTAATAGATTTTTAGGGTTCAATGATCACAATAGCATAATATACGGAATGGAACCATGTGACACGAACATCGTTGTAGAACCCCAGATTTTTAATCATCGTCATCATCGATCGGGGACAGGGTTCTCAGCATATTTTTCCACCGACCTCCAGCTCTTGCCAGGAAATGGCTGGGCCAATATTTATTTTTCTTTCTATTTTTTCCTGGATTTTGATTTTCTTAAGCTGAAACTGCTTAGAACCAGGAAAGCTATCTATTTAAATATGTGAAAAAACCGGCCAAGTGCGAGTCGGACTCGCGCACGAAGGGTTCCGTACCAGAAAATATAACCTTAATAATTTTTAATTATTTCTAGCGTCTACGTGCTACGTGTAGCCATTATTAATACCGAGCAAAAAACGGTAAAAAAATACTTTTGTTGTATGGAAGCCCCCCTTAAACATTTTTATTTTTTTATTTTTAGTATTTGTTATTATTGTGGCAATAAAAATACAACATCTGAGAAAATGTTTACCTCCTTGCTATTACGGTTCATGAGATACAGCAAAAACGCCAACAACTACTCTGTTGTATGGGAGCCCCCCTTCATTATTATTATTATTTTGATTTTAGTATTTGTTGTTGTAGCCACATTAAAAATACATAATCTGTGCAAATTTCAACTGTCTAGCTATTACGGTTCTCGAATAATGAACGTAGGTAACCTAACTAAATGGAACTGCGAAAAATGTATGAAAAATTTGACACAATTTTTTTTCACCTATGAAGATCGATAGTGCTCCTGGTTTTTTGAAATTTCAGGTTTAAAAGAAAAAAAAACAAAATCCAAGAAAAAAAGTTTTTCGACAACAAAATAAAAATTGGCCCGCCTAGGGAGTTGAGTTCCCTTTCAACAGAACGCTGTCATGTTGTTTTGGATATAACTACACCATTTTATTCAATACACATTAAATATTGTCCTAGTGACCTCGGTCCACTAATAACATGTAAACACAATAACAGCCATTAACATTCCCTATCTCACAGTTACAACAGAACAACGTTATTTACATCACAAAGCAGTGTTTTGTGTAAATAATCGTTGCTACTAACGACCCCATTGGAATAATAGGTCAACTTTATGTTTATGAGGCTTTTACCATCTCATAATCCCACTATCCGAATAGTTTACTGTTTCTGTCTGTAGTGTTTTTGTGTGGCGTTACATGCAGGACAACGCGTATCAAAACATAAAAGACGTAAATTTGAACCAAGCTAGAAACGACATTTTTAAACTAACACTTGTACCAAACAAATCACCCGAAACGCAACACCTTTTCCGTTCTGTCGTGGGTAAAAAAATATCTACTTAGTTTATTAAGAAGGACTGGCATTAGCAAACAAAATGTAGTTATAGTATAGTTATAAGCGCAATTTAATTAGGTTCGCGTGTAACTGTCGAATAATATGAGTAAAGTTTGCTGCCGCATATATGCCTCTAGTGGCGTTATACAATCAAACTAATATTATAAATGCGAAAGTATGGATGGATGGATGTTTGTTTGTTACTCAATCACGCCAGAACGGCCCAACGGATCTGGATCAAATTTGGCACATAGATAGAGAAAAGTCTGGAATAGCACATAGGCTACTTTTTATCCCGGAAAATTGCGTAGTTCCCGCGGGATAGCGATAAACGAAATCTTTGCAGATGAAGTCGCTGGCAACAGCTAGTTGCCCATAAGTAGTATTATTTAGACGTTCCCGCAAACGCGTTTGATACTTTTTATTAACTTGACCGGGGGCCTTACCATGACGTCTTAATGCGATTCAATTCCGATCCAGTTTAGGTTCGCTCGCCGTCAGAGTCAGACCCATACAAAAATGTATTGTATTGTGTCATTACATTACTTACGGGAACTTTTTAAAACTGTCGACACGTCAGTCGGTTAGTTCTGACAGTTGACTCCCGTTGCATCCCGGCCGAGGCCTCAAAACCGGGTCAGTGCCGGGGCCTTGGCCTCACCTGTTGAAAGATCTAATTCTCGTTCAGCCTTTAGCTAATTACTTCGCTAGATGAAGATTTCCACGCGGACGGCTTGTTTATTTTACGTTCGAACTTTACTTTGAATAACTATTTCAAAGTCTATTGTTGTTTTCTGTGATACAATAATGAAGACGCGATGTACTAAGACTTTCGATATTTAGTTGGGGTAGTTTTGCTTTATTTGATGCCCTGCACACGGGAAAAATTTCAAAAAATCAACTCCTTATCTTGAAAATAATGTTTATCGAATAAACGTCATGCAATCAAATAAATCATTTAATTGCGCAAAATAAAAAATATTTTATAAAATAGTCTACTTGCAGCGCCTGCTCTAACTGCGCTAATTGAAAAATTTCGTAAGTTACGTAGTGTGAAAACAAGTCAGGACTGTGATATTTCTCTTTTTTACCAGCTAGGTATGTGTTGACTGCCACTTTTTACTCGTAGACGCTTTGTTTCTACAAGATGTCCGCAGTGTCCGTCTAAAGCTTCAGCTTCAGCAAAAAGAGATCCAAGTTTTGGCCAAAACAAAAAGTTTATAATTATCAAGCATCGAAAGTGTGATCTATATTGACGACTTACTAATGCGTGAGAGAGCGGTAGAAGGGGCAATGCGCGGGCCGGCCGCCATGGCCAGGGGCCGTACCATGACGTCTTAATGCGTTTCAGTTTAAGTTTTCTCGCTGTCAGATTCATACTAAAAGTGACAGCTAAAACTTAAACTGCGTCGGAATTAGGACGTCATGGTAAGGCCCCAGTAAGTAAATACACAAATCAAAACAAGACAAGTTCGTACGTGCATTTTGTAACTACTTTAGTGTTAGCCAATCATGAACCAAGTTTTTAGAGTTGTTAAGCCCTGGACTTTTGCTTAGTCTTAGACTGAAGGATTCGGCGATATTTGAATCGGCTTCGGCCAGAAATGGACCTTCGCTCGGACACAAGTTAGTCCCGAGAGGATTGCGCAATTTTCCGAAATGAAATGTGTTATTCCGGGGCATAATCAAATCAACCGTCGCTCGCCCACTGCTGGGGAAATGCCTCAATTTACAACTTAACCGGGTTTATTGCCAATCGCATTCATAGAAACCATGGCATCGGACCAACAGGACTGACCTTCGGGACAAACTTTGTTTAAATTAAATCGATAAGATTTTACGAGACAAGACATAAAATCAACAATAATATTATCAACTAAAACACTAAAACCAACACATGTCATGTCATGTAGTATACAATATTAAGCGTGAAGTAACAGTCGCACGTTAGAATAACCAAAACCCTGAAGTGTGTACGTAGGTTGCAAGCCTGTCGGGAGCGGAAAGCCGCGTCCACACTAGGGCTTTTGGTTACTGTAACTTACAACAGTTACAGTTACAGTGGCTCGAGTATCCTTAACCTAATTTAAAAATTCAAGGATCATAAATTTAAAAAAAATTTTCAAGCGCAATTTGAACCGTTTGTTTCAAATTCACAAATTTTGTACTTATCTATAATTCCCACATAACTTCTGAGAAAATCTCCTTGACACATAAATAAACATAGTTGAGATCAACATAATATTGGTTAGCCATCTCTCAACATCTGCCTCGCGTTGTTTCCCTCGGTTTCACCCTTTATATTGTAAGCACTCGAGACTAATTGCTATCACTCTCTACATTTTAATCCCCGACACAAAAAGAGGGGTGTTACGAGTTAGAAGTCAATGTCTGTGTATCTGTCTGTCATCGTATAGCTCTCAAACGGATGAACCGATTTCGATGCAGTTTTTTCATTAGAAAGCCAGTTTTAAGAATATCAGCTCTTTTCCAAAATCATGACAGGCATTTTTGGCATAAAATTGTTTTTTTTTTACGTATGATGATTGCTCGATGAATGCGTAGGGGTTTTTTAAAGTTTTTATGTTTATGTTTATTTGATCATTCAATATAAAATTACATCATCACTTAAAACTAAATGTCAAAGAATCTATATTGAAATCGTCAGCTCAGTATAAACATGTCAACAATTAAAAATTAAAATAACTTAATAGGTGTAACAACAAGTAAACTAAAATAAAATTTAATTTAATTTAATGTTATTATTTGCACGACTCAGTTATGTGGCTTGTTGTAATAGTATCGCCTAAACCCGTTGGTGACCTATCTGAAACCTTCCCGTTGAATAAATTACACTCTTAATTAACAAGATTTTAATTTCAATGTTTCACGTTATCTTTGTAATTAACGGGCCGGGAAAGTTTTACTTAATTTATTTTAATCAAGCCTCATTAAAATTAGTAAGTCTATTGAATCGAGGCTAGACACGCCCCGACTGAGTTTCTCAAAACAGGCACTCCATGATGTTAATTACACACTTTCACAGGCTAGTATCTATTGATTGCTTATTGCATCAATTATTTTGAATTCCTTGACTTCACCTTCATCGATTTATTTAAAATATTTTAACTGAAACTCTTGCTGTTAAACCTGGTAAAGTTTTGTTCTTGTTATCGTTCGTTTTCTTGTCATAAAGCACTGTAAAATTACTGTCTATCTTCTTTTAACGTTTTCTTGTGGTATTCATTGCCTCCGTTGTTGAGTTGAATTTCAAAGTTGTAACACTGTTTAATCATTAGGTACGTCAATCTAAACTCCTCGTTTATTTTTAATTTAAGTGCGCCACATATCATAGCCAAACCATACTGAACTGAAAGAGTTAGGTTAGCATAGTTATCTATATCTACAATTAAAGCTTTAAAAAATGTTATGTACAGTTAAAACAAAATATTAAATTTTAAATTAAATATAAAAAAAACGGTTAGAAACTTGACCAGAGCAAAAACAAAACAACACAAAAAGCGTCATCTACAATTTCAATGTTATTGTCCAATTCTCAAATAGGCACTGCATGAAGCGCACCTTAACAATCAATTGACCAAAAGCGTGTACCTACTTAATTGCTTTGTCCGGTTCATTCGAAATTAAGTGAAAAACAAAGTAAAGCCCGTAAAGGAGAGCTTAGTTGAGGTAATAAGAGGAAAATCAAACAAAAACCATTTAGTAAAAGATGAAGGTTGGAACCGGCCGCCACTTAGCGAGCCCTGAAAGAGTGGGTACTTTGAAAACATTATCAGCTGCGCTGAACACCCTTTTCGATACTCAATTATTAATGTATTCGAGAAGTTCGTAAGTTAAATAGACTGTTAATAAATGTTTCTGTAACGCTCTAAGGGCTTGCGGTTATAATTACGTTAGTAGCTAAACATTTTGATATCAGACAGACAGACAAACAGCGGAAAGCGACTTTGTTTTATACTAGGTATGTAGTGATAATAAAAAAAAAGTTATCCTTTATTTCATTACATATAATATATAATATAATATAAATATCTATTATATATATAAAAAATAATAGATATTTGTATGATGAATACGAATGTTTGTTCTCGAGTCTTGGGTGTGTTTAATATGTGTATATTAGTATGTTTATCCGTTGTCTAGTACCCATAGTACAGGCTTTGCCTAGTTTGGGACTACGTCAATTGGTGTCAATTGTCCCACGATATTATTATTTATTTATTATAGGTTATAGACTACGTATTCTACATAGGTCCGACTGCTGGACTTAGGCCTCTCCCATTTTGAGTTTATCTTTTTTGCTATCCCGTTTTATAGGACTCTAGGTCGTCCCGCCATCTCCGCTTCGGTGTACCTCTATTTCGATATCTGTCGCTTAGGGACTCCGTTCCGTGGCAATTTTGACCCACCGCATCAGATAATCAGCAATACGATTTTTGGAGGGTAGCTCAGTGGTCCGTTCTTCGGTAGAATGCTATTTACCATTATTCATTGGCAAACTTTAAGTTGCAGTTAATGCTTCTGTTAGTAACCATGTTTATTTATTTATTTATTTATTTATTCAGTACATCCACATCATCTATATTACCGTAGTAGCAGTAGTGTAGCAGTAGTGGTAGTAGTTGTAGTGTTTATTATTATTATTATTGTTATTTTCATGTTTTTAACAACTTAGGTTAGGATGGAAAAAAAAGGCAGGGTTTCGTCAATTTTGTGATTTAGTGGCATTAGAGCAAAATTACGACCGACCGACGACCTTATATAGATAGCCTAGTGGTTAGTGACCCAGACTATGAAGCTAGAGGTACCGAGTTCGAAATCCCGGTAGGGGTAGACATTTGTATGATGAATACGAATGTTTGTGCCCGAGTCATAGATGATGTAATTTATCTACATTATATAAATATCTTTATCCGTTGCCTGGTACCCATAGTACAAGCTTTGCTTAGTTTGGGACTAGGTCAATTGGTGTAATTTTTCCCACGATATTTATTGTTTATTTTTATTATATATTAGAGAGAACCTAGTTACTTAGTTCTTCATAAAAAGAAAGCTTTTGAGTGACGTATTTTGCTAAGAAAGGAAAGGGGTAGATTAGGTTTTGGTATTAAAACAATTCGAAAAAAGAAGTACTTATCTACCTACTATTATTTGCCGCTTTATAAAGTTTTCACAATTGCGGACATGAATAACATGGGATGAAGGGACCTATTTTGTAATAGTACCTACCTCGTATTTGCGTTGTGGCATTGCACCTTCGGGGCTCGCGTGAAAAACGACTGTTAGTGCATACCTATCATTCTAGGAATAGGCGACCACGAAGCACGAAGCCGTGTTATTACAATGGAAAATTTAATTGGAGATTTTTGCTGACTGTATTTGTATTGTCACTCATTCTACACATACATACACACACATACATACCTATATAAGTAAGTAGAAATACCAAACAACGACAAGCGGATAATTTACGACTTAACGAGACGAGTGCGAGTAGTGCAAGTTTTTCTACTAATTTTACACTGCGTAACTACCTACTACTAAACGATTTAACACACACACACAAATCACGTCTTTATCCCTTACGGGGTAGACAGGCCCTAAGGTAACAAGACCTACAGGCCACGTTTAGCAAAACTGTGGGTGTCTAGGTGGAAAGTGGAATCAAAATAGTGATGGGTTGCTAACCGCATCGCCTATAACATGATTCTATTAACGATTTAAATTTTGAACAAATATAGCAAATTTTCTGGACCTAAGTAATCAAAACAAACGGATATAAGCGGCTTAGTTTTGGATTTGGACTGAACCGAGCGTAATCAAACCGCTTAGTAATTTAAATGTGTATAAATGATTATGGGCCCGAGTGGGAACTAAGTATAGCCCAAGCCCTCTCATTATGAGAGGAGGCCGGTGCCCAGCAGTGGGACGTATTTAGTCTGGAGATGAATGAATGAATAAATGGTTATAGAGAAAAAATATGTCGAATTTCCTTGATGCTTAGTGAAAGAATGCCGAACCAATAGACGTAGTTAGTGTACACACACAAATTATTTCTTCACAAATACAGCTTTTTTGAAAATTGTTTTGTAAGTATTTTTGCTAACACTCACGGGCCACATGTTCTATTGTATCCATAATAATCTGTTCCAAGGCAACAAGGCTTAATAATAGAACAGCATTTATGAGCCAATAAATCACACAATATCCAAGTGTTAGATAACGAACATTTAAATGTACCATCTTTTAGTATTTCATAGAACATCAATAGAAATTTCATGAATCGCATGACTGAAATGATATTTTTATACGTTGCGGATAATAAAGTGTTTTAATGGCGCTATAAAACTATGTTACATTGTGCTCCTCGAATAAAAATTGCCTAAACTTGCCGGTAGGATCCTTTTCCGTCGAAGACAGTAATAAAACTACTGTCCTCGCTTTTTATGGTCTTCAATGGACCCATGAGATGCTACACTCAATAAATCTTTATTGTGTGTGACACTTTATATTTTCAAGAGTGCCAACAAGTTCCTAAATTTCTATCAATGAACACTTTTATCTAAGGCTTTCGAGCTTTTCTTATGTCTAAATAGTCTCGAGCTGGCCTAGATTTTATGAGGGTGAAACAGACAAAGAAGCTCGCGAGACCTTATGCTACCATCCGACCTGTTCTTTGTACTTACTATTGGACATAGGCCTCCCCCATAGAACTCCAGGTGCATCGGTTGGGAGCAGCTTGCATCCACCCTGAACCTGACCCCCGCTGTTCTTTTTTAATTTTCGCATAATACATAATTAATACTAATTATTAATTAGATAGTTATAAATTGCTATGTAACGCTATCTTGGTTGTATTTAACAAGCTCTTGGCGTATTAATTTCAAACTTTCATTCCGCAATTTAGGTAGGTAGGTACATGTCGTTTGCATCCCGTTGCATTGACGTAACTTGAAAATCTGCAACGATTTTTTTTAAGCGATACATACATACAAACTCTTATTTAGTTCTCTCACGTATCTTCTAACACTGTTTACTTTTCAGGCATGATGCGGCGCGGCTCGATGGCTATCCTTGGGGGCGGGGAACCGCTGATCGTAGTGGAGGAGAGCGGCGCGGAGGAAGAAGCTGCCTACCGTAGCCCCGTCAAAGCCCGAGGCTTGTCCATCGACCAGGAGTCGCCTCCGGATCCCTACCACCTCTCCCCTTGGCGGGACACTCGCAAGCACTCTCTGCCTACACCGTCGTGCACCACTGGACCTACTGCGAGTCAGGTTAGCTATTGACATGTCACTTTAGCCTTTACTTTGTGTTTTTTTGCGTCTAATGTTCGTCAATTGTACATAGACATACATACAATAACAAAGGCTACGAGACGGAGTAGATATACTATACTTAGCTAGCTCTAGCTCTTAGTACTTTAGAGCCTAAATAAGAAGCATATATTTTAACGTACTACCTAAACCACATGGAAACTGGTCAAATTACGCATAATAGGCATGTTTTCATCAAGTTTTTTCCTTTTCGTGATCCTACTAATAGTATAAATGCGAAAGTTTGTGACAATGTGACGATGTGAGTGAGTGAGTGTGTATGTTTGTTCCTTCTTCACGCTAAAACGACTGGATGGATTTAGATAAAATTTGGAACGAAGATAGCTAGTACCCTAGATTAAAACACAGTCTACTTTTTATCCCGGAAAATAGCATAGTTCCCGGGGGATAGCCATAAACATGTCAATTGCTAATTCTACGCAGACGAAGTCGCGGGCAGAAGCTAGTTTAGAATATATTTAGCATTTTTGGATAAAATCAGCGTTGCTTATAGGTTCGTCGGCTGTCCGAACGAGGTGAGGGAGCCGCCCGCGAAGCCAGAGAGGCAGCCTTCCTTGCCACGCTGTGCCAGGCCCAGCCTCAGCCAGGGGGCCGAAGGTATACACCAATTTCAATAATTAGAATATATAAGCTAGACATGCATTGTCAAATTAATTATTTTTACTATTGCAGACATTCCGTTGTGACCATATCCCGCGTACCACAAGCGCTGTTTGGCCGCGGCCGCCGCGAGTCCATCGCAGCATTCCCAGCCCTCGGACGCCGCAGGGATTCAGTAAAAAAATGTTAGTATCGCGATATTTGTCAGCTGTTTCGTAATAATAATAACAATTTATTGTGTTGTATTCGAAAAGAGTTTCCGCTTCGCGAGTTCAGGATCTAATCACTTGGCCTGTTTCAGGTCAAACAGCTACCGAAAATCTAGGCAGCACACACAATTTACAACTCGACATCATGGACGACATTGTACAAGCACGCAAAGTTCGCATGCGACTTTGGAACACCTCGAGTGAACGCGTGTGCGAAGTGCAGCCAATGGATGAACGCTCGCCGATGGCGGGCTCCGTGCGATACACGAACCGCGGCCGACGGCACTCGGACTTCGTGGGCCCTCCCTTGCCACCGATTCCTGCTCGCCGCCGTGCCTCTGAGATGCCGCCACCCCCTCCCATCCCACCACGGACCGGCGCCGGCGTCGTATGCACGAACACAGATCTCCATCACATGCTCAAAAACCTCACCTCATCGTCCACCGAGATAGATCTCTGCGGCAAGCCGGACCGAGTCCGACGTCTCGCCGACACACGTTCCAGCAGCTTCGACGCGTCATCCTTGCGAGACAAACCACCGCAATCGGGAACCACTTGGTTCACGCGACGCCACCAAACTCTTGCAACCAAAAAGAAAGCAAACGAAACCAAGAAAGGTAAAGTTACTTTTGCTCCAGATTCTAAACAAGCCCCCGGAGACGCTGCGTCCGTGGTGTGGGACCAGCCTTCTGGATCGATCGTAGATGCAAGCGCCCTCGGAAGTGCCATCGAAGTATTTCTTAGGAAAAGTGGAGCGGGGGATCCGGGTCATGCGACTGCTGTCGCGAGCACTATGAAGGAGACAGCAAAGAGCAGCGTCGCTACCGGCGCGCGCCCCAAGAGCCGCGAGGCGGCGGGCGCGGGCCGCGGCGGCCGCGACGGCGACCGCTGGTGCGCCACCAGGCCCGACGAGGACGACGCGGCGCAGGGCTGCGACGCCAGCCTCTGCTCATCCCTAAAAGACCTCTTCGTGTAGGCGCACACTGTGCGGTTTACTCCTGTAAATTACTATCTAGTCGTTACAGATTAATTTCTTAAGAGGAGAGAGAGGTGCGATATGGCTCGCGGTCTCGAGCTCGGCCGCCGTGCTCCGACCGCGTCCTGTGCTCGCGTGAATGTACCTTTTGTACTTTATGAATCTTTCAATGTGATAGTCTGTGCGCTGAGTCGAGTGCCGGTCGTCCTCGTTAAGCTTCTCCTTTACATGTGCGAATGCCCCAACAGTTGCCAGCATCATGACCGCGCTTCAAACCGCGAACCAAAACAAATAACGACCCTCCGCATTCGCACAAGATCGGGCCGGTTTTACACAGATCCGCGACCGACGCCCGCTTCGCGTACAATTATTTTTAGAATGAATTCTATTTTCAATGTAAATTTTTAATATTAGCAATCAAATATTGACTTATTGTTAGATAGAGAAAATATATTTGTGATGAGCGGGCGCGCGTTTTCGCCGCCTGCCGGTCTCCCGCCGCGCGCCCGTCCCCGCCCTGCGTCGTTCGACGTCTGTGTCTTGTATCCACGTAACATTAAACAATTCAAATTAATCATATAGCAGACAAAATTATGGAGATTTCGGGAGAAATGTACGCTTAATAGAAGAACGCGACCGACTGTCGGTCGCCTCTTATCAATAAAAGTTTTTATCGATGTTACCTAATATTTTATTTCGGCATAAAAATCCAATAATTAGGAAGTCAACCAAAAGCTTTGTTTCCGTATTGTCAAGGACTGTGCTCAAAATTAGGAAAGTTACCGGCAGTTAATTGATTGCATGGTTGGGCAAAGTTTTAGAAGCCTCAAGAACAATCTCCAGGCCGCGAGGACGCGAGGTCGCGCTGGAGGGACAGCGGCGAAGTTGCCGACGCCCCAATCAATTTGTTAAGTTTATGCGAACAACTTTTCAAATTACGAAGACAGACTGCAGGTGTCGCTGTGCGCCCGTAAAATAATACAGCCTTTACCCATTGTTTTCTCATTTTTATTGCTTTGTACCTACGTTTGAAGAGACTACATAAATTCCCAAAAAAATATTAATAAATGGAAATTCTTTTTAATTATTTCGAATTACCTACCTTCTATTGTTAGCGACTGCAAGCAAGCAGTAGGTATTTAGTATAAAATACCTAGGACGTTTGTACTTAAGTACTGGTCATAGTCCGGACTTTACACGTTACAGAAAAACAAATCAAATCGATAAACTTAGGTACCAGTTTTGATTATAATTGAATGTAATAAAGCATTATCAATCAAGAACTCGTTCAATTCAATTTTACTCTATCCTACTAATATTATAAACGCGAAAGTTTGTGACTATGTGACGTTGTGACGATGTGACGATGTGAATGAGTGTGTATGTTTGTTGCCTCTTCACGCTAAAACGACTGGCCGGATTTGGATAAAATTTGGAAAGAATATAGCTGGTACCCATGATTAAAACATAGGCTACTTTTTATCCCGGAAATTCTACGCAGACGAAGTCGCGGGCAGAAGCTAGTATTTTTATAAAAGTTAATGCAAGTAAGTAGGCAGGTATAACCAATCCAAAATAGCAAACGAAAATGAAATGCCTGTTTCGATCGTAAATCTCATTTTACTCAATAACCCTGTCGTGACATTATAGCGAGTTAAAGGGGCGTTTAATGAGCTGGTATTAAAAATACTTGGGCTCCCTCCTTCTTGCGAGTATCTATAATAGTTATGGCCAAGAATAATAGGTTACACGGACAACTAAAGGACAGGGATCGATTTTTGAATGCAAACATATAAAAACATCAGTCTAGAGTGATGAAAAACTATTCTGAAATTGAAAGACAGGTAGATTGGAAACTAGTCAAAAAATTCATTTGCGCTGTTGTTTTTGTAAAACAACAGTGTTTGATTGATGGATTTTTTTTTGTTTATTTATTGTTTTGTTATTTCTTTATATTTTTTGACGTATTTGTAATTATTTAAACAAATAAATCTTACTTGTTCAAATAATACGCAGATCCTGAACTCTTTCAAATTTATGGTAGGTACTTTCGAGTGATGTGTTTTCAAAAGTCAAAGATGATCGACAATGCCACAGCATTCTTCTTCTGACTTCTGACATCAAGTGAAGAGGGGTTATTATGTAAAAAATATATATGTATCACCATTTTTAGGTCCTACCTAACGCTGCTTGTGGTAAGGGCACTTATTTTGTAGTTATAATCTAGGACCCGTAACAAAATTATCAATTCAAACTCAAACTTTATATTTCGATTGACTCCAATCCCTGGTTAAATAATAATATCCCGAACCGGCCATCTGTGGATAATATATCTCCCCTATTTACCTACCTATATTACATGGCAGATGATGAAAACATTCCGAAGCAATTTCCGCACGGACTCAACACGCAATATATTTCACATTAATGAAATAACATCAGAGCCATTACATATTTACGACTTTTTTAATTTCGACTTGGTCAAGTTGAAATAGGACAGCCTCCGAAATTGCACGATTTAGAGCAGTTCCGCTGTAATTCCAGTCACAAACTTCGCGTAAATGGGTCAATTTATTCATCGTGCTGGCTTTATTGAAAAAAAGATTCAACAAGTCTTACAAACTATGATTTTATTATTTCCATATTTCAACTTCATACTCAGAGAAAAGAAAATAGGGCTCAAGGAGAAGGTTTCACTGGATACTGGTAAGTTATTTTAAAATAGTTATTTGTTATGCAAGGCTGCAAAGTGTTTGTTTGGCGCGAGTGCCTGAATTGAAACCGGAGCAAGCGAAGGATTCTATGATTGAACCGCGAGCGAAGCGAGAGGTTCAAAAGAAGAATCCTGAGCGTCGCGACGGTTTCAAGGCACGAGACTCTAAACAACTTTGCTGCCGAGCGAAACACACATTTTTTCACCTCAATACAGCGAGAAAAATGGTGGATGGAAGAAAAAGAAATATAAATAAAAATTAGTTAGGTATTTCACTTTTATACATACATAAATATTTACCTTACAATACATACTATACATACAAAACTGAGTATTATACAGAATTTTAGTTTATAAAAGAACTTTAGTTTACCTTTGCTACCACCCTACATTGTTTAACTGGAACTGCTTCAGAACTTTACTTTGTTACCTATTTGGTAATTAACACCTTTGATTTACTGACATAACTGTCCGAGCATATTTTATAGTATTTCCGTCGACGAACACTACATTTAGTTTTTCTTTATTACTTGAACTCGTAATTTTTAAAGTAATAACAAAGTCTTTGAATCAACAAAACATCTCTGAAAGATGGCGATTCGTCCGCGCCAATCCACGCGCAGCACTCGCGCGTGCGCGCTATTTACTTTATACGCGCGCTACGAAAGCACTAGCAATACACTGCTAAACAGCCTAATGCATATTTAAATTATAATAAACTAATTAATCAATGTCTTAACAATGCAAATTATAGTCACTTTGTAGATAAAAATTAATAATTCGTCGAAATTAAATTTTTATTTATTATCTTTGACCTAAAATAGTTTAATGTTCACGAAACAAATAATAGATAACGGATCGCGTTTCTGAATGTGATTATGTTTTTTAAATCAAATGAAACATTTAGGGGCTCTTATTAAAAAGATCTACATTTGAATTTCGTATTATTCCGTCCCTCTCATTCACCAATTAAGTACTATTCGTGTAAGCGGGCCGACAACATACGAAGTTCAAAGTCCTAATTTCTAAGTATATGAGTAGGTGGACAATGGTGGTCAGCGCCACGTTCGAATTTCAAAAACCTTTTCCACGCTAGAGGGGAAAAAGCGTTTTTCCACGCAGATTTTGAAGGCGAAAGACAGCCCTTTCGAGCAAGTGAGGTGAAAAGTTTATTTTCTTTATTTGAATGACAATAATAGAGTTTGTTTAATACGCCAAAGAAAACTACGTATTCCACTCGTATGAATATAAATGTATGTTTGTGTTATTGTTATTTTATTATTTTCAATGCAGACTTTAAGCTGGTAGCATAAATGGCTAAATTATTTACTTATGTTTGGATTGGATTGAATACAGACACCATTACACTTAGTTTTACTGGAAATTTCTTAATATAATTTCATGTTATTTTGCAGTAAATAAAAAATAATAAATAGCATGGGACAACGGATAAACACATTAACAGATAAGTATAATATTTGGACATCATTTTATAATTAGCTGTTAAAATGTGCTGGCAAAAAAATCCTTAAATTTACTATGAGAGCTGTTTTCAGTACCACCGATGTGAAACGATGTGTCGAAATATATTTAAAAAAATGTAATTAGTAAAAATAGTACAAATGTAAATGTATGTAATGTGTGTATGTATGTATGTTATAGTGTAAAAATGTAATTAGTATTTAAAGTTTAAATGATCGAAGCATGTTACACATAATGTAACTAAACTATTCTGTTGTTTAGTTGTTGCGGTTTCACGGGTGGACCCGTGTCACTCCTATGGAGGGTTCGAAACTTTCGAGGCTTGACCAAGCCATTACGACACTCTTCTATTAACACATTCACTACCAGGACCGCATATATACGTTTTCGTGACTGTACGCTCTATTGTGGCTTTCATTATATGGATATTTTAAACTCACTCTTTGTCGGTCCCTTGCTTAATGCTCCTCTCATCTACTTAAGTTAGCCTTTGTGCATATATTTAATGTTTTTTTGTGATTTGTTGTCTGTTTCATTATATTTGTACAATAAAGCATTTATTTACTTACTTTCACCCAGTGCCGCGGTCACAATTTGGGAATAATTTTCAAATGCGCGATAAACTCAAAACTCCTGAACAGATTTTCATGTTAATTTCACCAATAGATAATACAATTCACGAGGAAAGTTTAAGTATATAATTTGTTAAGGTTACGTATGAATTGGTTGAAATATAACGATAATTGTTAGAAGTTTTGGAAAAAGTCAAGTTGTGTGGGATAATACATAAGTTAAATTTCAATTTTGGGCGGACGAAGTTGCGGGCAACAGCTAGTTTACTATATGTCCCTCTCGACCTCCGCACCTCCTTATCCAAAGCTATATCCGGCGATTCAGTTTAGGTTCGCTCGCTGTCAGATTCATACTAAAAGTGACAGCTATAAAAACTTAAACTTAGTCGGAATTACGACGTCATGGTAAGGCCCAGGTCGTTTCGCCATCTCCGCTACGGTCTACCTCGTGGCCGGTGACCGTCTAGCAGTCTAGCGGTACGCATACCCACCATGTGATTAAGTATCACCGAACCGAAGTGATCATAAAACCCTGAATACCAACCAAACACAAAGTTCTCGTCAGAACGAATCACGCGAGCCCAAACTCGATGGGGTTTGTTGTTTTATTAGTGGAGTTTCTTGAGCACCTTCCAGCTCCATCATCAGATCAGCTGCATGTCATTATATTATAATATACTAGCTGTTGCCAGCGACTTCATCTGCAAAGAATTCGTTTATCTCTATCCCGCGGGAACTACGCAATTTTCCGGGATAATAAGTAGCCTATGTGCTATTCCAGACTTTTCTCTATGTATGTGCTGAATTTCATCCAGATCCGTTGGGCCGTTCTGGTGTGATTGAGTAACAAACAAACATCCATCCATCCATCCATCCATACTTTCGCATTTATAATATTAGTTAAATTCATTGTAAGAAAAATGCTAAACTTCAGCTCAATTGGTTGACAATGTCCGCATCAAAATTGAGTTGCAAGATTCCATTCGATAAAAACATTGCAAGTTAAATGCAATCATGCTAAACGTGGCCTTTAGGACTTATTACCTTAGGATACATCTACTCTGTAAGGTATAAAGACGTGATTTACGTATGTTTGTATCTATGAATCACCTACTCCGAATGGGAGAGGATCGTGCTGCCAAGAGGGCGTACGTGGGACGACCGACTGGTGGCCGCCCGGTTGGGCGACCCAGGTACCGCTGGGGGGACAGCGTCCAGGCGGATTTGCGACGTCTTCAAGTCGACGACTGGCACGAAGCTGCGCACGATCGGGACAGATGCCTCTCGTTTCGGAGGCCAAGACCCTATTTGGGTCCCTGAGCCAAGTTAGTTAGTTAGTTAGTTGTATGTATGAATAAAAGCTTGTCAATAGTAGTTTGAGGGATTCAAAGGTTTTCCAGATTAAATGGAAACAGTGCCTGACCATCACCGCCAGCCTATAACCCCGGCCAATGGCCATTTTTACGGGTCCATAGCCTCGTTAAAGTCCGCGCTCACCTGCCCATTATTTATCACCCGTTACGATTCGGTTTATTATCCGAACGTAAAATTGGCCTTGCTCAAAACAAAAGTTTAATTTGAGAATGTGGGTCGGGTCGAGTTGAACAAACTGCGTCGAAGATGTGTTTGGATTAGCGCGTTAACGGATCGAAGATGTTTTGCTGTCTCGCTTCAAATTCATTACGTATTGAATTATGTATTACTTAATATCATGTACCTATCGATTTAAACTTTCGCGATTTTTACACATTATTATTAAGAAAAACGGGACTCAGTTCTCTCGAGACCATGGATGCAAAGTCGTGTCCGAAACGTTGAGGTATTTAAAAAAATACGTTTTAATTGCGTGATTAAGTCCCGTTTTTCTTATAATAATACTTAATATCATTCACGACGATAAACTGAGAAATATCTTAGATCACAGATTTTTATCGCTTGAACCGGAAGAGAGACAGTAAATAACGCTTTTAAATCAATAAAAAATCATTTTTGTTTTAATATGTTAAGTACACCTATATTTACAGACGAGACTACACGCAACCATCCATTTTTTATGGGACAATTTACACTCATTGACCTCGTCCCAAGCTAAGCAAAGCTTTAACTGTATGGGTACCAGGCAACGGATAAACATACTTATATTTGTACATAAATACATAATTAAAATACATACAACATCCTCGACTCCGGTACAAAAATTCGTATTCATCATACAAATGCCCTACTATTGGGACTAGAACCCGGGGACTATAGCATCATTTCATTAGCCATAGGGTCACTACACTAACCACTAGGATATACGGCCGTCGAATTCTAAACTTTCACAAAGAACTTCATCGCACTCAGTACAATATAAATAAAATTTTATTCATCAACACGAATGCTATTTTACGGGACCATAAAGGAATTAAAATGTTCCAGCCAGCATTTAGGATTACTGTCTCAGCTGAAAGTGTTATTAAGGTTGCTTAACTCATCAGCTTTCAGGATTACCAACATTTCAGCAACAGTAGACTTCGAACCCGTTTTAAATAAAGTCGAATAATCGTTAAACTAATTTTAACTGACGTAGGTTCAATTATACCCCCTTGCAAAAAAACGGGCACCCATGGTTTTTGAATTTTGTGTGCATTAAAGCTTACTTTCTAAGCTTTAATGCCTAAAAATTTGAAAAACCATAGGTGCCCGATTTTTTTGCAAGGGGGTGTATAAAGACAGATACAAAGTAAAGTGGAGTTTCAGATTAAGTACATTTTACTCGACACGATTCTCGCGTGTGAAGTGTACCCATTTCTGCACGTACGCACATTTCAATACCTATACAATATGAAGGGTAGTAGCTCGTGCGTATTTCGGCGTATCGTGTATGAATGTTGCGCTCCAATGAGTTGCCGGCGTCTGCTGCATCCGGCCATTTCCTTGAGTTGTAAGTAGATACCACCACATACTTTATTGTATCCTTCATTGAAAAAATACGAGCAATGCAGCTTGCCAAAATAAAAAGATTGAACGACACAAAAGTCAGTACTTTTTAAATAAAATAAAAATATTTTTCTACTCCTGTACTATTATCAGTGATTTATGTTATCATGAGCACCACTATAAGAACACTCATAATAAGACTTTGGATAAGTCTATATTGTCTATTCCCTCTAAAAGCACTTGTTGGCTTATGGCTCTAAAAGTGCTCCATCGTTACTCTGCCAGCCATAGACTGCCAGACCTAGGTAACATTTTTACACGATCAACATTAAATTTACGATGAAAATGCATGGCTACCAACTTAACAAATTATTTAATTCGTACGGTTTTTTATAGAACTAAAACTTTCTGAACTAAATGCATAGCTGCCAAGTGCCAACATAACAAACAAGATATTTTAATAACGTCACTGGCAAGTTGGTAAACGTTTTGGCTAAATGCGCCATGAAGGCAAGGCTATAAAAAAAGTAAACGTTAATTAAAAATAAAGTTTACTATAAACAAACTTCCAATTTTGTCATTTGTCGTTTCCCGCTCTTGTCTTGTTTGTTATTTGATTGCAATTAGTTTTAACAAAGTTTTGTTGTCATAAAAAAGCATCGATGAAAACGAAATTAAGTTAACACCGGAAGAAATATCCGCGGCGGCCCAGGAAGTGATGTAAATTTGTTGCCTAAAAAATCTCGGCAATGATAAAGCCTTCGAGAATTTCATGGCGAGGAACACTGAACTTCTTCATTTTTGGAGAACGTATTACTTTAATTTAGTAAGTAGGTATCTACTTAGTCGTAGAAAAAATATTGTATGCAACGTTGTATTAGCAAGTCAAAAAAAGCTCGTGGCGTATTCGTGGCGTGGCAACCCACACCACTCGCCTTTTTTGACCCTCTAATACATCTGTTGCATAAAATACTATAAAAAGTACTGACTGAACAAAATATTAAAAAGTACTGAAACACTCGATTCGAAATTTGACGGTGACATTATTTAATAATATTAATATAATAATATAATATAATTCTTTAATCAGACAACAATAAGGTCCATTTTAATATGACGTAAGTTTTTTTTTAAATTTTAAATGTTTGCTCAACGTCATTGTTTAAGTTAAACTTTTATTACATCGTCTAAGTATACCTAGTCTGACCGTAGCTAAGAGTAGCCTCGTAGCTCGCTACGCCGCCCGTAGCCGCGGGCTACGAAGGCAGTGGACCATGCCAATCTTCGGGAAGTTCATGTTTATTAATACCTACGCTAATACGAAGCTGCAAAGTTCCTAAATGTCATGACCAGGCAAGATTTATAATATTAAGTATCTGCCAATTGTATTTTTAACATCTTTGTTAAATAACTTATAGCTTTTACAATTTTATTATTGACTGAGTATGTATGTATATTTTCCACACCGAGTTTTTTTTTTAATAAAAATGTTTCAATTTATTTTCACAAATTTGATCTTCTTTACATGCTTTTACATCATCCATTATCTTAACCATTCCTCATTTTCCGAATGTGACTCAAAGTTAATATCCATCTGTTACTTTATAAATTGATGCCTAAATCCTACATTTGCGGCGCATTTGCGCAAATTCCCAAGCTTAGCCGGGCACTGAAACAACGGTGATTGAATTAAGAAAGGGTATATGACGACATTAAGTAATATTAGATCGAGGCATTCACTGGGGAATCCTGGACACAATCGATATTTACCTCAAAAGTACGATAAGCGTAATTAACTACAACGACCAAAGGTCAAAGTATGAGGTTGCTATGACATCAATACATAGTATAAAAGTCGCTATCCGCTGTTTGTCTGTCTGTCCCTATGCATGCTTTGCTTATATCTTTAAGAGTACGCAACGGATTTTGGTGCGGTTTTTTTAATAGAGACAGTGATTCAAGAGGAATATTTGTATGTATAATTCTAGGCAGAAGCTAGTTGTTAAATAATCCAAAGATGAGACTGCGGACACCCATACGTAACGTACACTCACGTAGCCCATGTTAAGAAAAGAAACACTGTATATCTGTATATCTATTGGATACAAATTTTCGTTCGGTATCATGCATTACACGAAACATAATATTTCCATGTCGGTTGAGCGGTGATGAGTGATGCCTTTATTGATTAGACACACAGTTACTAATCCCACTCGATGAGGCATACAAATCGCTAGCGTCAGCCGAGTGACAGTACTTGTGTTTAGTCCCTGTGGCTACAAGTGGAGCTCTGAGGGAAAATTGAGGCAGGTTTATTTGAATACGGCCATGCAAGTGTTGTAAGGATAAATTCTGACATCGATTTTTTGATAATAATTTGAATTTGAATTGATTTTAGACAGACGGACGGCTCAATGTATCTACAAAAGGTACCTATCAGGGGCCTTACCATGACGTCTTAATGCGATTCAGTTTAGGTTCGCTCGCTGTCAGATCCATACTAAAAATGACAGCTTAAACCTGAACTGAGTCGGAATTAAGACGTCATGGTAAGGCCCCAGGTAGGTATCAGCAAAAGTTCGATATTTAAATAAAGTTTAACCGAATTGTGTTTTATGGCTTGCATTCCCTACTACTCCCATAAAGTAACGACTTATGAAAATATAATAATGGAAAAAAAATAAGAATCCGATGTAATTTAAACGCAACATAGTAACTGTAAATCAATAGACTTTCTCGTCACGAATAACAAAAACACCGAAAATTTGCAAAAGTGTGTTGATTTTCTTTACTCCCACACGCAAAGAAAAAGACAGAGACAAAATTTTTATGCGCTTGTCGCCTTAAAATGAGCCTAATTAGTGTTCATACACATGATATTAATTGAAACTGACTCAAAATATAACACTTT
This sequence comes from Pandemis heparana, assembly GCA_963854515.1. NCBI lineage: Eukaryota > Metazoa > Arthropoda > Insecta > Lepidoptera > Tortricidae > Pandemis > Pandemis heparana. Next base: position 5,416,906 of record OY978011.1, on the reverse strand, counting down.
TATTCTCATGTATCTATGTAAGCAGGAGTAGCCAAAAAGTAATGGAATATTTTATGACTTTCATGGGAAAGTAACACGGTAAGTTGGCGGGCCGGAAAGTTATTGCTTCGCAAGGTGGAGGCGGTCCGCGGCATATCGGTGACATATTTCACGAACTTTTGCCGTCCCACCCCGAAGAATTACCCTAACTTTATATCATCACTGTATTTATAATGTGGTTTTGGAAAGTCACGCTAAAATTAGTTGAAAGGTCTGCGGCTTATCTAAGTCATCTTATTTATCTATAAGTAAAACCCCCAATTAGATTATGATTAAGATCCATCTGGACCCTCTGGACCCCAATAAATAGTTTGGGGTTCGCCAGATGTTTTCTTTGTTTTTTTTTTATTGATTCAATTGACAACATTTTCATTTAAAGAACTTCAGAATCATTTAGTACTTACAAATTACAAACAATCGCCAATATTGATTGCAGACAATTCGTGAACCTTCATAACATGACATAGAATGAAGTGAATATATTGGGCAATGGTTCCAAAAAATATTTAAAAAATACTGGTCTTCCTACCATCGATTACCCACTTAAAAATCAAAATTGTTAAACAAGCTTGTAATTGCATGGATTAGACGGTCAAAATGATCGCGATACTAGTATGTCAATGTTGGATCGTGGAAATCAAAACAACTGGATTCGCTGAGATACTAATATTTCGTGATATGGATCGCAATATACACGGATTAAACGATAATATGCATCTAAGGCCGTCCCCATACATACGGAATTTTCATACGGTTTCCGAACGGAATGACGTCAGTGAACGGGACATCGCTATTATAACGGAACGGGACAAGGTTTAAGTTTTTTTTTTTATTATTTATTAAGAAACTAACAGCCATACATAATCAAGTGATGGTAATTAGATGTATACAAATAAACCGATAGTTTCCTTAAAGAATAAGTTAAAGAAAACGTAGCCAATACGCAAAGCATTATACATTATAAAATATATCTTAATTGTCACTAGGACAATACAAAAACGTGCAATATAAACATTTGTATATATAGGCAAGTATCCAATCAATGTGCCTAACTGTTAACCTCAGGTGCGATCCTTAAAGTTTATATAATTTTTATTTAAACGCTTTTTTCAGCGATTCACTTGTGCAATTAAAAACATCAACGTCAATGAGTCTTTCGTTATTGTTAAATAAATTACAAGCTCGTTTGATAAAAACATTCTTGGCATAATGGGTCCGACTGTGAGAAATAGAAAAAAGTTTTTTTTTTTGCGACACTGGCGTTCTCGTCTTCGCGGAACTCTAAAACTAATGTTTTGTAATAAAGCAGGGGCATCTAATTCTGAATGTAGAATTGACGTCATTCCGTACGGAAACCGTATGAAAATTCCGTATGTATGTAGCCGGTCTAATACATGCAAGTAGATTAAAAACAGCCTCAGCTGAATTAACGTAACTGCAAAGTCTGCAAACCGATAATATTTTCATTTGAATCCAAACCGCAAGGGCTCTGTAAAATTGATGCGGCTCCGTAGCTCTATTTGCAAATTGAGAGTAAACACGCTGTCCATTCACGGAATCGAGGAATCAATCAGTCTATCCCGTTCGATCTGTTGTCACATACGCTATTAAACGCCCGTTTCCACGTGAAATACCTACTTTAACAAGAGAGTGGATTTTTATTAAAATACTTCCTACTTCCTACTAGCTCTCCTAATATTATAAATGAAAAGTTTGTGATGTTTTAGTGAGTGAGTGTGTATGTTTGTTCCTTCTTCACGCTGAAACGACTGGATGGATTTGGATTAAAATTTGGAACCGAGATAGCTGGTAACCTAGATAAAAACATGCTGCGTTAGAAGGAGGGTTATTTTTTTTAATAAAGTATAGTATTTTAATGTAGGAGTAGGTACCTACCCATAGTAAATTTTATATTTTTCGTAATATTTTGCTAAGCAGTAGTGCTTGCACTGCTGTGTTCCGGTGTGGAGAGTAAGACAGCCGGGGAAATTACGAGCACAAGAGGCATTCCATCTTAGCCCTCTAGGTTGGCAACGCATCTGCGATCCCTCCGGGGTTGCGGGTGTCTATGGGCAGTGGTGATCACTTACCATCAGGTGACCACTTGCTCGTTTGCCTTCCTATTCATATAAAAAAATGCTGTCTTACAGACACATTGCTTCTCTACAATACAATACAATACAATAACTCTTTATTGAACACCACATACCTACCTCTAATATAAGTAATAAGTAAAATTACTTAAGTAAATAAAAATATGTAAATTGGTTTCTGAAAATCTGTAGCAACCGTTTTCGGTTTGAATAAGTGCATGGAGTAATTTTTTTAAATCTTATCTTACAGGTTACATTGTGGACCGTGAAAATTAGTAACAGAGCCGGCTAAGTCACATATTAAGCATAAATTAAGTACCAGAATTTCATTAGATGGAGGTCCGGTCCACGTCTCAGTTGATCGCCGCGGCATTGTTTGTTCACCCTTGCCGACAACGGCCCGTAACGAGGTTTGCTCGTCCCAGAGATGGCCCATTACGTTGCAATGCCAAATCAGAGAGCCTTTTTGCTCCTAAAAGCTTAAGATCGCCGCACGATTTAGAGATAAAGGCTTTTGTTTGTTTTGTTCAATGAACCTTGTGCGTTTCGGTTCTTTTCATAAGGGAAGCTCGACAAGTAAACTTAAGAGGCTACTGAGTATAAATATTACGCTACCAAATGATAGCTGGACTTAAGGGTCGCGAACTATAAAATTATGTTTCATCATGTCAGCTGAAAGACGTCCACTGCTGGACATAGGGCCTCCAAGGCTCTCCAGTCAGACTGGTCTTGTGCTATTAAATTATGTTTGTATTATGAATATTATTATCGTAGATAATCTGCAATATTAAATATATCCACTTATTTATTCATTCAACTTTTAAATTACTGGTCATTAAGTACTAGGTACTTATTACGCCTAGTTAGGGTTAGTTAGATGATTTAATATTTATTTAAAAGTACAGCTAATGCTTGATATCACAGATTGGTTATTTTCACAAATACAATCACGATTCACGAATTTTAAGCCCAGCCGTCATTCATATCCCTTTTTAGATAAGAAGTTCTCACGACTCGTAGAATTTAATTCAAAACAGTATCACAGAAGTTTCCTACTACAGTAGAATTTATCCCCTCATATGCCTATTCATAGGTATATCTAATCAAAGTGTAGCAATCAATGTTTACTACTTGAGCGAGTAATGGTCCGTAATGACACCCCTCGAAATAAGTAATCAAAAATAATTACCACCAAAATGACATTAAAATACTTCTAAAAGTCTGCTTGAATCAGGCGTTACTTCGCAGTGGATGTCCATATCAATGAACAAAAACATTTAGGTAAGTACCTAGTACATTGCTACTCCGTTATAGCTCAACAAGCATTCAACTTACCAGTGGCGCGGCGTGAAGTATATCAAAAGGCAAGCCAAAGGGAATTTAACTAGCCTTTTCCTATAATTCTGCACAATAAAGTACCCAACTGCCTTAAAATAGGCAAGCCGGTGGGAATCGAGTTTTAAGGACGCCACGCCACTGCAACTTACTACCAAAACACAAACAGTTGCTGATATTATACACTAAGTATTTGCCTTGATAATTAGTGGGTGTGCTCGGCGCGGCGCAGCGCGGATTACCGGAGTAAACAAGCATTATTCGTGGTCTTGCACTGTGTAAAGCCATTATTATTGTTCCAGTTTTATGTCTCACTGGTAGGCTTCGTTCCGCTTTTGTTACAAAAGGAAATTCGAGCGTAATGCAATAATCTTTACCAGAAACGCGGTTATACCGATTATCGTTCCGGAAACACGTTCATGCGAAATTATGCGTTCACGAATCATATTCCGGTCGTCAATATAAGCATCTATCATACGCTTTTGTCGCAAATATGGTAAAGGGAGCCGGTTGCTCAAAAGGAATCAAAGAAAATAAAGAAAATGTGCAGACAATATAGCGAATTGGATTCCCTGGAGCGTAGGTAATGGCACGATTGTAAGGGACCAACCTTGTTACTAGCGGTTGGTGACAGCCGTGCACCGGTCTGCGACTCGCGTCTAGGTCTGGCACGGCACGTAATAACTGTTCAGTATTTACCCCCTGTCGTTGAGAACCGACCATATGAAACCTTATTTTGGAACGCGTTTTCCTTCCCTGTGAAAACAATTTTTCTTGCTTATTCAAAGACAACGCGACATCTGTTTCTTCGGCAGAGACCCGGGCCTATTTTGCGTTATACTCTTTTTATCGCTGTGCGCTTGAGCAGGATCCCTCCGGGGGCACTGCGAGAGGCCGGGAGCTCCGCCGGAAGCAAATCAAACAAATAGGCAATAGAGTGCGATGATTTCGTTATCCGTAGGAATTCGGAGCTGGAATTCAAAGAGAGCAATTTGACATGCTGCCGTGAAATACGTCTTGAATTTTTATCGACTCGTGAAATTTGAATTCTGTTGGGATAAAATAGCTTAAAATGCATAATCAATACGATATCTTGGATTAAAAAGGAGGACTTGGAGTTTCAATTTCATAAAATATCAGTTTAGAATTATGCATGTATGTATGTATGTACCTATAAATCTTTATTGTACACAAAATACACGAAAAAGATCCTGTAAGATCTGAGATATCCTTCATTTTTAACCGACTTCAAAAAAAAAGGAGGAGGTTCTCAATTCGGTTGTATTTTTTTTTTTATGTTTGTTACTTCAGAACTCCGTCAGTTGTGGACCGATTTGGAAAATTCTTTTTTTGTTGGATAGGGAATACTTCCAGTTTAGTCCCATTGCTACCAAATCAAGATCTGACAGTGGGATCCTGGAGAAATCGAGGGCAACCTTCAAATTTTATAAGCACACCTATAGCGATTTTAACATTTTTGACACCAAATCAAGTATTTACATTCAGAAAGTATAATTTGGTGGACTGGACCTGATGAAGAAGACTGCTGATGGCCAACGGAACTCGCAAAAACTAAGTAATGCTCGCGCGGCTATAAGTGATCTCGATTTATATAGATAAGCAACTAAGAAGAAGAGGCTTTAAGCTGATGATTTTTTCGAACTGATCTGATGCTGAAGCCAACGGAACTCTGTTATAAAACAATGTACTTAACTAAGCCGTGTTTGGGCTTAATGGAATCGTTGTGAGATGCACTTTGGCTACAACCACTAAAAAGTGAGAAATAAAGTGAGCACGTATACCGTGTTTTGCATATTTTTTAGAAACTTCAAACGGTTAGGAATATTTAGACGATACTTTTAAGTAACTAATATTTAGTAAATAGTGATGAACAGATTGCATTAGAGCTTAGAGCGTATAAATCGTGGTCCCACTGTTTTAAAAATACTCACTAGGAATAATAAAATTAGGTTAGGTTCGTTAGGTATCTTCAAATGCCCGAAGGGCAAACCACATAGAAATAGGTTCCGTCGACCTTATGGTGGAGTGTAATTCGACATTTTTATAACAGTGGGACCACAAGTCCCTAGCGGGTATTAGGTTTATACATACATACCGTCACGCCTCTTTCCCACAGGGGTAGGTAGAGACTACTTTGTTCCACTTGCTACGATCCTGACATACCTACCTCTTTCGCTTCATCTACATAAATTGGTGTTAAAAATTGGATAAATTACAAAACGATTCACTAAAAAGCGTGAAAAAAAAATTAAAATAAGAAATAGAACCGCCTTCAATTCGCTACTTTAAAAATGTCAAATTAAAATTATTTTTCGGTAAGTGCTACCTAATTATTTATATTATGTGAAGTCGGTGCCTCAGCTCAAATAGTTCCAAGCCGAATATACTTATAGGTACTATAATAGGCAGATAGACTAGGTCCACTTCTGCCACGCTTATCACACATAAATATAACAGTGGCGCGGACTGAGGCACCGACTTCAACATATAAATAATTAGGTAGCACTTACCGAAAAATAATTTTGATTTGACATTTTTAAAGTAGCGAATTGAAGGCGGTTCTATTTTTTATTTTAAAATTTTTCATTTAACCAAGCATAAAATAAATAAGTCGATCATTAAACTGGCCAGCTACAGACGAAACTTACATTCTGCTATAAAAGGTGTGTATTTTTATAATTATAGATTTAGAAGAAGGGTTAGACTTCTGAGAAACTAAACTAAAATCTCCAGTATAATATCTCATCTACTTTCAACATGAAACTAATGCGAGACTATAATAAGTAATAATACATATAAAGGTAGCCCGGGGCGAGCGCTCCAAGAGGAAGGACACGAATTAGTCCGAAACATGTCGACTTTTATAATGTGATTTATCCGTTTGTCTAATAGGGAATATTCATAAAATTTTAATCTGTGTTAAATATTTTTTTCTCGAATCTTTATTATCGTCAAATTATGATGCAAAGGTATTTTTTTTTATTTTGTTGTTATTTAAACCCATAAAATATAATTTAAAAAGTGAAAAATAAGGTGGGAAATTCAAATTTACAAAACGCGTCACCATTGGTCGAAACGGAGTGTGACGTCACATTTCATAAATTGGATTTATTGCCGTTGAAATTCGTAGTGCGTCGTGTAGTTTTTGTCAGAAAAAATTGTTTAAAACTGTATTCCTGTGGTGATTTCTAGTGAATATATTTGATGTATCTTCCTTAACCTGAAATTTATTTCAGATGATTAATCATCATCATCAATTATCAAAATTTCGTAAAACCTCAATATGAATATGAAAGGTTTTCAAGAAAGTTTTACCGAACTTTTATAAACTTAATATAAACTTAGGTTAGTTTTAAACTGAGTTTTCTACTGTTTAAAACCTGTGATCTGTATAGCAATTAAAACTGGAAATGTGTACGTAGGAATGAAGGAGTAAACTAGCCTCCCGGCCCAGCTTCAACTATATTTTTGTGTCGGGGCTTAAAAAAAAAATTGGCCAAGTGCGAGTCTGACTCGCGCACACCTAGGGTTCCGTACAAATTCGGCTTTAGCAGAGTCCTGGTTCTAAGCAAAATGTACGCAGCATGAGGTCATTTTATACTGGTTATTTACATAGAGAGATATTATAAATTTAGATTTTGAAAAAGTAGTTATTGTGACATAATTGTAACAGTTAAACATATAGTATTGCGGACCTTTTTGTAGATATTGATGTCTTCTATAAAAGTGTAGTACATCACTTTGCTATATTGTCAACAGTTTCCGCAGCCGTACGCAATATAAGGATTATATTGGATTTTTTTTCACACCTTGGGTGACATTATCGAAGTTTTCATACGGATCCCTAACTTTTTGAAAATATTCTACAGCCTATGTTACTCGGGGATAATGTAGCATTCTAATAATGAAAGAATTATTAAAATAGGTCTAGTAGTTTTTGAGTGAATCAATAACAAAAATAAAAATACTCATTTTTCCTTAATAATATTAGCGTAGACAAACACGGAATATGACATGTGACGTCATCAAAAGCGCTCGCTCAATGGCGGCGTTTTGAACGGCGCAAATTTATTCGATGTTTTAAATTTCACTTTAAAAAATAATTTGTCTATTTTCAAGCCTGTTTATATTTTTTTCTGTGTTATAGAGATGCAAATTATTATTATAAGTAATAAACAAAAAACATGAATATTCCCTATTATGATACTATTTCATCTAAGTGAAACCGACTAGATGTTTGATCATTATATAGGTATGTACAACGTTTCTTAGAATTATTTTAGAATAGTTAGAATACTTTAAATGTACATTCTAATAATGGACCGACTAATTTATGCTTAACACCTTTTAATAAAAATGTACATGACATTACAATCTAATAAATAAATAAATAAGATCACTAATTTTGGATTCAAAATTATGTAGCCCCTTTATCTGACCGCCGACCACGTACGGAAACGTTTTTCAACCTTCTTCTTCTTCTTCTTCTTCTTCTTCTTCAGCGTGTTAACGCCCACCGTTGGGCCTCTCCAATCCGTCTAATTTTTCAACCATAATTAACAAATCCTAAAATCAGTTTACAGGATGCAGTCGAACTAAAGCAACTTCTATCTCCAGCCTATATACGTCCTACTGCTGGGAACAGGCGTCCTCTCAGAATCCCAGTGCGGATTGGGAACTTCACACACACCATTAAATTGCTTCGCAGTTGTGTGCAGATTTCCTCACGATGTTTTCCTTCACCGAAAAGCTCATGGTAAATTTGAAATGAGATATCGCACGTAAATTCCGAAAAACTCAGAGGTGCGAGCCCGGGATTCGAACCAACAACCCTCTGCTTAAGAGGCCACAGGTCAAACCACTAGGCTACCAAGGCTTTTTTAAACCAACTTACTGCTGAATTATTTTGGATCGATTTTAATTAAGACACAGTGTGGAGCATCTCGGTCGTTTACTTACCCAGCTCTATAAGTATGTATATACCTACTTAATGGCGACTGTACCGTGTTCACCTACTAATTAATTAGAGAAGCCTAGCAGCAGACTTTTGGGTGTAGGCCCATTATGCTAGATTATATTAGCTTTTTGTGACAACTTACTTACCCTTCAGAAGGTCAGACTTTTAAGAGTAACGAAATATTATTAAAGTTAGGTCAGATCTTTAACTTAGCTAATAGTGTCACTGACATTCACGGAATGGCAGAAAACCTTGATACGTTTTGCCCTTTTCATCTTTTTTACGTACCTTTCCATCATTGAACGTCAGCCCGGCTAGCACGACAGCGTACAAGAGTCGCGTCGCGCGCGAGATAGATTACCTACCCGTCTCTATCTTGAACGAACGGTAAGAAAAAGACGGGCAATCTACGCGCGCGACGAGACTCTTGTGCGCTGTCGTGCTAGACGTGCAGCATTCAGACTCTTCAACTTTTCCCTTGATTGTTGTAGCCAAAATAGAGTTATTTTTATTCATATGTTAACTCAAGTTATTAAAGTAAACCTGAGTAATTAAAATTTTAATTTTGTTTATTACGCGGGACTAGCTTTAAAACCTGTCCAAATTAATCAGTAATAATGAAGTTTGTTCGTCAGCCTTGGCTGACGAACAAACTTCATTATTACTTAAACCTGACCTGGCCCACGAGCCCACAGTCGTCTAGTCCAATTAAATCCCCACAAACTCTCAGTTAATCAAATTCCACAAGTTCCAGACAATTTGTTGTCCGAGTCGGCAAACGAGACCTCGCGAAGTGACGAAACATAATTCAATTCCTTCAAACTGGAGCTGACGACCGAACTGAGATTAAGGCCGCTTAAGCGTTTTGAATTTTATTATTACAGTTTGTCTCGTTTTTAATTGAAATCAAATATTTACTCTGTGAAAATTGTTGCATTCCTTTGTAGGTTGTTTTTACGACAGCGGATTGTGGAGGGGAACGCCGCTCATGACGCTCGTGTAATTTGAGGAAGCGGCTCTAATTGGAAGAGTTAGAAAGTTCGCTCTGAGGGGAAAATAGGTTCTACGACTGTATACTGAAGAGCCATGAAAATGTGTTGGCTACATAGCTCCCTCAATGATTCATATTGTTGCTCATGACTATAATAATTAATAGTAGGTACAAAATACATACCTATCACTTAATCCTGTGGACATGTCTTATTTAAAACTCTATCATACCTACCTTAATCTCGAAACGACGCTATTCAAGGATAAGTTGTTCAATGAAACTTCGTTCACTTATACTATCACAGAAATAAATACTTTCACCGACTACTTATTATCCAGGGTAGGGTAAGCACACAATACTTACTAGACGTAGAATATGTTGTGAGTAACAGCTGGTACAATCGCCATCAGATACATTGGAGGTATTTATGTGCTCAAAACTACTTACACTATTGCATAGCTATTTTTGAAATTACTTCTGTGAAAATACCATTTGCATATGGTAAATATTCGTGCAATACTTGCTTACTATAAAACTACCATACAAAACAAGTTTTCGACTATTGTTTTAGAGCTGCAATTTTCTAGGTAGTTAGGTCCTCGTATTTCAGATTTCTTTTAGTTATATCCACAGGTTTGATTTCAAAATTCGACCGGCATATATCAATCGTGGATATATTTGAGCACCAAGAGCTCCAATTTATCTGATGGCGAGGTATGCAATTAAATCAAAAGTGTTAGCTAGATGTCACCCCTAACAACTACTTAGCTGACAGCGGTGAAAGCGAGCAGAATAACCCGCAAACCGTGTCGGGGGATGTGAAGTGTAAAGTAAGTTATCACCTGACGAGGCCCTCCAATCCGTACGTGTAGGTACTCGAGCGGCCACCCTTAAGCCCTATCACACGGTGTGAGAAACATCACGCTATTTGCTTTACACTGCCGTGGTCGAGCGTTCACTTATATATCGATGAACCGCGACCCAGCAATGTAACGATACTCGCACGATATTCCTCGCTCCGTGCAAATAAAGCTTTAATCACCAGGGCCCTTTGTAAACACACTTGCCTTCAAGAAAACCTCCCCGCCTGTATTTGCAGAGTTCTAATAGACTTAATGGAAATGACTTGACCGTTCCACGGAATCAAGGTGGGCTGATATTAATTTTGAATGGCTTTTTAATTCGTTTGTATATATGCCGCGGACGTGTTGCGACATATACGATAGGTACCTACTTATCAATTCAGTTCACGGTCAGGTTTATACATAATAATATATATTGTACCTAAACATCTACATAACAATGATAACGGTTTTCTGGACGCGATAATTAAATTAAATTAATATTGATATATTTACCTGTAAATTAAGAACTCATTATTTATATTGGGTATTAAAATGATAGCCTGAGCGGATTTTTTTGAGTTCTGCGATAAAAATGGAGAAACAAACCCATCATTATTTTGCCATATTCGTATTCTGTCGGTCCGTCGACACGCGGCTTAGCTCACTTTTAGAGCTTGAATGTGGCAGAGGAATCACAGCGATAAATAGGATAAAATTTTGAAATTATGAAACTACGATAACTTCCACCCTTACTAACACGTTAAGTGGGAATTAAGTTATTTTTCAAGTCTGCAGACAGAGACATGTCTCATAGTAAAGTTGTGGGTTGGGATAGTCTATTTTTTTACAATGCATGGTAAATCGAAAACCATTTCGAGATAAATGCTTTTTATACCGTTTTCTATATTTACTTTATTTTATTTTACAATAATGAATTTATTACATGAAAAATAAGCAATACCCTTCATTTGACATCCCCACGAATGACGTAGACGGTCCAAAATATACTTTATTTGCTAAGTTTACAAATTCTTCACTATTTACGCGTCGATTATACTACGGAGTTCAACTTGGACCCGCAATCTGACATTTCATTCATCTTATGACATGACAGATGACAAAAAAATTACAATCTTATTATGTCATTCTTGTTTTACAGCGAATGTGAATTTACCGTATTGAAGATTAAAATACTTTAGCTGAGTTTATACTGGATTCCGATAACCCTTTCTGAATAAATATTACTTTTGCTTAACCCGTCCACCGATCAACCTGCACGAACGACGACAGACGCTTCTCTCCTGGACAATAGACTTGGTTTGACCCCGGACACCGATATCAGCCTGAACGAACGAGGACCTACGCTTCCCTCCAGGAAAATCGACTCGGGTTGACCCGGGATACCGCTCAGCCAGCACGAACGACGACATACGCTCCAGTAGAATGGCTGCCAACACCCAGTTTGTTAGAGCTGATTCAACAAATCTTCCCAAAATGGAATCATGGATGACGTTACTGATAAGCTCGTCAAAAAGTCCTTAGTTTTGGAAAAAAATACATATTTCCTAAACTACTGACAAGAGCTCTATCTAAGATTAAGTGAAACCTGTTGGATTGTATTGTCATATGAGTGGTCAGTCACTATAAATCGTATAAACTATTAGTCTATTAAATAAAACAATTTTTATTCTTTATTCGCTTTTTATTACATAGACATAGACAGATAGATATTATTTCTTAACCCACACACTATTAGAATGATAATGGTCCATATAACTTCAATAGTCAATTTAAGACACCATGACCTCTTCAAACGGTTGTTAACATGTACAAACACTATTTGTTTGTTATTGCGATCAGTATAACTTGCAACCATACATTTTTTGTCATTTCGGAATCCGGGAGGCAAGCGAAGTTCAATTTCTAAGCAGGTTCAGTTCAGGTGACTAGCACAGGTCGTCGGGTACGTTGGGGTAATCGGAATCCAGGTAATCGGAATCCAGGGGAAAGGCAGTTCAAAAATATGATAATAAGAAAGAATGAATACACTCGACGCGACTTGAAAAGCTGGGAACGTTGTGACATTGGCACTAATGACAGTTTCTCAACTTCACCACAGATAGAAAATATATTAATGCCGCTGCTACACATACGTATTCTGATCAATTTATCAAATAAGCGTATGTGTGGCAGGGGCGTACGAAACTATGACGTCATCAACCAAAATACTTTCAATAATTAATATTAAAAAAAACTGTGAGTTATATGATAAAATATTGAAATTAGTTTCTTATAATTGACTTCTCTATCCAAAAAAAATATAAAAAGGACAGGTATTTTTTTTTAGACAATCCCAAATTTTTACAGCTAAATTTAGCTCAAGTGAGGAAGTTGTTGTGAAGGTTTCAATCAAATACAGTGTGTTTAGGTACTTTATTATGTAATTTTGAAGTTATCTTCTTATATTTATTTAAGAAAATAGACGAAAATTGGCTATTACTTTTATCTCCGTAACTATATTGAGCATCCATTAAATTTTTATATAATAAGTAATGTTAGTTTTGCACCGGCTTGATACTCCAGTAGATAGAGTCGTTACTGTACACCAATTAATTTACCACATTTTGAAGGCTCGCGCTCTTTTGTTTACGAACGCCAATTTATAGGTGGCATGGTAACAGGCTTCCAATGAGTACCTACTTATGTGCAATATAATTGGAGGGTTTCAGTAATTATTATCTATCCCGTCTAGCGTCTAACTTAGTAGTGATATTAAATAAGTAATGAGTGCTTATGTACATACGTACATACCTATGTAAAAAAGGACTTTGGGTTAATCTTTTTTTAATAAACCTTTTTTGATAAACCTGGTCAGGTCCACATCGAGGTATTTAACTATAATTAAGTTCGTACTTAACACTCTTTTAGGGAGGTTGTTTTTAGATACCTAATATAGGCTTCATTTTGTCGTAACCAAAAATAGCGTGGCAACTGAATATTTATTTAACGACCACAAAGCCGTTGATTGGCGCCAAATCATATTTTATCTGCAAACGCATTTCCTTCGCAGAGCAAAACTCCAGGTCAGAACGTTTAATTTCCAAAGAATGTTGAAAGTTTAGATTGTTTTCCGTGATCAAAGTGTTTTGGCAAACCTTGGGGGAGGGGGGGAGGTGTGGGCGGGGCCAGCCGGGATCAGCAACAGGTCCAGAGAGATCAATAATAGCTCGGAGGCTGGCGCATGCGCGTAGCTCATTGCAAACACCATGCGCTCTCTGGTGCTACTCTGGCTGCCCTTACTAACACCAGGTATGTCAAAACAAATAATCCTTCAAATCACCCATCTACTAACTCTCTAGGCACCCAATGCTAGTTTTAAACTTTCTGTGTCAATTGTGCGGACTTCGTTCAGCGTCGAAGTGATGTTAAAAACTAAATGTCAAAGTGTGTTGTCTATGGTATGCGAGTTCTTTGTTGATGATAACGAATTAAAATAACAGCATGATTTAACTCGTTTGATTTGAGGAAAATCGGAGCAGTTAATATAAGGACGCAATGTCGTATTTAGAGACTTCCTAATAAAACACAAAGTATTCTACTAACAATGGGCAGTGCTAACTGTCAAAAATTTGCACATGGGTGCTAAATTTTGATACTCAGTTTGTAATGTTCTAAAATCAGCAATTCAGTCAGCAAAATATACGTTAAGTAGTTACCTGTTGTTCAGCGAGGGAAAACTTTACCCAATTGTAAAACAAATAAATGTCAAAACACACTCTAATCACACAAAATAAAGAATAAGTAGTTAAGAGAATGAAGGGGAAAAGAAGGGGAAAATAGTGATGGGTTGCTAGCCGCATCGCCTATAACATTGAGTCCTTAGATTTTCGCCCAATCCCGCAGTGGGCTTACACCATGCGCGGGTAGAGAAGCAACTGGTACATTCTATGTTTTTCCTTTACTCCCAGAACAGCAAGGAAGAAAGTGGTATACATCTGTGTATATCTTCAAAATTAGGTACAGCTTTAGTCACATTATTTACTAGTTCACAAGATTAAATAACGCTGTAAATTGTCTTCTATGCTACTCGTATTTCAAATTCAACACAATTTTTCACCACTTTCATACGGTGTTTTCACATAAATGTGCTTTCAAAAATCGGGCCGTATACTGTTTACTCAGTCAGTAATCAAATCTTTGTGGTTTCCAGAAAGCGAATGCGATCTACTGCGGGACAGCGTCCACGTGACGTCCGCCGCGGCGCGGCCCAACAACGAGCTCTGGTATTTAACAATAGAAAATTATCCATCACCAACATTGACCAGCTCATGTCAGTCCACTGCAGGTCATGGGCTTTTCCGTTGGCACGCCACGCCACTGCTGCCTTAAAATATCATCGCCCCCTAGTGCCGTGAAATTTAGCAATACTAAATTTATTGAGGCCCTCATGAGGAAGCTCAATGTCACTCAGAGGGCTATGCTCGGGGTTTCTCTGCGAGATAGGATCAGAAATGATGATATCCGCAGTAGAACTAAGGTTACCTACCGACATAGCCCGAAGAATTGCGAAACATTGCTCGCAGGACCGATGGCCGATGGGGTCAGAAGGTTCTCGAATGGGGTCCGTGGACCGGGAGACGAGCTGTCGGTAGGCCTCCAACAAGATGGAGCGATGACCTGATCAGGATCGCGGGATCGCGGTGGATGCGGAAGGCACAGGACCGGTCCGAGTGGAAAGCCTTGGGGGAGGCCTATGTCCAGCAGTGGACGTCTTTCGGCTGATATGACGAAATTTGCTAAACTGTTCAAAAGTTTATTTGTTCAAAGCTTAACAAAACGACTTTAGATAAATATAAATAGGTATACAAGATAAAGTAGCTAAACTAAAACTAAAATATATAGATTTTAATCTAAAAAAGAGCTCACGCGACATAGAGCCAAAGATGCTGGCAGCATTTCCTCGCTGTGTCGCGATCGCAACTAAGATTTTGTTTGACTGGCACTATGAATGGACTGATATTTTTTTTGGAAATTAGAATTTGTGAAAAACTGGAGACCTATCGGCTCAGCAAAACCGCAGCTAATATTTTATACGAGTATGTTTTTAGGTATAGGCCCTGTGGCGAACTAATTGACTGTATATTATAAATTAAAGCAACTCGTGATGATGAACTGGTTTTAATAAGGATAGGAATAGAGCTACATAAAATGAGTGTAGCAGCAGCACCTCCTACTGTGGTTCGTAAGGAACTGAATCAAGTTATAAAAAATAAGATGCTGCTGTCACAAGGTTTACAACTGCCAGCTTTAGAATACATTTTGGCAGTAAAAAGGAGTTCATCTTCCACAGGCCCTATAACGCGATTGCCCTGTCAAGAGCACTTGAATGATTTCTGCGTAAGATGAGTTCCGAAATTAACTTATATAACGGTCTCGTTTTTGTTCAGGTGCTACAAGTGCCTTGCCGAGGTCCCAGAGGACAAGTGCGCAGATCTGCGCCACAACAACTCTGCGCTCATAGGCAAATGCCACAACGACCGACGAATGTGCATGGTAAATATACGGTACTTGTAGACGTTGGGAACAACTTAATCAAATCACATACTTTTTCATATGCCCCATAGAGCCATTGACACATTATCACAACGCTGGTTAAAGAAGGAATGATATTTACAGAAATTTACAAAATGTAGAGATTGTAGAGTCATCATTCACGCTATCAGTAGAAACCTTAGAGACAAGCCTCAGCTGCCGAATTTCGTGTTTATCTTTAACTTTAAGCCTTTTAAAAACTCCTTGATGGTTGTGTAGCGATCCTTGCGCCACCTAGTCATGCATTGACTACAATAACTGTTACGACACGGTGTCCTATCGCGCCACCGAAGTTTCTCAACGTGGATGCATAAATACAACTTCCAATTCTCTTCCTTCGGACCTCCGTTCCCAGGCATTACATCTGCCGATAATGTGCTGCTGTCCATTAATTTTGACAATGTTATACATGGGTACGATAGGTTATTTTTATCACGTGTCAGTTTGAATTAAGATTATTTAAGCGTAGGCGGAGATACAAGTATAGCCTACATATGCGGTGATATATAAGGCATAAGTAGGTAAGCGAATTTATATTAACTTCGTAGCGAACACGGCAACTAATCTGAACATCCTGAATGTTTCCACAGGTGAAGCGCTTCTCCTACACGACGTCGACTGAAAATTCAACAACAGCTCTCAAGATGTGGGCCCTGGAGCGCAACTGTACGAAACACTGCGAGCCAGGCTGCATCATCATCGGGGAGCGCACCAAACTATACGCGTGCACTTCTTGCTGCTCCACCTCTCTCTGTAACTATGGATCCAGTGCCAGCCGCGGAACACTGCAGTTAAAACTCCTCTCCGTCACCTTACTCATCATCTCAACACTAACAAGGCTGACTTTATGATCGCGCTACGCGTGAACTTGTTAAGTTTAAAATCTTTAAATCACATTGTTAATTCGCTTGTACATAGTGCTACGAATTTAAAAGGAACCAAAATTAGTCGGTACTTTAGTTAATTTAATAAAATTCTGACGCTTTTAAGCTCCTGCTTAACCACTCAGCTGCTGACAGCTACATTTTAAAATATGATTTTAGGGTGCGACCACACCGCCGCTTAAAAAACGGTGACGTTACGGAATCGCAACAAAATGTATAAAGAAACGGTAAGAAAACGTGACGTATACGGCACGTCACTGCGTATACGCGGCGGTTTGGTCGCACCCTTATACTATTTCTATAGATAATAAGACAGAAATTTACTTTGTCTCTTGGCATGGATCCGTGTTGCCAAAGGCAAGTGAGTAAAGTAGGTACTTAATCAGACTAGGAAGACGGTTGCATTGAAAATTCCAGACTTCGCGAAGGCAATGAAGGAAATTATTTTATATTGAGAATTAAATCGTCAGCTTTTCCTGTTATTATTAAACAAGATGAATTTCCACATTTGCTGTAAATAATCAGTCAATATTTTTGCGATGTACGCACACGCAAAAACAATATTTCCTATAATAACGACCAAAATATAACAACTAAATATAAAAAGAAACCTGCAATAATCCGTAACTTCGTATCATGAGCTACCTACTTTAATGAAATAATAGAATAATAGGCATACCTATATAGGTATCGTTATTGTCACAGTAATTTTGCACGCCGTCATACAAAAATCAATTAATGTTTCTATTTCACTTAACAGCTTAATTTTAAATAACCTAACTATACGTAGATAGATTTTACTAATAAGGAACTGTACTCTGCTCTTAAAATTTCACGATATGAAGCCATAAATAAATATCGCTTAAATACATACCTAGTCTCAATTCTCAAATTATCGAATCTATGAAATATTCTGGGCGAATTCCGAAACGAACGTAATACCTATTTAGTTATAATTTTACAATTTTATCTGCATAATTATAATAACCGAGATAATTATAAGCACATACCTACCTACTTACCAACTCCCCATGAGTGGGATGCATATTTTAAATCCTAAGACGTAGATAGTGGTTATTTTAACCTACTACATATTTAATAAATAATTATAATATAATATCTTTCCAGACTGTACCTAGACTAGACGAAAATTAAAATGAGATCAAATTAAGTTCATGTTTTCATTTAGAACCCGAACAAAACCTGTACCTAGCCAGAATGTCTGCCACGTAGTGGTTGCGACGTCCGATAGGGGTCACCTTTGTAAAGTTAAGAGTACATTAGAGTACTTAGTTAATACCTAACGGTTGGAGCTTCAACAAGACGATTCGCACAGACAGCACGCCAGTAGGTACATCTTAGAGAACGGATCAAAAAAAAACCGGCCAAGTGAGAGTCGAACTCGCACGTACACTTAGAATTCCGTACAAAATTTTGTCAAGTGAATACCTATGAAATTTAGTGTTATAGGTGGCGGCACGTAAGTAAAACGTGGAGGGGATATGCGCAGTATGAAAAACAACACAATTTTCATACTGCGCATATCGCCTCCATGTTTTACTTACGTGCCGCCACTTGTAGCAGAGCCGTCCTCCTCAGCAAAATGTAGGCAGTGTGAGATCATTTTATATTGGTTACTAACATATCATAGACACAGACTTGAAATTATTCTGTCCTTAGTAAGTATAGGCCGTACTTTAAAAGCTAAAGTCCACCTACCTACTTATTCACCGCAAGAGTTAAGTACGGTAAGCACCTATTATTTCGCGCTTTTGGGACCAATCTAAGTACATAGACACTTACCTACAGCTAAGTACTTAATAATCACAACCCACACTAATCAAAAATTAAAAACATTTAAGGTAGGTATACCTACCTTAATTACCTACCTACTTAGGTAGATATTCGCAATTAACTCTAGAAGTTAATATTTAACTGTGTACTACTAGGTGCTACATGTAAAATATTTATTAATTAACAATTCAAATCTGTTAACGTCTCTGGCTACGGCTGAAAGGTAAATTTAGCCAAAACTTTACTCAGCTTATGAGGAATGCAACTGCACAAGGAAGTTATTACTCTCTTGTCAGCTATTTTTAGAAATGATGCCGTGACGCGTCAAACTGAAAATAGGGTGTTTGACCTAATCGCGACTTAAATAATTCGCTAAAGCTATTATTATATTTACAACTTTACCCTGAAGTAAAAATATTTTTAGGCAGGTGGCATTTCGTTCACGTCATAGATGCAATGCAAAGCCGCGCCCTTGCGGTGTAATAATTTTCTAGACTGTTCGTTTGCCTACGTATGTACGACTACGTACGTTAACTAAGTACCTAAGTAGGTACATTCTTACTTGGGTTGGGCCTGGAGCCGTACTGTTGGAGTGTTGGATTAATTGACGGAGAATGTATCGACGCTGTTTATTTGGTTCATATAGCCGATAAGTTAGGTACCAAGTTGTTATCACTATCACACAATCTGGGGGTCTATTGTCATGTACGAAATTCGCAGCATAATACCATCCCTCTCACATTCCTATTTAACACTATTAGTGTGAGCGAAACGGCACGATACGAAATACTGATATTTTAGAGGCATGGCAGATTTTTCTTTCTTTAAAAAGTATGACCTTGGTTTGACACAGATACGTATCTTTTCTTGACGAAGTTAGGTATCTAAGTGTAAAATGAATAGTTATATTTTATCACTGTTACATAATACATAAGATATACGCGATAGGTATGCATAACACACTGGGTTATTGCACGGGTCATGGCTTCAGAATGGGCAAAGCTATCCGATTTCATCATAGCCTAGTAGCTAGACAATGCCTACCACCGGTTCCCGTCAGTTACTAGTTTAGTTTCAGTGAATAAAATAAAACTACAACATTCATATATAAGTTAATTTATTATGAATAGACAATGCACAGAAATAAAGTCGTTGCGACCTAAACACAGCTATAAATTCTTAACGTAACTGGAATGAACCATTAGTTAACTTTATTTCGTATTTCTCTTTATGACTGGGAAGGTAATACATTTGGGAGGACATTATGTTAAAACTTAAGATATCATATTAAATTTTATTACATAATTTTAAAGAAGTATCAAGTTAGGAGAGTTGGCCACAATCAGCAACAACTACTTTCTTTGATGGCTTGCCAGATTGGGACCCGAGGGCCTCGACTTGCTTGACAACATCCATGCCCTCAACAACGTTTCCAAAGACGACGTGCCTGCCGTCCAACCAGGATGTCTTCACGGTAGTGATGAAGAATTGGGAGCCATTAGTGTTGGGGCCCGCATTGGCCATAGACATGACACCAGGTCCGGTGTGCTTCAGGACGAAGTTCTCATCAGCGAACTTCTCACCGTAGATGGACTTTCCACCAGTGCCATTGTGGTTCGTGAAATCGCCGCCCTGCAGCATGAAGTTGGGGATGACGCGGTGGAAGGTGGAGCCCTTGTAACCGAAGCCCTTCTCGCCAGTGCACAAAGCACGGAAGTTTTCACAAGTCTGGGGAGTGACATCTGTTCTCAACTGAAACAAAACAATAACCAAATTAAGTAACATTACACAATAACAATGGAATCATAAAGCCTAGAATTGCATTTCGTAAACACAGATGTTAACTAAAGTTATCGAAAATGCCGCATCATGCTAGCAGGACGTATACGAATATGTATAGTTTGCCTTAGTACCATACAATACAAACTGTATTAAGAAAGTATACAAAACTCAATCTAGACAGACGCCGATTAATACATTATCTAACAAAAGCCTCCCAACCCAAACGACCTTCACACAGTAGAAGTAATGGTCGACCGAGAATTAATTATGATGACTACATACCTATATCTAGTAGGTATCAGTCTACAAAAGTAAAGGGCGTCTTAAACAAAGTTCAGTCTGATTTATTTGATGGATAAACAATTATAATATTTGAAAAGTATATTTCGCACCCCAAAAAGGACTGAAGTAATTTCCAGAAAAAGCGTGGCCGGTCCCAATCACGCCGGCCGGATGACAAAAAATACATGAACACTTACTTCGATTACAATTCGTCCCAGTGCTGAGCCATCAGCAGCGACATCAAAAAAGACTCTAGGTAGTCCCATGTTCTCGTATTTCTACACGAAACTTGTAAAATTATTTTACTTCGAATAACCACAATGGCGTGCGGCTGCGTCCCTCGTCAATGCCGGGCGGAAAAAGAGTGGAGCATAGACAAAATTGAACGCTCTACCGCATGTCCGCCCAGTACTTGTATTAGGGCTGCTTGACACTTTCCAACACAGCATAAAACGTCCGACGTCGGACGTTAAAAATCTCCGGCTATTGTGTGAAGTTCCGTCTCGTTCAAAAACTGCCGTGTTACTTTATATTTCAATTTATTGCATTTTTGCAGCCTGCGCTTGTTCGTACGTAGTGCGAAATTTTCTGAATTAAAGAGAATAATGGCTTGACTCTTGCTTGGTTTAGAATTGGTTAATTCGGCTTGGATGTCTCTAATTAAATTAAAAAACTATGTGCTCCCCTTTCTACGCGGTGCATAACATACGCACTGCACATTCTATTCCTATTCTCACACACACGTCACATCTGCCAATCCAACAATCAGTTAGCCAGCTGTCACTGTCAAATTTTTGATAAGCTATTAGCTAAATTTAAAGAATTATTTTTTGTTTATTTTTTAGCTTAGCTTTCCTCATCCTCCCTCACACACAGTTAGTGTTCAATTCGGATATTCAGATTACACCTGCCTCAAATGTTTTTCATATTAGACGTCGCTGATACGTGACAACTATACAAATTAATTCAACAGGTACATATTACTACACTTACCGCAGAAAAATCTAATTCTTCCTAAAAAGGTTATCTCTTGTGCCCTTTTCTTGCGTTTTGTACATGATGAACTGAATATTCCTTATCATTTGACTGCTCATGTAACTTGTAACTCGGTGTACTGAGTAATACTTAGTTCATTTTGTTTTCAGTATTTTATTACAACGAAAATGAGTTTAGAATCCGTTAAGTATGAAAGAGGAAAACTGGAGATCTTGGACCAGTTGCTGCTGCCTTTGCAGACAAGATATATTAAAGTGCAAGGTGTGGAAGATGGCTGGAGGGTGATTAATAAAATGCAGGTACATGTTAATAATAAAATAATTATTTATGTAATTGAAAGTCTACTCAAAGTAAAGTTAAAGCAAAGTAAAGGTAAAGTTATTTAAAGGTTATTAAAAGTACCAGCTAATGGCTAATGTAAAATTGAATAGATTTGCTATTTTCATGCTTTTTAACCTTACTTACTTTTCTAAACTTACTTGTGTTATTTCAAAAGACTGTCTTCTCTTATCTACTTGGACTTGAAAACATGGACTTAAAACTTCATTTTTTGAAAAAACAGCCTAGACAGACAAACATACACACAAACACACTCTGTTTGAGAAATTTCAACAATCATCATGTAATCATCAGCTTAAAACAAAATATATTTTTATAAGATTTTTTATATAATATAGTGTTATAAGAATTTTTAATATAATATAATATAGGCCACATGATGATTTTTTTTTCTTAGCCTATTATCTGAAAAGTACCACTTATAACACTTACAAAATAGACCCTGGTGGTAACTAACAACAGAATTTTTGTCTTTCATTATTTCTTATATGCCTACCAGTTTAATAAATTTAAGGCTATTTTAATTATAAATTGCATTTTACTTTTAAGTAACCTAATCATTCCTCAGTGTTTACCGCCATATCTTATCTGGTCTTAAAGGACATGATCTTAAAGACAATGTCTCTGTTATCTTGTTGTCAGTCTTAGATAGGCAACATAACTACTGCTTTATGTTATGTATATTTCTAACAATTCTAACCCTTACAAACCCTTTCAAAACCTGATGACTTGTAAGAAGAGATATCTCAGTAGCTGCTACTAGTTATTTCTTAGTTCAATTTCTTATCTAAATTAAAAACACTCGTCATAAATGAATAAATGTAGACAGTGCCATAAATAGTCCTGCCTGGTCTGGCCATTCCTGCACCCCCCAGAGTCTACACCCTGTGCTTGGTTGGGCAATGCTGGAACCGCCCTATTTACGGCACTGGTAGTAGTATATGTATAATAATCTCTATGTAGGCAGGTCTAGGTACATCTTAATATTGTACATAGATCTTATGCAAACTATAGCAACTTTATTTATTTTATTTTTAGTCTTGTACTACATACTGAAGGAATTTGCACTTTCCTGGGATAAAAAGTAGCCTGTGTTAGGCATCAATTCGAAATGTGCTTGGTTTCAGTTGTTTTCAAATCATCTATCTCTATCTAAATATTGTAAATGAGAACATAATACTTTAATTAAGATATTATGTTGAAGTATAAAATCTCTATCATGATTGTCATGTTTAATTTATTTAGATAAGTTGAATAAAACATAGGAAAATACAATGTGATATGAAACCAATGTGACACTTATATTACCTATCTCATATTCATAATAAGCTCTCTGGATATTTATTGCATGTGCCTGTCATGTACCTCCAAATTTTTGCAATTTTATAGTATTAGTAAAACAAGGATGTTTATAATAATAATAATAAATATTTATTTATTCGAGCAACTACATGACTGATCACAAAACCAAAAAAAAATTATAAATATTAATTGCATATTAAGCAGCACGGCTAGCACAAGAGCGCACCCTGCAGATGATATAAAATTGCTAAAACAACATATTCTTTGTTTTAACTGTTCTAGGTTCGGGGCGCACCTGCCATTGCAATAGTCGGTTGCCTCTCTCTTGCAATAGAACTGTTGAAGGACAACAGTTTGGACAAGAAGGTTATGAGGCAAGAGGTAACTGTTAACTTAGGATTACATACTTAGATACTAAAATTCTACTGTCTAGATGCCAAGTGTCAGACAAGTGCGTGCTAAAGCTGTGTCGCGCGCAAGATGGACTACCCGCTTTTTTCTTCTGTTCGTTCTGGAAAGAGAAAGCTGACTAGCGCTTAAATAGACTTTTCTCGCGCAACGCTGCTCTCGCGCACTCTCTTAATGTGGCCTACTCTTATACTTCGTTTTTTTCGCATTTAAAAAAGGTATCAATATGACCTGTTGAAAAACGTTTTAAAAATAAATACCTAACCGCAACTCGCAATTTTAAACCCGTAAAATGTCATGATTTGTTTTTGTGTGGATTTGTATGTTTCGGTAACCAATGAAAAAAAAATGTTTTTCAATAAAAAGACATAAATAAATGAATAAATAAATATCTTGGGACAATTGACAACAATTGACCTAGTCCCAAACTAAGCAAAGCTTGTGATATGGGCACTAGACAACGGATAAACATACTTATATAGATAAATACATACTTAAATACATATTAAACATCCAAGACTCGAGAACAAACATTCGTATTTTTCATACAAATATCTGCTTGGAGACCAAGACATGTCAAGATTGTTTACCTTATTTTCAACTACATAGCTTCTGCCCGCGACTTCGTCTGCGTAGAATTATAATCTCTCTGTATCAGGTTAGCTGGAAGAGATCCCTTCTTAGGGATAAGTTCGCCTTTGTACTATTTTCTGTGTACTTCTGTATTTTTAAATTTTTATGTGCAATAACAGAATAAGAGTTTACATACATACATACATACATAACATACATACATAATCATAATCACTCTATCTATCAAAAAAAATCGCATCAAAATCCGTTGCGTAGTTTTAAAGATCTAAGCACACATAGGGACAGACAGCGGCGGAAAGCGACTTTGTTTTATACTATGTAGTGATGTCAAAAAAACAAACTAATTAGTATTGTCTATGTTTTAAGATTATCGAGACTCGTGTTGTTTTGCTGCGGCGTCAAGGGCCCACCAGTTGTGACCTATTATTGAGATTTCTACCGATAACATTGCAATCTATTTATATTTATCAGCAGGATTCAGCTTTCAGTTGACAAATTGCCATGTGTAGCCGAGCTCGTGATTAGTATTTGTAATTGGCAACGTTTCCACTTTCAGATTGAAGGTAAACTGAACTACCTGGTGTCCGCCCGACCAACAGCTGTTAATATCAAGCTGGCAGCCGATGAACTTATAAATTTAGCCAATACTCTGAGTGCCAATGAAGATGTTTCTCCTGAAGAGTTTAAAGAGAAGTTGGTATATAAATTTGTTATTCTGATAATAGGTTGGCATCAGCCAGCAAATACGCGAAGAACTATCACAGGCGTAGACAGGTTTTAGTACGAGGGGGGAGAGGGGGCCTTACCATGACGTCCTAATTCCGAATCAGTTTCAGTTTTAGTTGTCACTTTTAGTATGAATTTGACAGCGAGCGAACCTTAACTGAATTAAATATAAATAAATATAAATATCATGGGACAAATTACACCAATTGACCCAGTCCCAAACTAAGCAGAGCTTGTACTATGAGTACCAGGCAACGGATAAACATACTTTTACATATAATGTAGATAAATACATACTTAAATACATACAACATCCATGACTCGGGCACAAACATTCGTATTCATCATACAAATGTCTGCCCCTACCGGGATTCGAACCCGGGACCTCTAGCTTCATAGTCAGGGTCACTAACCACTAGGCTATCCGGTCGTCATCAATTGCATTAAGACGTCATGGTAAGGCCAAAGGTTTTAGTATTAAAGGGAAGGGGGGGGGCCTGAACACCCAAAACCTTCCCCCTGGCTACGCCCGTGAGCTCTATACTTAACCAGGATAAGATTAGGTATATTTACTTTTATAACATGGAAAACAAATGTTCTTTTATAGATTCGTCAGCAACATAGAAGGTATGCTAAGTAAAGATATAGAAGACAATAAAGCCATTGGCAAATATGGCTGTGAAGCGATATTGCAGAAAATAGACGGCGAAGGTCTAGTGAGAGTGTTGACTCACTGTAACACTGGCTCCCTAGCCACGGCGGGTTACGGGACCGCTTTGGGCGTTATTAGATCGCTGCATGAATCCAAAAGATTAGGTAAGCTCGCTTCTCTTGAATAGACCGACCCTTAATTGAGTACTCGTACTAAACTGGCCGCTCTCGGTTCCCTTCGTCGCGCCTACCCCGCGCCCCTGGTTTTTTAGTATGGAAATTTTGTCGCTTTTGTCGTCGGGCTACAAAAGTTCCATACTAAAAAACACTCGCTTCTTGCTACCCGCCGGCGGTGGGACAAGTGCCTTAGGGCTCGACCAGAAATCATGTGATCGTTTATGGGGGGGTGTCAGCAAAATATCACGAATAATCACGAGGGAGGGGGGGTGTCCTAGAACAGAAAGTCAAAAAATAACGAAAAAAATCAAGTTTCTTTCAACATGAAACTACCGCGAGACTCACACATAATTACAACAAACCGGATAACTCACGTATAAAAGTCGACTATAATAAAAATGACGATAAAAATGAATGAGGGTAGTTGTACGCCGATGTTAGCTGCGCCGAGTAGCCGCGCGAGCAGAGCGTTGACGCGCAGTGTTCGTTTCGCTGCCGCCGGGGCAAGCGCTCTCTGATGAAGGACTACGGAATAGTCCGAAACAATTGTTGGAGCATTCCTTCGGCTTTTATACGTGAGCTATCCGGTTTGTTGTAATTAAAAATCAAGTTATTGCTGTTTTTTAATTAATTAACTTAATTCATACTAAGTCCGAAAAATACACGTGATCTTGAATGAGGTGGGAGGGGGTAGCGTTACAATTACAATCACCAAAATATCACAAGGGGGGTTAATTTGTATTATGTAATTTAATGTTTTAAACTTCCGCGATTTTCACTCATATTTATTTAAAGTATTTTGGAACTTAACCGCGTAAATTTTTTATTAATTACCTCGACGTTTAGGCCACGTTGCAGTGGCCGTGGTCCCGAGCAGACTGTCATGTAGGGTATCATTTTTGTTTAGCTGCGCGAGTTTTTCGATGATATGGTGCCGTTGCAAAATAATGACCTAGTGCGGGTAGTTCGAAGAACTCGCGCAGCTAAACAAAAATGATACCCTACATACAGTCTGCTCGGGACCACGGCCACTGCAACGTGGACGAAACGTCGAGGTAATTAATAAAAAAATTACGCGGTGAAGTCCCGAAATAAGCATATAATAGGCATGCATATACTAACATAGTCATATAAGGGAATGTTTTACTAACAAGATATGGATTAATGTCTGAAATAAACAATTTTTATTTTATTTTATAATTTAATACTTACTATTTATTCTTGTAATCTATTTATATTCTAGAACGCGTGTATTGCACCGAAACCCGGCCTTATAACCAGGGCGCGAGGCTAACCGCTTACGAGCTGGTGCACGAGAAGATCCCGTCCACTCTGATAGTGGACAGTATGGTGGCTGCTTTGATGCGCTCTAGGAAGATTAGCGCTGTCGTCGTGGGCGCTGATAGGGTGGGTTTCGTTGTGTTTTTAACCGTCAACGCAAATAGGGGTGTGTGGAGGGGGGTAGTGAGGGGTATGTGTGGGGGGGGGGGGGTTGACGTCAATGTGATGGACCGATTTGGATGCGGTTTTTTTTTTTTCATTCAAAAGCCAGTTTCCTTGAGTTATTAGCCATGTTTGGTAAGAATCGGTCCGGCAGTTTGAAGAGTATCCAGCTATTTTCCAAAATGATGTAAGGCGTTTTTGTCTTTTTTTAGGGTTCCGTACCTCTAAAGGAAAAAACGGAACCCTTATAGGATCACTTTGTTGTCCGTCCGTCCGTCCGTCCGCCTGTCAAGACCCTTTTTCTCAGGAACGCGTGGAGGTATCAAGCTGAAATTTATATCAAATACTCAGGTCTACTGTCCCTTGGAGCTGTGAAAAAATCAAGCTTCTAAGCCAACGCAATCAAAAGATACAGCCCTTTATGCCGCAAATTTTCGACTCTCAAGGGAATCAAAACCTACAGGGTACTTGCCGTGAACGCAGAGTCTTGAAATTTGGTATGAAGGTAGGTCTTATAGCACAGATTTAAGTATAATTGCGATAACCGTAAATATGTATGTATGTCTGTATATAACAGTGACCAATATAAAGTGACCCCTCACTGCGTACATTTTGCTTTGGAGCAGGGCTCTGCTTACACTGGTTTATAGATCTTTCTAGATAATGGTACGGAACCCTCGGTGTCCGACTCGCACTTGGCCGGTTTTTTATCATTCGAAAGCCTGTTTCCTTGCGATGGTTTGGTAAGAATCGGTCCAGCAGTTTGAAGAGTATCTGGGTCTTTTCCAAAATTATTTTATTTTTAAAGGTTGTTTCTTCAACTAGACATACGTATTTTAAGCGTGGGAGGTTTTAATTTTTTTTAATAGTTATGTATGATATAGACCGACCGCTAAATGAGTCCTGATGGGACGACCATGGAGGCAGAGAGAGGTGCGGGCGGCAGGCGCACTACCCGCCCGCACCCCTCTCGGTCCCCTTTGTCGTCCTACCCCGTGGCTCTGTCACACGGCGGCCACGACGTACAAAATCCGCGTTCTGAAATGAACACAGGCACGACGTCGTCTGTACACGCGTCAATGTGTGCGTAAGATACACAGGGCTGTCTATCGCAAAAACCTAGTACTATAAGTACTACCAATGACATAAATATACTAAAGATATGGCTTAGATGTGTGCAAATAAATGTACTTAATCGTTATCTATTTATTTAAACTTACTTAAAATGTGTCTGTCTGTGTATTTAAGCATTATTCTTTTCAATTACAATAGATGTACGAAAACAAACTTAAGCGAATGATTCTGTAGTTATTTCATGTATTAATCGCGATAATTTCAGAAAGCATTAATTTTCTAATGTTTTATAAAGTGAAGTAGGTAGGATAGGTTCCCGAACTTGTGACGTGCGGCCGACATAGGTACATCGCGTCGCGAGCCCTACTAGTTGTCAGCAGCTTTCCGGCAGACTGCGCTTGAGGGGTGGGGTAACTCGAATAGGTGCGGGGCGGAGCGTGGCCATTCTGTACGTTAGTACTATTATATATTCTGTGGCTCTGTGCCGCGCGGGCGAGGATTCAAGCGGTCGATCTATAAGAGACACACCAAAACTTCTTTGGTTAAAATTCATATTCATCCCCAGGTGGCAGCTAACGGCGACACAGTCAACAAAATTGGCACATACCAAATAGCCATATTGGCGAAGCACCACGATGTACCGTTCTACGTGGCCGCTCCTTTCACGTCGGTGGACTACTCGCTGCCGTCCGGGGAACGGATCAAGATAGAAGAGAGACCGGACAGAGAGATGACGCACATCGGGGAGCATAGGATCGCTGCGCCTGGTTAGTACAAGAAGTTGACGTAGCGATAATGTCGTCAAGTGTTTTATTATCCACTAGCTGTTGCCTGAGACTTCGTCTGCAAAGAATTCGTTTATTGCTGTCCCGCGGGAATTTTCCGGGATTGCTATTCTATGTGCCGAATTTCATCCAGATCCGTTAGGCCGTTCTGGCGTGAGAGTGTACGTGAGTAACAAACAAACATCCATCCAAATTTCAATACTAGTGCATTCTTAGTGAATGCTCCCCGAGTTTGGTTTTTACTTTTTATCTCAGATTTAGCAAGCAATGTGAATGATTGATACCATAAAAGATAGAGCAATAAACATACATGTTTTTAAAAATGTTTGAATATTTTCAGCATTTTTTTTTATTTTTTTTTATGGCACTGAAAAATGACTGTTTTAAAATAAGATATTTTTAGTAATTTCAAATGCCTCCATTTTGTTTCTGTGGCAACACAGACACTTAATATTGTTTCATTTGGTCCAATACACATTAAACTATCCGAAATAAAAGATTTTGTTTACAAATTAACGCTCATTGACGCAATATTGACTCGTTTTTATCAAATTCTGGGTATTTTCATAAAATATCTAAATTTTCAATTTAAAAACAAAATATCAAATTTTGGCTAAGACATGTATGGCTCAAAATGTTCAAAAATACCTCAGCTAACACCCCCTTAAAGCATTGCAGCTGGCTACCAAACACCCTGTATAAAGTATTTTCAATCTTAACTGTCCCATTTGGTAAATAAAAGTCTAACCTCATTGGTACAAATTTTTGTAAAGAATAAGGCGTATCGTTCCTTTATTTACGATGAAATAGTTAAAAAATTATAAAATGAGACGTTTTGAGGTTAGAATTTTGTTTACCAAATAGGACAGTTAAGAATGAAAAGACCTCTCTAGACTATCCTTTATCCTACTACTATTATAAAGGCGAAAGTTTGTAAGTATGGATGTATGGATGTTTGTTACTCTTTCACGCCAGTACGGCTTAACGGATCTGGATAAAATTTGGAACAGACATAGTTTATGATTTGGAATAACACATAAGCTACTTTTTATCCCGGAAAATTGCGTAGTTCCCGCGGGATAGCGATAAACGAATTATTTGCAGACGAAGTCGCGGGCAACAGCTAGTTATTCATATAGGTAGGTTTGTGAACACGACTTTGGCGCAGTGATTGATAAAGCCAATTACAACCAGTTCTGCAGATGCTTCAACACTAACACGGCACTGCCAAATTACAAGTGACAGTCGACATAAGCACCCCAGTGGATTATTGTTAGGGGGTGTCTGATACACCCTGTATATACTGTTTGTGTTTCTGTATCAGCTTATAATGTTCTCTTATTCTTATTCTAAATAAGGTTTGTGAAACTACAAGTCTTCTTACACAACTTTAAAACAACCTTTAAGTGAGTTTTTTTTCTTTCAGGTATCAATTGTTGGAACCCGTCTTTTGACCTTACACCGGCTAGCCTTATCACTGGAATTATTACTGAAAAAGGAGTTTTTCCTCCTGACAGGATAAAGGAGCATTTCATAAAGGAAATGAAATAAAAAAAAAACTTTGCCGATTATACACAAGTGCCTTCATAATTAGCATATTATATTATACTTGCTAAGAAAACAGTGAATAAAATCTCGAAATGCATGTTTAACGTTACTATTTAATAATTGAATATTTTTAATGGAAAAAAGGATTAAAATGGCGTATAAATCCTCACACAGTTGGGGATTTCTTTTGCCTTAGTTACTATATGCGCTGTTTTTCGTCTCTTGATGTATAATGAGTCTGCTATAACATGTTTAAACGCTTTTATCATATAATCAAACAGAATTGTAATCGTTATTTTATTTATAAAGATAACATCCGTAATTATAATTTTGCTGGAATAAATAAACAAGAAAATTCTAGGAAACACTAAGCAATGCATGTTTCTGGTCAGGTAATTGTAATTTAAAGCTCAAAATATTTTATATCGATCCATTAGTACTTTCAGTTAAGATGATACTATAGTCATAAAATAATAGTTGTTTGTAATCAATTTATTGATATCCATTCAGAAATAAATTTGTTACATGTTTATAATATTTTACGAATTGATGTCAATAAACAATTGTTTACCCGAACATTATATTTATTGACTAGGAAAAATAATAACTAGATGCCCAGGGACAGGGATTCAATGGTTTGGTAAGAATTTTTCACCCATTTTTATGTCTTAAGAGGTATCACTACTAATCTGACTGATGGAATAGCTCTATACGGAATACCTCGACTAAAAATCCGCGACAGATAACCAACTGAGAACTCTACCATTCGAAATCCGTTCGAGCTTACATTGAGAAAGAACCATAATACAAAAACATAATACAACAACATAACATAATGGAGTATACACCCTAAATTCAAAACGTGGTGACCTGTGTTATCCTATTTTAATATTTATACATACATACATATCGTCACGCCTCTTTCCCACAGGGGTAGGCAGAGCCTACTTTGTTCCACTTGCTACGATCCTGACATACCTCTTTCGCTTCATATTAATATTTATAATTAGGTACATTTTATGTCTCAGCGAAGTGATCAAAGTTTTCCAAGTCATATTGCTGCCATTTTATTACCACTGGTGCTAATAACACTACTATAATAGTCAGTAGTGAGCAAACTAAAACACAAAATTAAAATCTCTTCAAACCGATACCAAACACTCAGAATTAGTTTTTGTTAAAAATTTCGGATACCAGCTTTTTGCGGACTGCACACTTGCGTCGTCATCCGTCCTACATTGCGTATGTTTATTAAATTTCATTTCAAGTCAATCGGACCAACTGTTGAAGAGTTTTCTCCTGCGGAGACGGTCCTGACCGCGCCATCAGAATTCTACTACCAGATTATTTATTGTATTGCCGTGCGACTCACACGACATCGCAAAATTTCAGCTCAATCAGTTGAAAATGATAATATTTTCCTGCTTCAAAATTGAGTTGCAAGATTCCATCTGGACATACATACATTGCAAGTTTAATAGAAGCTTGTAAAAATAAATAAAAGGTTGTTGGGAACTTGGGAGTAACTAAGTATGATTGTGTTGTGTATAGGTATCGCATGTTCAGCTTGTATTGTAGGTACAATAGAGGTCAGTGTGACGAAACACTTGGACTACGACCCCAGAGAATAACAATTGGTTCGATCAGATTCATTCGTCTGAAGTATATCGCAGAACATTCTTTCGCTCTGTGTATGTATAAACAAGATATGCGTATGTTTATAACACACCATACCATACATGACATCAGTGTAATCAGTCTGATAAATCAATTCATAAGTCAAATATTTACTGTACTGTGATTGAAGTTTGATCGTTAACTTTTTGTGTTGTGTAAACTTTTCGGTATTAGCTTGGTGTGCGAACCTCCGTTTCGAAAAAAGTCGAACAAGTGCGAGTCGGACTTGCGCACTTGAGGGTTCCGCGCAATTAGTTTTTACATTTATTTTTGTGCCTTTTTGCCAAGTGCAAAACATTTGATAGTTTAATTGTAAGTAACTTTTATTTTAATTAGGTATCTTAATTTTTCATAATATTGTAGGAAAACAATGTCACTAAACTTAAAAAAAAATGTGTATAGTTAAATTTTCTGTAAAATTTTAATACCCAGATTAGCCTTTATTATAGGACAGCATGCGATCGAATTTTGGAGAAGCCCCCCTGATGGCGATTTTCTTAGTTTGATTTCAGTGGCAACAAACAACGTAAATAAGTGACAATGTTTAGTAAAATTGGATACATCGTGCTTCTACTCTTTGTTTTGCCTTACATCGGAAGTGGTAAGTGCTTAGTTTTGTATTCTCACCTTTAACACTGTCAAAATGCAGGCAAATGGAAAAATGATAGCGGCACTCGTAATGGTCTGTTGGCCTGTTGTGGTGAGGCCCGAATTGTCTGATAGTTCAATTCACTAAACGGAAAAATCCTCAGTAAAGTGCGTTCAATTGCATTGAGACGACTCATGTAAGTTTTGAACTTATTTTCTCAGTTTCATGGATAACAGATACCCTAAGTACCTACCTATCCATGCCTACCTAGCCATGGTAGCCTAGTGGTTTCACCTGTGGCCTCTCAATCAGAGGGTCGTGGGTTTGAATTACGGACTCGCACCTCTGAGTTTTTCGGAATTTATGTGCGATATCTCATTTGAAATTTACCATGAGCTTTTCGGTGAAGTAAAACATCGTAAGGAAACCTGCACACAACTGCGAAGCAATTCAATGGTGTGTGTGAAGTTCCCAATCCGCACTGGGCCCGCGTAGGAACTATAGCCCAAGCCCTCTCATACTGAGAGGAGGCCTGTGCCCAGCAGTGGGACGTATGTAGGCTGGAGAGAGAGAAGTACCTATCAAAAAAAAACCACGCGTACAAGCGCGTGCATTGCATAATAGTATTTTCATCGTGATTCTTTTGACTATGCGTGACCTCACTATACTCACCACCGTATCTCAAATGGGGAAAACCTACAAGATATTAGGTCAACATACCTACTTACGCTTAATAATTGCTTTATTTTTCCTTATTTTAAATTATCGCACAAATGTTACCTCACACAGGTCACACAGGTCTGACTATATAGTCGAAAAACAAGGCTTTAGTTTAAACAATACGCATGAGAATGAATATTAAACGTGGGAGAACCGGATTTTCCAACTGGCCAATTTTAATTCCCAAATATTTTATTCACACACACAACTTGAAAAATTAACTCGATCTTCACTACATAGTATAAAACAAAGTCTGTCCCTATGTCCCTATGTATGCTTAAATCTTTGAAACTACGCAACGGATTTTGATGCGGTTTTTTTAATAGATAGAGTGGATCAAGAGGAAAGTTTATATCTATAATACATGCATAATATACCGTGCGAAGCCGGGGCGGGTCGCTAGTTTATTTATAACAAAAGAAACACGACAGCCCCGAAGACCATATTCATAAAAAGTTGCAAGAAAGTTTAATAAGCGTTCACGAATTGCCAGGTAAAATGCAGAAGTAAACACAACATGCCTTATCTATTGTTGATGTTAATGCACGACATCGTTGCTATCTACTTTCATTGTAGCGGACGGAAGATTTGCAAGATTTGACCCGAATCCAATCATCCGCTTGGGTCAAATCTTGCGGTCCTTACCCGTGGTCCATCTATGGGGCGGAGCTCCATTTTCTGGGTATTTGGGCAACTGTCGGGTCTCTATCGTTTGCCCGAATTTCATATGCCATAAATGTATTGTTTGCCATAATGATCATTTGCCATAACCCTTTTTTCCTCTTTATTTGTTAATTATTCAGGATTGTTATGAAACAAACCTAACCTAACCTATAGAGTTCTACAGGATTACCATTACAATGCTCCTGAAAAAATTACAGTTTCAGAGAAAAAAGGGTTATGGCAAATGATCATTATGGCAAACATTACATTATGGCATATGAAATTCGGGCAAAAGAGGGGCTCCGGTTTTTTTATAGTGAATGATCAAATAAATGCAAACATAAACATAATCAACAGTCAGTTATATATATTCTGTCGACCGCCTGGGTTTAAATTACCCTGATTCGTATAATTCGCCATTCGCCGTTTAGACAAACTCAACTTTGTCAAAATAAGATTTAGAATTTTTATGACAATCAAGATCAAGATAGGTTTGCCTATTGATATTTTTAAGCGTGTTTTGTTAGTTCCTGCAACCAGGCGTCTGAGCGAGTATATCTCGCACTACGAGCCGCTAGAGTACGACGCGAGCGCACTGCACGAGCAGCACGTGCGCGCGCGCCGCTCCACCGACGCGCCCGCCGACCTGCGCCTCACCTTCCGAGCGCACGGCAGGCGGTTCCATTTGCGACTGCGGCGGGACCTCTCGGCTTTCCATGAGGACTTCCAGGTAAACCTATGAGAGGTATACAACGGTTACGTAAGCGGCTAGTCGCAAATAATCAAGAAATTTCTTCATGAATCCGTATTGTTTCAGGTGGAAGGTGCACAAGGGCAAAAACTTGATGTCGACACGTCGCACTTATTTCACGGAGAATTAGCTGGTAGGTTATGTTGGACTGTTTGACTTGCCTGCATCGAACACATTCTTATTATAAATTCTTATGACCTTTTTACTCCAAGCTACCTTGTTTCCGGCTAGTATAAAAGTGCATTAACAGATGATCCTCAATCGACGGTGTTTGGTTCGGTGACGGATGGCGTGTTCGAGGGCAAGATCGTCGCCAGCGACGGCTCGTTCTACGTGGAGCACGCGCGCCGCTACTTCCCGGCCAATGGCACGCGGTCGCGTGTGCACTCCGTCATCTACCGCGAGGGCGACGTCAGCGACCCTTACGCGCACAGGAGGCACGGTGAGTTACCAGCGACAGCTCGCTATACGTAGCTCGTTGGCAACATAGTTATATTGGTCCTGACAATTTGGACGGCAGCATTCAGCTGGTATGTAATATGCAGAGTAGTCCGGCCGGCATGTTCAAATCTATCTATAGGTATTAAAATAATTTAAAAACAATTATAAGTAAATGTCATTTCTCAGATCAACCAGCTGGTTGCGGCCTCACCGACAAAGTAAAGGAATGGATGGAACGTATCCAGAACTCGGGAGTTGATGACGAGCCTGCAACCTACCCGCAACCCTCTAAGTAAACTCTTTCTCGCTTTAAAACAAACCTCATATCATCGTCTTTAAATAGTAAATTTAAGTAGTTGCCAGTTACGTCTGGTAAAGTAGCTACATTTACACCACTCTTTAGGTTATGGGGCGTCCAGTACGAAAAATATTCGCGCACGACGAATTCCGGCAGCGGTCACTCGCGGCCCCGACGCTCCCAATCCACAATTAACAGAAGTACTTGCGCACTCTACATAAGAACTGATCCCGTGTTATGGCGGCAAATTAGAAAAGAAATCCCGGATGTAAGTTCTTTTTGTTTTGTAACTCAAAAGTCGATCTGTCTGCCAAGCCAAAACCCTTTTTCTCAGAAACACATGGAGGTAATTATCACGTTGAGATTAATATTAAACTCCAAGGGCTAATACAGTCTCTGCCACGATCAAAAGATACAACTTTGTAATAGTTTATTTTTGCACAAAAATCGCGGGTATCAATGCTTATGGTAAAGTCAGAGGTAAAAGCCCAAAAAATCACTGATGTGTCCAGAAATGTTTCATCGGCATCAGTGACAACCTTTGTTTTTTCAGCATCTGGACCCAAGAAAAAAAAGTGAAGTGGACATGAAGACTCGCGAGGAGTTGCTCTCGCTCATCGCGCACCACGTGACAGCTGTCAACTATATCTACAGAAACACCAAGTTCGACGGCCGGCTGGAGCACAGGAACATCAAGTTTGAGGTTCAACGGATAAGGGTAAGAATAAATCAATTCCTCGTTTAATTTGTAAATTATGTCAGGTGTTGCTTAAGTCAAGTGCAAAATGAAAAGCACGTAATAGAAGCGCACTCAATCACCCAGCTAGGGCTTGCGAGTCTGGATTGAAATGAATTAAGATTCTTGAGTAGAAAGGTCAAAATGAGTAGATAACTCTAAATTTTGGCACTGCCGTGCTATCTATCAGCTATCAGATGGTCTAGCTAGTGGCGAGTGGGGAAGCAGGCGCCGCCGTCTCGGCTGGTCGCTGTGAGTGTGGTGCTGCGTTGATACGTGCCGGCACACACACAATATGGTAGAACACACGAGCCAGCCGTTAACAGTACCTAATCACATTTCCTTAAATTCCAGATTGACAATTCCGATGCCGACTGCTACCCGCGTCGGGGCAGCGAGACTAACGAATTCTGTCACGAAGATATCAGCTTGTCCGACTTCTTGAATCTGCATTCGTTGACCAATCACGAAGACTTTTGTCTGGCTTACATGTTCACCTATCGGGACTTCACTGACGGCAATCTAGGTAAGGTATCTAAAAAACTAGATGCACCAACGTTTATCCTTGTTGTGTATTATTCGACACAGGAAAAGGCGACATAGCTTACTTTATGGTAGAACATGAAATATTCTGACAGTCGAATAATGTTTTTTCTAGGCTTAGCTTGGGTGGCAAATGCTAACGGCGCTGCGGGTGGTATCTGCGAGAAGTACAAAACTTATACGGAGAATATCGGTGGCGTGTACCAGAGCACCAAGAGGTCTCTCAACACTGGCTTTATAACGTTAGTCAACTATAAAAGTAGGGTGCCGCCCAGAATCAGCCAGTTGATGCTGGCACATATGATTGGACATAATTTTGGGTCACCGGTAAGTTAAATGCTAAGATTTGTCGTCGATTATTATTTTTCACTGTAGTATTTACCTAATAGGAATTCCAAGAGATCAGGGTTGTACGTGGCAATTTAAAAAAATCTGTTAATCTCAGCTTAAACATTTATAAATTTTTAACGATAACTCACTGTAAATTCACTCAATTCATTCATTTTCAAGTTGAAGTATGTACAAGCAGGTGTAAATGCACGGAAAAGTTGTACATCCATGATTTACAGTACAGTTTTTACGAACACATCGCGAATTTTTACAGCACGATTACCCATCAGAATGTCGGCCGGGCGGTGAGAGGGGCAACTTCATAATGTTTTCCTCGGCGACCAATGGGGACCGACCCAACAACAGTATATTCTCACCTTGTTCCATTGGGAACATCAGTCAAGTGCTGGACGCGATCCAGGATGGACGCAAGAGGAACTGTTTCACAGTCAGCAGTGGCTCGTTCTGTGGAAACAAGATCGTCGAGCCTGGTGAAGAATGTGACTGTGGTATGCTCCTTCATTTGTGTGAACAGCAGCATTATTTATTTCTTCTTTCAGATATTAAATCATGTAATACATTGTTTACATTTACTACTAACCTCTTAGTTTTATAAGATTTATTGTACCACTAACCATTTTATGGACTCAGTCTGAAATAAATTATTATTATTATTGTTTGAGACATAAGAGTAAATTTTCAGTCTAAGATTTTAATATTCAGGTTACGACGATAATGAATGCATGGACCGCTGCTGCTACCCGCGGCAGATAAGCAACTTTGACCGCGAACGGAACGTCACTGCTAGGGGCTGTACCCGCAGAGCTTTGACGCAATGCAGGTACCTATTGCTAAGCTTATATACCGTTGTGTTCGGAATATTAGGTAACGGTGTCTCAGGGGGAAAAAAATGGCTACTTTGTGCGTAGTAGTTGGCGCAACAGCCGTACTCGTGTCTGTGTACTTTGTTAGAGCTCTGAGAAGGGTCCAGATCACCAGGCCTTAGGTATACTCCGAAATTCGATTTTCAATGTTTCGTTGCATACCGTTCCGCTTATACTATTAGTCATTAATGTAAGAAAGAGAGAGCCGGTGTGATATGAACTTTGAAATCAAATTTCGGGGTAACCCAGGCCAGACCAGCCCAGGGATAATTAAGCCGGCCGAAAAATTTAGCCATCAAGTTTGGCTAAATATTTATTTATTATTTGTTTGTCTTATTTTACTTTTAAAAAACCTGCTATTGCTTTGCAGTCCATCGCAAGGCCCATGTTGCGCTTCTTCTACGTGTATGTTCGTGTCAGAGAGCGCCAACCAGACGTGTCGCGAGGCGTCCGAGTGCAGCCACGCGTCGTCATGCTCGGGCCGCTCCGCCGAGTGCCCCGGGCCGCGGCCCATGGCTAACCGCACCTCCTGCAACAACGGTAACTGCAGCCTCCGCTCCGCCTGCAGTCGCCAGACGCCTCCGCTAACGCGCGCCCTCTGTCCGCAGGCACCCAGCTGTGCATGAACGGCGAGTGCAGCGAGAGCATCTGCGTCTCGTGGGACATGAAGGAGTGCTTCCTGTCGTCGGCGCCCACGGCGGTGGCGGACGGCGTGACGGCCGTGGTAGACCGCCGCGCGCTGTGCCAGCTGGCGTGCCAGACCGGGCCAGAGCCTGACTCCTGCCGCAGCACGGCGGACTTCGCCGAGCGCGTCGGCCTGCCCAGAGGCGGCATCAGCCTCCGCCCCGGCTCGCCTTGCGACAACTTCCAGGTGAGCCTAGTGCAGCTGGCGTGCGACCGGGCCAGAGCCTGACTCCTGCCGCAGCACGGCGGACTTCGCCGAGCGCGTCGGCCTGCCCAGAGGCGGCATCAGCCTCCGCCCCGGCTCGCCTTGCGACAACTTCCAGGTGAGCCTAGTGCAGCTGGCGTGCCAGACCGGGCCAGAGCCTGACTCCTGCCGCAGCACGGCGGACTTCGCCGAGCGCGTCGGCCTGCCCAGAGGCGGCATCAGCCTCCGCCCCGGCTCGCCTTGCGACAACTTCCAGGTGAGCCTAGTGCAGCTGGCGTGCGACCGGGCCAGAGCCTGACTCCTGCCGCAGCACGGCGGACTTCGCCGAGCGCGTCGGCCTGCCCAGAGGCGGCATCAGCCTCCGCCCCGGCTCGCCTTGCGACAACTTCCAGGTGAGCCTAGTGCAGCTGGCGTGCCAGACCGGGCCAGAGCCTGACTCCTGCCGCAGCACGGCGGACTTCGCCGAGCGCGTCGGCCTGCCCAGAGGCGGCATCAGCCTCCGCCCCGGCTCGCCTTGCGACAACTTCCAGGTGAGCCTAGTGCAGCTGGCGTGCGACCGGGCCAGAGCCTGACTCCTGCCGCAGCACGGCGGACTTCGCCGAGCGCGTCGGCCTGCCCAGAGGCGGCATCAGCCTCCGCCCCGGCTCGCCTTGCGACAACTTCCAGGTGAGCCTAGTGCAGCTGGCGTGCCAGACCGGGCCAGAGCCTGACTCCTGCCGCAGCACGGCGGACTTCGCCGAGCGCGTCGGCCTGCCCAGAGGCGGCATCAGCCTCCGCCCCGGCTCGCCTTGCGACAACTTCCAGGTGAACCTAGTGCAGCTGACGTGCCAGACCGGGCCAGAGCCTGACTCCTGACGCAGCACGGCGGACTTCGCCGAGCGCGTCGGCCTGCCCAGAGGCGGCATCAGCCTCCGCCCCGGCTCGCCTTGCGACAACTTCCAGGTGAGCCTAGTGCAGCTGACGTGCCAGACCGGGCCAGAGCCTGACTCCTGCCGCAGCACGGCGGACTTCGCCGAGCGCGTCGGCCTGCCCAGAGGCGGCATCAGCCTCCGCCCCGGCTCGCCTTGCGACAACTTCCAGGTGAGCCTAGTGCAGCTGGCGTGCCAGACCGGGCCAGAGCCTGACTCCTGCCGCAGCACGGCGGACTTCGCCGAGCGCGTCGGCCTGCCCAGAGGCGGCATCAGCCTCCGCCCCGGCTCGCCTTGCGACAACTTCCAGGTGAGCCTAGTGCAGCTGGCTTGCGAGACCCTTCGCCGAGTGCGTCGGCCTGCCCAGATATAGATATATGTATGAGATATATGAATCTTCTGTACTATACTACCAATAACATATATTATGTTGTAATTTTGTTATTGCGTATTTGATAAAGAAAGTTGTTTTCACCAGGGCTACTGCGATGTCTCCCTGGATTGCCGCCCCGTCATGGCACCCATGCGGCCTCTTTAGTACACATGAAGCGACTCGCCTGCCAGGTAACGCCTAGTTATTAGCCCGCCAGCACAGCATGAAGCATGACAATAACACAAAACAATGACAACTACAACTACCTACAGATACGACTCAAGTCAACTAAACATATCTATTTGTTTTACAGTGGCCAGCGACTGGAGCCGGACAAACCGAAGTTTCAGAAATCATAAAGTGGTGATTTAGGTTTACGTTCCAATGTTCAATGTATGCATGGATACACATCAATCGGGTATCAATTAAAAAAAATGTTGATCTACCTATTACTCGACCTATTATAATTTAATGCGTCGCAAAGAATAACACGACACGTTTATGTTTATAATTTATATAAGCAATCTGAATAAAGAACACTTATTGCCTTACTATTTTTGTATTTATGAACATTCCATACCAAAAAAGATAGGTAACCTACTGACATATTATAAGACCAATGAGATTTCTTCCCAAAAATGAAGTAATATATGTGTGTGCCCTATTTTCGGAGCCAAAAATGATTTTATTTTCCATTTCCTTTCGTCTTTTCCTGCATGTTCAGATAAAACGAACGAATATGCCTTTTTTAACGTGATATATTCTAATTCTTAAGTTCCTAACGAACGACCCTTAAATTTACTTAGTGTACATGAGTTGC
The DNA here is from genome assembly GCA_963854515.1 of Pandemis heparana. Taxonomy (NCBI): domain Eukaryota; kingdom Metazoa; phylum Arthropoda; class Insecta; order Lepidoptera; family Tortricidae; genus Pandemis; species Pandemis heparana. The sequence goes on along the minus strand of OY978011.1, from coordinate 5,375,626 downwards.
ACCTTGTTCCTTTAAAAATGCCTTATTTGATAAGACTACTAAGTAGAGCAAGTCGAGGATTGCATTAGAAATTTAGAACTTATATAAACCTACTCTGAAGAATAAAGGTTAGACCGCACTAGGCGTAACTGCACGGCAGTGGAACTGCGCGGCGCGGCACGGCGCGTCAATTTTGGTGAGTTGGTCAACTTTGCCGCGCAGTTCCGCTGCCGCGTAGTGCGTTTTATCTCATACAATAAGCATACAATCCTACTAATATTATAAATGCGAAAGTTTGTGAGTGACGATGTGACGATGTGAGTGAGTGTGTATGTTTGTTCCTTCTTCATGCTAAAACATATAGGCTACTTTTTATCCAGAAAAATTGTATGGTTCCCGCGGGATAGCGATAAACATACCAATTGCTAATTCTACGCGGACGAAGTCGCGGGCAGAAGCTACCTTAAAGACATTTATATACATATACACTTTTTTGAACATGACTGATAACTAGCTACTATTACTAAACTAAATGGTTTTCTTTCTTTCTAACTACAAGTGATAAAAATGATTACTTACGCATATTTATAGGTAGGTACTTACTTATATCAGTTACATACTATTTCTGTGGTTACATGATGTATATACCTACATTATTTGATTAAAATAAATAGACAATGGTTGTTTCACGGTTTATCGTCTCATTGTTCCCTAAAATCATCCTAATATACAAATTATAACTGTTTCCCGCGCAAACTAAACGTTATGAGCGGAAATGAGCAGAGAGATCAGCTAGACTGCAAGAGCATAAACAATTAATGTAAGTCACGGCGCACACTACCAGATTTTGTGCCATACAAGAGATCTGATTTAAACGCCGGCTACATGAAGCGGGAAAAAGTGGAGTAACTATTATTAAGTCGAGTAGTTACAACGCTCTTGAAGTTGCCGGTAAAACCATTTCCAGCTATCACTGTAATTTAAACTTCAACCATTTTCAAAATTACCAACGAAACATTTTAAAAGTGGTAACACTTGGCAAAAATTCCTCTATGGTTTGATCAAAACAACAGTGTTGCCGTTAGCGTACATTTTACACATTTGACGTACCTTTTTAGCCTCCAATGTGTTATGTGTAATGGGGTCCAGTTTACGTACCTTTTGTTCTCATCCAAAACTATGTGTAACATTTTATAAACCGCAGCCAAACAGTTGTGGCAAAACTGAGAGCGTTAGAAGCTGTGTTAAGAGTTGAGTAAAAAAATGCTTATGTACCTTTTTATCCCAAAATGTACCTTTTCAACGCTGTATATGTACCTTTTGGGAACTCAGTTGTGGCAACACTGCAAAACAAAATACATTCATTCGAAATGCGTCACAGTTCAGTTCATTCATTCTTTGCAATAGACATTCATGACAGAAATGAAAAAAAAATCAGTGTAATCAATCAATTCCAGAGTTGAGCGTAGGGATTGATATTTTATTGTTAATTTTTAATATGTATTATAATTAAGAGTAGTTCCTAGTCTAAGTGTAAAACAGTGATAATCTCAAAACGGAACTATGAAATTCATGACTAATATTTTTTTGTTTGTTGTGCTATAACTGTTAAATGTTGGTGGTTTTGGGTTGGTCCGTTTACAGACACGGAAACAATTTTTGTTTCCACTCGTTTTTCGAACTGTTCTGTAAAATATTGAGGTGACAAGAGTGCAGATTACTTGTATAAATTGTACAGAATTTATTATTGTAATGTAAATAAAAAAATATTGTTGGCTCGCGCATGCGTTGGTGCGAAAAACAGACAAAGGTTTTGTGGAGTTTGAAAATCAGCTGTATTATTTTAATGTGCGATGAGTTAGTGGCAGCGAAGTGTGCTTGAAGAAGTGACAATGTTTAGTGATATTGGATACATAGTGTTTCTACTTCTCGCCCTGCCCTACATCGAAAGTGGTAAGTGCCATTGTCTCAGTATTCTGTCGATCCATCACAATAATATAAACATAACTACTTCACTACAGCATAATACTGCTTATGGTATCGAAATACGCATAAGCTGGTTGCAAAGTGAATACTGCTCAATGAGCTCATAATCATAATTTCATTACAATCTTCCCTGGATTCACATAATTACTTGACCTGCCAAAGCAAAACTGCAAAGACTGTTTCTCTAACTGAAATTTCCTCAAAGAAACAACTGCAATCATACATTCTACTGCTCTTCGAAAAATTGACTTTTTTAAAGCTTGTATCTATGTACTGCAGACTGCAGAACATTAAACCTTGACCTTGAAAAGTAAAACCAATCATAACCACAACATAAGCAAACAATTTTCACTTTGCCATGGCTAGTATCATTGTACCTTTCTACTTTAAATATTATTGTTACACAAAGATGTTATAGAAAACAAACAAATATCAAAGATAAATAATCTTGTTTTACTAGAAAGAAGCAAATAAAATATCTAAAGCATCATTACCTATCATTGTTCTAGTACTATCCTTCTACACTATTAGAGATCCCTTATAGGGATAAGTGCGGCTTTGTGCATATATTATTGATATTTGTATTATTTTGTGAATTGAGTTTTTGAATCAAATTTTTTTTTGTCATAAATGGAAAGATCATATATAAGTTTTGTTAGAAAAGTATTTTTAGTTTTTTTTTATTCGCTATAATTAACGAGTTATACCGATTTGAAAATTGATCGTCGAGTACCGCACCGAAAACACACCGACAGTTCCCGAACAAGGCCGAGCCGCGTGTGACGTCACAATGTTAGTTTCCACTCGTAGTTAGTATACAGGTGATACCGTTTTTTGACTTTAATCTAGTCTATTCTCTTAGTATCCTACTATTATTGTAAAATGCTATTGTTGTTTGTGAGAGCGTATTGGTTTGTGACTCTTTCACGCTAAAACGGCTAAACAGATTTCGATAAAATTTGCCATACACGAACTTTATAATTTATAATCTGGATTTACGTACCGGCTATAGTAGATGTCATTCACGATGGATGCCATCCACCGTGGTTCTTATTAATTTGTAGTTAAAGGTTAATTTTAATACATCTACGAGTCTTTGTGGATGGCACTATCTATACTTCTATCATGCTTCTATCCCAACTTTCCACGGTACCGGGATTTAAAACAATAAAATTAGATGAGAATAGTGATGAGTACACTTTGGTAGTAACTATTTATATGAATAAGTAAATAAGTCGTGGGATTTCAGTTCAAAATCCCGTTGATTTTATCCCAGGAGAATTTCATACGAAAACCCGGAATTTCGAGCACAAAGATGGCGGATGACATTTTGACACTATGACACTAAATATGTTTATGGGTGTCGTTTTTGAGTGATTTGATGGCTCTGAGCCCGATTTTGGCATATTTTTTTAGATTCAAGATGGCGAATGACATTTTGACACTATGACACTAAAAGTGTTTATGGGTATCGTTTTCGAGTAATTTTGTGGTTCTGAGCCAGATTTTGACATAATTTTTTGGATCCAAGATGGCGGATGACATTTTGACACTAAAAATGTTTATGGGTGTCGTTTGCGAGTAATTTTGTGGCTCTGAGCCCGATTTTGGCATATTTTTTTGGATCCAAGATGGCGGATGACATTTTGACACGTATGCCACTAAAAATGTTTATGGGTGTCGTTTTCGAGTAATTTTGTGGCTCTGAGCCAGATTTTGACATACTTTTTTGGATCCAAGATGGCGGATGACATTTTGACACGTATGCCACTAAAAATGTTTATGGGTGTCGTTTTCGAGTAATTTTGTGGCTCTGAGCCAGATTTTGACATATTTTTTTGGATCCAAGATGGCGGATGACATTTTGACACTAAAAATGTTTATGGGTGTCGTTTTCGAGTAATTTGGTTCTTCTCAGCCCGGTTTTGGCATACCTTTTTGGATCCAAGATGGCGGATGACATTTTGACATTACTGACACAAAAAACACAAAAAAGTGTAAAATGTTACTCGAAAACGACCCCCATAAACATTTTTAGTGTCAATAGTGTCAAAATGTCATTCACCATCTTGGATCCAAAAAATTATGCCAAAACCGGGCTCAGAGCCACAAAATTACTCGAAAACGACACCCATAAACATTTTTAGTGTCAAAATGTTATCCGCCATCTTGGATCCAAAAAAGTATGTCAAAATCTGGCTCAGAGCCACAAAATTACTCGAAAACGACACCCATAAACATTTTTAGTGGCATAAGTGTCAAAATGTCATCCGCCATCTTGTATCCAAAAAATTATGCCAACACCGGGCTCAGAGCCACAAAATTACTCGAAAACGACACCCATAAACATTTTTAGTGTCAAAATGTCATCCGCCATCTTGGATCCAAAAAAGTATGTCAAAATCTGGCTCAGAGCCACAAAATTACTCGAAAACGACACCCATAAACATTTTTAGTGTCAAAGTGTCAAAATGTCATCCGCCATCTTGAATCCAAAAAAGTATGTCAAAATCAGGCTCAGAAGCACCAAATTACTCAAAAACGACATCCATCAATATTTTAGTGTCAAAGTGTCAATAGTGTCAAAATGTCATCCGCCATCTTGGATTTAAAACATTATGCCAAAATCGGGCTGTTTTACTCTCCTCACCCGGAACACATCAGCGCAAGCATTGCTGGTTGGCGGCAGGATTACTAAGATGCTGGTACAGTCGACGTCAAAGATATCTTTACACTTTAGTGCCTTGTCGCTCCAAGCACTTTGACAACTTCATATGAAACTTCAAACATATAGTTACAACGACAAGGTACTAAAGTGTAAAGATATCTTTGACGTTAACCGTACCTAGCGATCCGAACGTACCTACCTAGAACAAGGTTAGGCTCTTACACCCGCAAAAATTCCCATTGAATATATAATACAATCCCACGGGATTATAAAAAAAACTAGAAATACCTATCAACCACAAAATCTAGCCATTAAAATTTACGTACCTACGGTCGAAGAAACTGAATCACGTAACCTACCTAATAGGTTTTTGCGGGTGGTAGGGCCTTGTGCAAGGTCCGTCCGGATAGCTACCACCATCTTACTCGCAAATCCTGCCGCTAAGCAGCAGTGCTTGCACTGCTGTGTTCCGGTGTGGAGAGTAAGACAGCCGGGGAAATTACGGGCACAAGAGGCATTTCATCTTAGCCCTCTAGGTTGGCAACGCATCTGCAATCCCTCCGGGGTTGCGGGTGTCTATGGGCAGTGGTGATCGCTTACCATCAGGTGACCCACTTGCTCGTTTGCCTTCCTATTCGCATAAAAAAAAAAAAAAAAAAAAGGTACAATTTAGCAATAATATCTCTGGCAGGGTGTATGTTAAAATTGAGTTTTTGAATCAAATTTTTTTTTGTCATAAATGGAAAGATCATATATAAGTTTTGTAAGAAAAGTATTTTTAGTTTTTTTTTATTCGCTATAATTAACGAGTTATACCGATTTGAAAATTGATCGTCGAGTACCGCACCGAAAACACACCGACAGTTCCCGAACAAGGCCGAGCCGCGTGTGACGTCACAATGTTAGTTTCCACTCGTAGTTAGTATACGGCTGATACCGTTTTTTGACTTTAATCTACTCTATTCTGTTATTATCCTACTATTATTGTAAAATGCTATTGTTTGTGAGAGCGTATTGGTTTGTGACTCTTTCACGCTAAAACGGCTAAACAGATTTCGATAAAATTTGCCATACACGAACTTTATAATTTCTAATCTGGATTTACATACCGGCTATAGTAGGTATCATTCACGATGGATGGCATCCACCGTGGTTCTTATTAATTTGTAGTTAAAGGTTAATTTTAATACATCTACGAGTCTTTGTGGATGGCACTATCTATACTTCTATCATGCTTCTATCCCAACTTTCCACGGTACCGGGATTTAAAACAATAAAATTAGATGAGAATAGTGATGAGTACACTTTGGTAATACCTATATATATGAATAAGTAAATAAGTCGTGGGATTTCAGTTCAAAATCCCGTTGATTTTATCCCAGGGGAATTTCATAAGAAAACCCGGAGTGAGTAATTTGATGGCTCTGAGCCCGATTTTGGCATATTTTTTTAGATTCAAGATGGCGAATGACATTTTGACACTATTGACACTTTGACACTAAAATATTAATGGGTGTCGTTTTTGAGTAATTTGGTGCTTCTGAGCCTGATTTTGACATACTTTTTTGGATTCAAGATGGCGGATGACATTTTGACACTATGACACTAAAAATGTTTATGGGTGTCGTTTTCGAGTAATTTTGTGGTTCTGAGCCAGATTTTGCCATAATTTTTTGGATCCAAGATGGCGGATGACATTTTGACACTAAAAATGTTTATGGGTGTCGTTTTCGAGTAATTTTGTGGCTCTGAGCCCGATTTTGGCATAATTTTTTGGATCCAAGATGGCGGATGACATTTTGACACTTATGCCACTAAAAATGTTTATGGGTGTCGTTTTCGAGTAATTTGGTTCTTCTCAGCCCGGTTTTGACATACCTTTTTGGATCCAAGATGGCGGATGACATTTTGACATTACTGACACAAAAAACACAAAAAAGTGTAAAATGTTACTCGAAAACGACCCCCATAAACATTTTTAGTGTCAATAGTGTCAAAATGTCATTCACCATCTTGGATCCAAAAAATTATGCCAAAACCGGTCTCAGAGCCACCAAAATACTCGAAACGACACCCATAAACATTTTTAGTGTCAAAATGTCATCCGCCATCTTGAATCCAAAAAAGTATGTCAAAATCAGGCTCAGAAGCACCAAATTACTCAAAAACGACACCCATCAATATTTTAGTGTCAAAGTGTCAATAGTGTCAAAATGTCATCCGCCATCTTGGATTTAAAAAATTATGCCAAAATCGGGCTGTTTTACTCTCCTCACCTGGAACACATCAGCGCAAGCATTGCTGCTTGGCGGCAGGATTACTAAGATGCTGGTACAGTCGACGTCAAAGATATCTTTACACTTTAGTGCCTTGTCGCTCCAAGCACTTTGACAACTTCATATGAAACTTCAAACATATAGTTACAACGACAAGGTACTAAAGTGTAAAGATATCTTTGACGTTAACCGTACCTAGCGATCCGAACGTACCTACCTAGAACAAGGTTAGGCTCTTACACCCGCAAAAATTCCCATTGAATATATAATAATAATAATAATATTCATTTATTTCGGATAACTAAAGATCCATACATAAATAAATTACACTACAGTCAAAAATTACAATAATATGGGCAATAATCATAATATAAATTGAAATTAAATTAAATTTACATTATTAAATTAAATGACATTATTAAATTAAATTACATTATTAAATTAAATTACATTATTTTTACCAATCAATTAAATTCAAATGTCACCAGCTTAGATATAAATTTAGAATACAAACATATGGAATAGAAAGAATGTCAATTAAGTCAAAAAATAAAATAATAATAAAAATAAAAATGCTAAAACAATACAATAAATAATACAATCCCACGGGATTATAAAAAAAACTAGAAATACCTATCAACCACAAAATCTAGCCATTAAAATTTACGTACCTACGGTCGAAGAAACTGAATCACGTAACCTACCTAATAGGTACAATTTAGCCATAATATCTCTGGCAGGGTGTATGTTAAAATTCCACAGTGGTAGGTAAGCGATTCAGTATCTTTCACTGTACTTAGGTACTTTATTGTGAAATCTCAGGTCCAGTAAAATCAATCCAGTTCACATAAATCAGAAACATTATCAGGATTAAGCTTTTATTACCTACCTACACATGACTAAAACAAAAATTTACTTACTATCGTGCTCGTTTGCCACCTTATTTCATAAAAAAAACTTCAGCAGATATTTTTTGTATTAAATTTCGGATATTTTTAGTGAAATCAGCCGTTAACCCAGTACTGTAGTGAAATTGCTTTAACATTGTGACGTCACAGCCATGGCGACCAATCATGGCCCGTTCCCGGTCAAGTGGTCATATTTCAAATTTCATCAATTTTGAATTGCTTATAATTAATTAAAAAAAAATATTTTAAGATTTCTTTGAATTAGATATTATATAATATGCTATAAAGTTTTAAAAAACATAAAAAAAATCGATATTTTTTTTAAATTCAAAGACTCAATTCCACAGTGGTAGGTAAGCTATTCAGTATCTTTCACTGTACTTAGGTACTTTATTGTGAAATCTCAGGTCCAGTAAAATCAATCCAGTTCATATAAATCAGAAACATTATCAGGATTAAGCTTTTATTACCTACCTACACATGACTAAAACAAAAATTTACTTACTATAAGGTGATACGCGTGCTCGTTTGCCACCTTATTTCATAAAAAAAACTTCAGCAGATATTTTTTGTATTAAATTTCGGATATTTTTAGTGAAATCAGCCGTTAACCCAGTACTGTCGTGAAATTGCTTTAACATTGTGACGTCACAGCCATGGCGACCAATCATGGCCCGTTCCCGATCAAGTGGTCATATTTCAAATTTCATCAATTTTGAATTGCTTATAATTAATTTAAAAAATATATTTTAAGATTTCTTTGAATTAAATATTATATAATATGCTATAAAGTTTTAAAAAACATTAAAAAAATCGATATTTTTTTTAAATTCAAAGACTCAATTGTATCTGTTTCTTTATATTTGTACAATAAAGCATTACTTACTTACTTACTATTATTGTTACTTTAACTTTTATTGATAAATCAACAAGACCTAGCACCCAGACACCCAATTGTCTAATGAACTTAGAATCACAATCGCCATTCCTTTTTGTCATAAGTATCGAGTCAAATAAGGATGAGGTCAGAAAGAGACTTCTCTCTGAACATTGCTAGACAATAAGGCTGAATGTCTTGTCAATTTGCCTTTGAATCAAATTGTCGCTGATGCTATTAAATGATTAAAAAACCGACCAATCAAAAATATCCTAAGCATATCGCTGGAAAATACACAATTTATTTTAACCACGGTCACCAGTGCTGAAAAGGGCTATGAAAAAAAAAACGTCTCTGATACTTAATTATCTGGTTAATACTAAATCATTAATTGTGACATTTTAATGTGGTGCTTTGATCACATACATTCTCTATACTATTTAAAGCTTAACAATTATGACATTTGTGTGAAATGTTTGCTCTGTAGTTCTTTCCTTCTAAATAATTTAATTGCGTTCTCCCTCATCTCACTCAAGGCAACTATAAAACTTCATAAATAAAAACATTTTCCCTGGCAAATCAAAAGCAATTTAGAGTCATCCTTGGTATTAACATAAAATGAAATGTCTACTTTGCAGTTATAAATTGAGTGATCTGACTATTTGAAAGCAGACCAAAACTAGTTGGATTCTTCCTGACTTATATAATTGTGACTTCCATTCAACAGTCCACTGTTCATTAACATGCTTCCATGTAAAAATAGTCATTTTGTTACAATGTTTTAATTGTTTACAATACATACAATAACTCTTTATTGAACACCACATATAACAATCAAAGCAGAATAAAAGGTATACAGAAGTAATAATAATAAGGTAACAATAGGCAGCCAGCTTGTTTAGTATGTACCAGTTACAAGAAAGCTAGCTTAGTGCCTTCGAAATTCATATCAAAGCTTTGTACCTATATTTACTTTATCAAATTGCAGTATTTGTGAGAAATGTTTTGAAAATCCTTCAGAGTAATTTATTTTCAATACATTAATGTCTTGAAGCATAAAGAAATAATTGGGTGCTTATATAAACTACATGTTTTTTTTGTTAGATATGATGTATGATTTAATCAATTATGCATTCAGAAATCATGTTTAATTCATTTACAGAATATATTTCATTTTACCTAACAGTTGCTTTGAAAGTTTACTTTAGCTATATGATACTGATGTAATGTAGGTATTTTTGTAGTTTTAATTCTATAATTAGTGTCACAAAAACAACTTCAGTCGTTATCATTCTTAACAGAACATTTTGTGCACTATGTCTCATAGAGTTCACAAATAGTCATTTAATACAGTTGAAGACTATAAATTTACATGGACATGATAACACAATAAATGAGCAAGACATTTTATTAGCATATAATTGCAGGGTGGAAACTTTTAATTAAACTATTTATATTAATTAACACATTCACTGCCAGCAACATAATTATGCATTTTCGTGAATTTCATTGTGCCATTATCACAATTTTGCAGCCATTTGTATGCACCGCAATTGCTGAATCTGATGAAGTCTCAAGTTTGATAGCTGGCGATCTTTACTTAGTTGTTATATTGATCATCCAAAAAGTCCATTATAGTTAGTTTCTTTATTATAACTTACTTCAGGTAAGTGTAGTTCTAGCATGTTAGGTAAAGTATCTTAGAAATAAGTAAGTTTGTCCATAAATATCCTGATTACTTTACACAGCAAGATGACCAAACTACCTACTCACCACTACACCAAAGAAATAAATTATCATTGCCATCATCATATCTGAAAATACATTCTCATGGAACATAGGTACACTGTCAGTAAAAATGCATAACAAATTAAATAACCTATCCACATTAAAACCAAAACAAAAGATGAAAAAAATATAAGTACATTGAAAGATTTCCTAGTATTTACCTAGGTATTTATTTATAAATTATTTTTATTTACATTTTATTTTTTAAAATTTAAAAGATTTTAGGATTTAATTAAAATTTCATTTTGAATTGATTTACTTCTGAAGTTCCTTAGTGGAGACCTAAACATTAATGAAATTTTTACTTTAGTTGTTAAAGTAACTTTGTAGAGTTAATTTTTCTCAATCATTTTTATTGTGTTTACATGGTTTTGTGACATTTCATACTATTTTTATTGTATTGTTATTTATTTATTTTTGTGACATTTAGTAGGTATTCTTAATTTTATTAATTTTCTGATGACTTCAATATTTAATTTAAATTATCTATGCTTATTTTATGTACACTAATGTAATTTTTTATACTTAACGAATAATAAACTAAACTTAACTTATAAGAATTGACCTGGTAAATTCAAGAATTTTTTAAACATCCTTGAACATAAAATAAAAGAAGTTAATTTATTATATTACTTAAGTAATTACTTGTTAGCTCGGAGAAATAAGACCTTGTTGGTGTCTCAAATAATTTGCTTTTAAAGCTGATCATATTTGTGCCTGGTAAATGCTATGTGTTGGACTTATTGCAGTTAGAATTTCTCAATTTCATGATCAATAATTCTATCAGTGCCTTAGGAATAACTGAACAAGCATCTAGTTATAAACTTTTCATCTCTAGAGACACTTTTTACTATTTAAACTCCAGTGCCGTCTCAGTCAAGCCAACAATTTAGAATGTCTAGACATTTTTAGTTCATTTAATATAGATTCTTCCTTTTAAGACCAAAAATTACAAAAGTGTATAGTGGCAACAACCTGTAACTTGCTATGTTGCGTTCTACTTTCGCCGTCATCTTCGAGAAGCAATGTACAATTTTACGATGCAAAAACCAAACCAGTTACGAAAATTTCTGAATCATACCCACTGAATTAGGTGGCAGTAGGTACCACCCACTAAATCTTGTTTGTATGCGTCTTGCTGCGTTCAAAACTATAAATCATTTATCTTGCTATGACTTGCCATTATCCGTCTTGGCGTAGGTACCGTTAGTCTTGTAATACATACGAATTTAAAATCTATAGTGTCTAGACTAGCAGCCAAGCTAATAAACTATGCGGGATGCATAGCAAAATTGGCTCTGAAATGTAGGAAGCGTTAAAAAGGCAGTTTAAGAAATACAGTTTTTCTCTTTTTCGGCGAGAGCTGGGTGGGACTTAATATAACATTAATGTTCCAATAATAGGCCTCTGAAACACTCAAATGCAGTAGGTTATTATAGGTACAGTAAGGGAACTACTCATGTACTACCGTAGAACTCTGTCGCAATTAACAAGACGCCGTCACTCAAACTCGAGTCATATGGCACTTTATTGCGATAAGGTTCTACGGTGATGCGTACATTTTCCTTGCTGTACTTATTATCCAAATGCGATTGACAATCGCTAACCAGGAACCTGCCTAGTCCCGGCCGGTTGTGCTGAAAGGGTCACTACGGCACTACATGTTAACGAGCTGTGGGGAGGAAATATCCACTTTGAGATCTATTTGCATCCTTTTTGAGTTGCACTTCCAGCAATCCATCAGTAACGAGGGGCAACCGTCGATCTAGACTTAGTCCATGTCACGCTCAATGCTACATACAGTTCAAATGCACAATAGCCACAGGAAGTATGAGAGATATATTGTTAACATAACGTTCAATAGCAAATTGAACCAACTACCGGCTGCTATCGAGAACTATATTCGTTCCATTATCTAAAGGCTAAACGTGAACGTGACCCTCCGAATAGTTACCCTTTTTTTAGTGTGTCACAAAATCCCTTTACTGATAATCGAGACTTTGACAAGGGTTGTTCCGTGTCAAAAATACGCGACGCTGCCTTAATGCGTTGCGACTGGATACGACCGCCAGGTGAAGTTGATTTATTCCTGTCCCAGTTACCGTTCGAAAAAGCAAACTAGGTGGAAGGTACCGGACTTTGTCATTGCCACCCTGTTCGTAAACAGTGCCAAGAGAGAGAAGGATGACCAACAGATTGTGGGGCGTGACACCATTCACTACGACAGTTATCGGGGACAAAAGATCGCTTCTGACGGCGATGCGACGTAACATTATTATTAGGTTTTACGTACCTGCAAAATTTTAACTTAATGTTCCTATTACTACATATACATAGGTATAATATTTATCATCTTATTTATAGTACTTATTGACAGCGTAGTCTTATTTATGATGATGATGACTCAAGATCGTTGTTTGTTATGTGCGATAACGGTCTCGTTTGGCGAATGTTCGTCGACTATCATAATTGTAACTCGATGCCAGCGAGTTCTGGGTATTGATAACAAGTAATGCACATACCTATCTACCCATTCCCAGAGTCTTCTTCGTCACAGGTAAAATCGTGGAGTTGCATTGGTAAATAGTTCCTAAATAGCTAGTTATACCTATGGCTGCACGGGTTTACCATTGTTGTTTCTTACGATTGCGTAAATCCGTCGTTTGTTTCGTCTAGTCTTTTATCTACTAAATAAGGTAATTAGATGCGCCACCTATAACGCACTTAAATAATCTAGCAGGTTTGAAAAGAAGGTATCATTAATATCTAATTACGCTTATCCCGCGGTTCCGAGTGAACCTCCACCTTTTGTTTCGAAACAAGCGCGATGTGTCAGTTGACGCAGATGAACTTGATGAAGGACCTTTTTGCGGATCTAATTTAGATTCATAATCTCCCCAGCGCGGTTGAGTTCAGAGTCACATCAGACCTCATACTGTGAAATTCGAGTTTCGAAGTTCGTTTGGTGCTGTCCCGCTCATACTTATAGTCATTAATTCGAGAGTGAGGGAGATGGTACAACAAGAACTTCGAAAATCAAATTTCGGAGTAGCCCCCCTGATACAGAGCGCAGACAAGCTGGGCTGACGCATCGCGGAGTGCGAGTGAGCAGTGACGATGACGAGTCCGTTCGTTGAACCGGCGAGGTCACGATCAGTGACGTGTGCGCAACAAAAACGCACTCGCTGTTAATACTAAGACTGTTAATGAGACAGTCAATAAATCGTGAGAGATTAAACGCGAAATCTATTTAAAAACTGATTTAGTTCAGGATCATGTTACACGCTGGGCTAAGGCATGTAAATGTAACAGCACTTTATGTATCGTTTAAGCCGGATGTGAGTCAACTTATATTTTGTGGCTGCGAGACAAGGAAACCACGTGGGTGGGTGTCGCAATTGTAAGACCAAAATGCTGATGCAAAATTTTGTACTAATTTTAGGCAAGGAGCAACGCGGGATAGAAGTGCTTGTTTTATTTTATTATTAACTATTAGCTTCAGTGTCATTTTATGTCATCATTTTTATAGAGGTATGAAGTCACAATTATTTGAGTTGGCACAAAGCCGAAGGTGTGAAGAATCCAGTTCATGCAAAAAATGATTCAACCAAACAAGCCAATATAGTTTTTGAATGGATTTAAACATGGAAATAAAATAAATACGGTAAGCTTTTAAAGCAACATGCCGCAAAAATGTTTTTTTCTGTTATGATTTATACCTAATTTACAAGTGAACAAGTGTACCACAGTGTCATTGTCTAGTGTTAGGTCATGTTTTGATGAACAATGAAAAACGATGTTCTCACTGGGTACTTGTGCTGACTTGGTTACCCGCGTATCTAATTAAAATGACTGCGATTATGTGTATAGATCACGAGCACACACTAGTGTTGCCCAAATGCAAGAACAAGACGAGACTTAGCCAGTCTTGGTCTTGGTCTTGCGCCAATACACCTGGTCTTGGTCTTGGTCTTGGTCTTGCGCTCCCAGTCTTGGTCTTGGTCTTGGTCTTGCAGCAAGAGTCTTGCAAGTCTTGCAATTACCTATTAGTCTATTACTATTTATTAAAGTTTACTTTAAATCTTAGAAAAACGTATTAGAATTGGAACATTGTGAGCTTGAATTAACATAGCCATAGTAAAGATCAAGCAGATTAATAAATAACTGAAGATTTTATAAGAAATTCGAAAAATCAACTGACCTATATGTCGTTTTCCATGGAAGTAACTGTTTCTTAATAAACATTTATGATTTATAAGCTTACATTTGCTAAAACATGTAAAAAAACAAATTAATTACAATAACTTGACTGTATTTTAAAGAACAATACTTATCTGTCTAGAAAGAGATTGAACCCTCAACTTATAAGAAATTTAATAAAAGAGTTTTACGATTTATCATTTATTTGAATATAAAATAAAATACAACACAAATCAACAGCTGATTTGATTCTAATAAGTGTTTTGCAAAATTTGATCTATCTGGATGATTAAGCCTAAACGAGGGTAGTTTGGTAATATACGAATGTGGGTACATTTAGTTTATTTATAGTTTTACAAATTAGTACGACGTTGGTTCGCATGTGCATCGGTTGTGCTCTAACTTTGAGAATGATCCCGTAGAGGGATCGAAACACGCGTCAGTGTTTGTGTGGTGTTAGGATTAATTAAGTTTGTGGGATTTGTGTGCGTTTTGTGTGGTAGTAGTGGTGGGAGGGCTTGCATGCAAAACGTATATATTTCGCACAGGCTTGGTTAACTTGCACGTAAGTAGCAGAGTAGCAAGGTAAATATTTTGTGTTCATTATTTTATTAGTTTTGTAGAATTTTTTTACACGTTTCAAGTATATTTAAAAGTGGCTACAATATTTATCAAACGGGTGATATTTGAACACTTTTTTGCTATTTTTTCTTGTAAAAACTTAAGAAATATAATGACTAAATGTACAATAATAGTACCTAAGTAATTAGTTTAAAACCATATAAGTAATCAATATTATAATATATACTTACTAGAATGAATTATTATGACATCTACTACCTATCCTTACCATTTTATCCTAATCATAATACTACTTGCGTGATCAGTATAATGTATTCATTTTCATTCTAAGCACTCTGAAACTTATTTATTCTTTGGAACACCTGTAGGTACTCTTAAAATTCGAAATTATTTTGCATGAATAGTGTCAAATGTTATGATTTCGGCGCGGCGGCAACGATTGTTTTAGATTTCAAAAGAAGCCGCCGGCGCGTGTATCATAACCATGTACTTCCGAAAAGCGGCAAATTTCTTTGAGAAGTAAGTACAAAACCTTTGATGCCGCATTATCAAAGTACCGATGGTTAAAACATAACTATGCATGCACTCAGTTTGATTTTAATAGATATTTTTTTATTCGCTATGTTTATGGTATTAGTCGTAATGCGCATAGGTCCAGTTTTTCATATTCTTTGATATAGTTTTTTGCGTCTCATAGAATTCCTAAGCGTACCTACCTATACACCGAACTGTTACACCTAACTACTCCGTGAAATAGCGCTAAGTCCTAGCTGCAAGACGCAAGAGTCTTGCAGGCTATGTCTTGTTCTTGCTCAAGTCTTGCACGGTCAGTCTTGGTCTTGGTCTTGCTAAAAATACGCGGTCTTGTTCTTGGTCTTGGTCTTGCAAAAACGCAAGAACAAGACCAAGACTGCAAGACCAAGACTGAATTTGGGCAACACTAGCACACACGGCCTTTTTTATCCACAAGAAATTACCATCTTTGCTGAATTTCGCAAAGCAACATTTTCCAAACAAAAGTGTATTCAGAAAGTCTAAAGACTGCAAAAATATGATTCTTCTGACAATGAATTAGAGCAACAGTCCAATTTGCGTTAGGACTCCAAGAGAATCGCATGTTTCCTAAAATCCTAAACAGCACATCAACCTATGAATGACTGTTGATTATGAGCAAAACTAGGTCGCAATCTCAAACAAATTCAAACACAAAGACTTCTGAATTCACTGGATTTCAGGTATAGGTTTTTGGGTCTACCAAAGTAGATACATTTGGCCAAAGAAATTGTCCAATATCATAGCCTTCTGAAATGGCCACCGTGTGGCGTCATTCCGAGCACCCCGTCGCGCCACATAGCCGCCAGTTATTCCTGAATAGGTAATGCAGGGAGTCGGAAACTCGGGAGGTGCAATGACATTCCCTCTGTGCACGTGTTGTTGTTTTGTTACCGCCCATTCCAACCCCCTATTGTGCTTTTGTCTATTAAAACCCTTAGCGACCCCACGGACAATTAAACGTGTCTTCTGTTTAGCGAGCCCTCACGAGCTTTGAAAATGCAATTAACTATGCAAAACTCTCCATCGTGCCTTACTTTCTCCCCTTCGAGATAGCTCTACTCGAGGGTGAATGACCACTTTAGATAAACGATTTAATGTCAAAATTCTGTATAATTCCTTTATTTACAGTTACAGTTCCAATTGACTATATTAGTTGGAGCACCTAATCTCGTAGAAGATTTCGATTAAGAATCTAAATAAACAACAATACGTGGCCTTTAGGTCTTGTTACCTTAAGCTCCGTCTACCCCGTAAGGGATATAGACGTAATTTGTGTGTATCTAATTAAACAATGAGTAAAAGATCCCAACTAACTGCAGGATATTTACCTAGATTATGTTGATTAGCGATCTTACCTAAGTCTTTGTTTGCATGTTAGCATTGAATTCATGATCATTCGTTACATGCTACACCTAGTTTAAATTGAAAGAAGGTCACTCTGATTGAATTGATTGTTCCCTGTTGAACAATTTGTGCCGACGAACCCACCTACTTTCAGGGAATTGGGCTTATTTGATTAGTAGTTATTTTACCGTTTAGAGGGGAGAAAAACTGTTTTGATACAATTAATTGTTCATTTAGCCACCCCACAAGTAAAC
Source organism: Pandemis heparana (assembly GCA_963854515.1). Classification (NCBI taxonomy): domain Eukaryota; kingdom Metazoa; phylum Arthropoda; class Insecta; order Lepidoptera; family Tortricidae; genus Pandemis; species Pandemis heparana. Next base: position 5,358,209 of record OY978011.1, on the reverse strand, counting down.
CCTCTTAATTAATTAATTAATTACACGTTGACTTGTTTTTGTACACTCATCGTATCTTATTTTAACCGCTATATTAGAAACAAAACCAACTTGAAAACAAGTGCTATTTTATTAATGTTACATAATTTTGTTTTTACTTTTTCACATGTCCCAATTTAGCCAAATTGGCGTTTGTACCTTATTAACTTTCTCTATATAGAAAACGAGTAACGGGCTAGCGAGCGTTCGTGAAAGACTTCGAAATTGATCCAATTTTTAAGCTAAGGTCTTATTAAGATGCTTTATTTTCATCCTTTATAAACATTGGCTAGTACGAGTACGTGCATTGTAGGTCTAAAAATGTAGGTTAGTGGAACGTATTATTTGTCTACTCCTACACGTACTACAATCAAAGGAACAGAGCAATAATATTCAAGTACGTAACATGATGATACAGTAAAGTAGATTCGCTTGAAACCTGCAATTAAAGAGCAGTAGATGAGTATTTATGGCATAACCAAGTTGTTTTCCATTTCAACACCATGACTTAATTCATAGAGCTACAGCGAAGACTTCTAGCTGCAAATTAAAAAATAATGTTGCACAGGGGTTTTAGACGGTGGCGAGGCTCTAAATCGTGTTACAGCCTTGGAAGCCGGCCACGCTCGGCCGAGCATGACGCTGCGGTCTCACAGCCCAGTGCCAATATCTTTAATCTATTGTACCTTCGGTCCTATCTCGGTAACATACGTTCTCCTAAAATATAGTATTCCTTGTTAGCGCTGTAATACAGTGGATATTGAAGTTTTGAAGCACGTATAGTCTATCTATATCAACTTACAGTTCAAAAGAGACGCGGGTGTTTGTAAAGGGCCGTTGTTGTCTGATAATATCTGATATCGAACGACTGAAGACTTGGTCCGATTTCAAAGATACTTGTTTTATTTCTTATGGAAAAAGCTAAGGGTAGTTTTAAAGTTACGTGCCTTGGTTTTAAACTACTGAGGCTCACAGTCCACACAGCACGTTGGTAACGTGTTCGTCCATTCAATTTTGTATGCAGGCAGCATACAAGCGTACAATACGAAATACGAGTTTAGATATGACGAGTCTATGCACATTGAGCCTTGAACGTTCTCTAAGATAAAGTCCATGCGAGGAATAACTATAAACGAAATAAATTCCCACATAAAACCAGCTCTCTCTCCACACGTGTCCCAAATGTGTTGCAGTCGTATTTTTAGATCCGTAACTAAGAACTTCAGTCGGACTACTTACGTGTAGAAAAGAAATGACGTTAATTAAGAGAAGTTCCGCGAACAAGTTGTTTTCTGAAGACGGGGAGGGCAGGAAATTGTTCTTGTACTAACAAGAACATATTATATTGAGCGAAGGTGATAGAACAATAAATACTGTACAAGATATTCAGAGACATTTGAGTCAGTGTAGGATAACGTGATGTAGTAGTTATCACAATTTACGAGTATAGTCTGTTGATTGTCTAAAGCATCCGAAGCAGATATTTTAGACCCGTGATTCACCGGAACGATCTGTACCTACGATTTATCTGTGTAGAGTAATTTTGGCACCAACGTTCGGACTATCTGTGCAAATCGTAACGTTAGTCGTGATATTAGAGCGACATGGTCACGTTACGACTAGCCAGACGCGACACTGCATCATAAATCAGACTAGGTATACTTTTTCTATTACTAACCGCTATTCTTCGAGCCACGCTAAGTTACGATAAGTATAGATAAACTTTTTAGTACACAACACAGTGTCAAAATTTAAAAATACATATATTGGTATTAGCAGACCGTCACATCCTGACATCTTATTTAAGTTGAAGACAGCAAATGACTAACCAACATGGTCCTTTGTGTCGCTACGTCCAATGAAACCGTGGCGAATTAGTCTCAATCAGACTCGTAAGGCAGTATCGTGTGAATCAACGGAATCCATACAAATTTACTCTGCAACAACCAATGTAGTACTGAGTTGCGAAAACTTGCGTTCCTTTCATTCAGATGGACTTATCCTGACTGTCAACGTTTTACGAGAAACATGGGAAAGCGGAAACGAGCTATTCAGTTTTTAAGGTTGAAGTCATTTGGTCCTAAATCGAATTCTTATCGCGGTTTTTATGCTGGGACTTCAAGATCCCTCGGGCCTAACACATCCTGCAGTACCTATCTCTAGGCCACGCCCCGCTTTTCTTAACTCGTAATTATTTTATGGACGTACTAGCTGTTGCCCGCGACTTCGTCTGCAAAGAATTCGTTTATCGCTATCCCGCGGGATAAAAAGTAGCCTATGTGCTATTCCAGACTTTTCTCTATCTATGTGCCGAATTTCATCCAGATCCGTTGGGCCGTTCTGGCGTGATTGAGTAACAAACAAACATCCATCCATCCATCCATACTTTCGCATTTATAATATTAGTTAGATTTCTCGATTATTAAATATATTTTAAAACCAATTTTGTGATAAGGTTAACAAAAAGTCCGTCGAAATGATTAGCGACTTAACAAAAATCTATTTACAAGTCCGTCTTAAACACCCACGAAAATTAGATAAATGAGAAACAAAAACGGATGAATTTAAGCCTGCTCCACAATCCACAATACTCACATGTGTAATCTGAAACATAACCGATAGAGAGAACGCTTATATACATAGACCAGACAAAACTAGAGTTTTGATACTTGACATATTGTCATACGTCTGTATTCAGTCTAACCGTTTATTGTGTAATATCAAACAGTGCGGAGGTCGTTGGCCTCGCCCAAGCGCGTATAACAACCGTCCCGCCGTGCTTCTGGGCGGGCGGCGAGCTATTAGGCGCACGGAGAACGTAAACAAACTTTTGCATGGATAGATCGTAACGCTGTCGGCGAATAGCGACGCTCGCTTTGCATTCCATACGCACCGTAACCCAGCTGTGCAAACGCGATACATATAGTGATGAAATTGAACCGGGAAATATCTGGTGGCTTTTAAGGAATTCAGCGCGATATACCGTGTAGAAAATATATAGGAAAGTAATTGTGTTTGTGTTTGTTACTCTTACAAACCGCCACATTATACTCTGAAAAGTTGCGGATCATACACGAAGAGAACTTTTTGTTTGTGTCCCTTCTGATACTGAAAGTTAAAGAAGTGGATGATTTCAGTCTTACTTTTTATATGGATCTAGCTTCAACTTATTAGGTACATGCTGATATTTGGATTCAAGTAAAAAAAAACTTGTGCTATGTACTTACTTGTGTTCCAAGTGTGAACATTATTCGACCTATCGTAAGCTAAAAGTTTATTGCGGTGGTAACTTACAAAATAAACGAGCACATTTAAAGTGACAATGACAAACATGTTTAATTTTAATTACAGTTAGCAAACAGAAAACTTGCACGAAAACAATTTCGTTCGGCTATAATAACACGTAAGTCGTACAGCGCACTCGCTGCCCAGCGAAGGCAATTAGCGTCACATGACGCCGACATGCTACTTCTTATGGAAGTGTTCTCAAACTATTACGCTGCTTCTATGCCACTTCATGCTTCTTTCTTATTCTTGATTAAATATTCCTCTCGTCCAACTCAAAAGCCAACTAATTGGTAGAGCTCCTTTAATAGCGTCAGTTCGCCATCACATGTGTACCTATCTTAATCTTTGTCATTTGTGTTACAGACATGTATCACCTAAAAAAGGTGATAAAGGAATTTCTTGGCCGACTGTGAAATTGAGCATTTACTTACTTAACATATTTTGAAAGTGATTCGACTGCATATATGTGTCGAGCGTACCGTGTGATTCATTGCACATTTCTGTGAATTACTTAATCAAAACATCACCCATTCATTACACGAGATAAATCGCGTCACATGAATTCGCTTCATACCGAGTGTTTGTTTGAGATTCGACTTTAGCCGTCAGACCCGACAGTAGCCCTCGAGTCAGGTTTCAGCACTAGATATATCTGCAAGACCAGATTCATTCGATGGCGCAAGAAATAAATTTAGCTTCAAGCAACAGAGATCGGTTAATAGATGTGTACGGACTGAACGCGTTGGAGGTAGAGTAGAATTGTAACCAGTTTAATTGGCACAGTAACAGTTCGAATAGCCGCGATCAATTTATCAATTTAGTTGTATCGTATCGTACTTATTGCAAAGCGCAGAAGATATTCTGTCCTCAATAACGTTTATTTGTCGTAAGATTGAGTACAACAGTCTTACTGCTTTTCAAATCGAATAAAAAGTCCCATGCCGACATCAAAGGATTCCTATTTGTTGTCACGGATTGATGGAGATTGTCCTGATGTTTACAATATCTACTGACTGTATAATACAGTCTGTACATAGTGAACGTTTCATTTCATTGAAAATGTATGCGAATTTATGCAGCGTTTCGGAATACTGTTTGTTTACTTCATTACTCAGCTAAACGATATGGTTTTCTTCTTTGAATTGCGTTCTAATGATTATTTACCGAGGTAGGAAGTTCGCACAGTGCAGCCATGGCCGAAGGGAAAGCATGTATCGACGTAACTGGTCGCTAAGTAATTGGTCCCTCTTCCCTCGGGTATTCGTCCGCTCTAGCTTGTTTAGTGCTGTTGGCGAGAGCACTTTCTGTTCGTTGCTAACTATTACTAATAAGATTTCTTTATTCACTTCGGCTGCTACCTACTTGTTTGTTCGTTAATCCTAAAATCCGATTCTTCTAATCTTTTCCTTGATGGATACATAGAAGCACGTTAGGATAATAGAATCGAATTGTAATGAATTCTTATTGAATGGGTGAATAAACTCGTTTCTTACATTGTGTTTTATGTAAAAAAAACTTATTGCACGTAAAAATATGCACATCACTGCTTAACAAAGGCCTCTCATCTCATCTCTATCTCCACGCCACGACTCCTTTATATACGAGTCCAAATCGTCCCGAAAATCTTATTCGTTTGGTTTCAACGTTACTACTATTCTCTGGCACCTCCAACATCTGGCTGTGTGAGTTTACCTTTGTGGGTTCATGCGATAGATGTTTGTTCCATGTTAGCATTAGTCTTTTCCTTTTTTGATTTTGATCCCGCTTGGTGTTTCGGATTTTATCTATCTCTTTTACAAACACTAGAATGATGCGCTTCATCGCTCTTTGACAGACTTTAAGCTTAAAAAGTATCATGATAAGTTAAAAAAACTAGCATTGATATTGTTAAGCTAGCAAACCAGTATCTGAGATACCACCAATACCAATACCAATGTACAGTCGAAGGCATAAATATAAATATTGATACAGCCATCATGTCAAATTATATGTGTCACCGACCTTATTGTTTGTGGCACAAAGGTGTATAGATGTTTTTGACGTCTTGGTAACGCACATATATTTATGCCCTTGACTGTACATATCACCAAAGTAGATTTATTGAGCTAGACTGTTATTAATGATAAAACGCACCGTAACTCCGCGGTGTCAGTAAATGTAACAAAAAATTAACGATATTTCAAGTCGTGACTCGTTGTTTTAATTAATTTCAGAGTTGTACGTTCGTTTCATTTTATCTATTATTGCTGAAACTTTAGTTCACCGCGGGTCTTCTTTACCTGTCGTAACAATCACGAACTTCGTCAACTAAAGTTATAGTGTTATCTCAGGACTTGAATGGGAAAACTTCTTCATTTAACTAGGAGTTTGTCGACGAACGGCGACGTAAGAATACGTTCAACTTCTCACGGGGACACCTTATATGCACACGATATTGAATAAGCTACGTTATTAGTAAGTAGCTACCTAGCTACTCATGTTTAATTTTTATTTTGTTTCTTTTGACCTTTTTCTCTCCAAGATTTTTTGTTCGTTTTATCCATTCCTAGATACCGGAAGACCGGAACTAAAACGCGTATATGTATTACAGTTTTTTGAAATATAATGTGTCCTAAAGTCGTCACAATTTAAAAGGCCCGTTTTGACAGTTCACGCCCATGAAGTTCTTTATTTTTTACCGGTCGAAATGTTCTGAAGGTAATTGCATTTTTCATTGATGTGTATCGCTCACTCAGCTAAGTGCTGTGGCACAACGATTTTTTCATATTGTCCACAGACTATTAATAATCGGTTAAGGAAAAAATAAATCGATCAAGATATATTTTTTTAAAGCCGACTCGCACTTCGCCGGTTTTATTTATTTTATTTAGACCAATTAATTACTGAATTTCACCAGCTGTGTAGTAATCTTTACTGAAAATCATGACCAGTATTGCCATTGTTTACGGCTTTGAGTTCCAATCAAAGCCGTAAACAATGGCAATACTGATTTCTATAGAATGGCTCGTTTTCATCATCTGAAGAAAATGATTGACTGAAGATTCAGTTTTTCTCGATTTTTTGTGATTAAGTGAATGTTATTGTAACAAAAATATTAAATGAAAGAAAATTGACCTTTCGTAGCATTATATCATTTCAAAATATCAGTTTAAGTTAAAAAAAATTAATCAGAACTTTAATCCAATGCACTTTACAATATATAATTCAAATCGATCAAATACTCATGCAAACTTGAATCGATTTATCGTGAGTATCGAGTACCGAGTCATATGGTTACATCACTTGTTACGTCGGGAAGACAAATGTCAAAACGGGCCAATTGTGACGACTGTAGGTACCTATTGGATAAACTTAAGCGGTCGTTGCCTAACATTAGCCTGCCTTTTGTGATACCATCCCGAGCGGTCGGGGGCGCTCCTGCCCTACTGACCTAGTGACACTGCCTAAAGCAAAACTGGCTCTGTTCTGTTTGACTGAACAAATAAACGCGAATGTTTAAATATTAAAATTCCCGAGTGCAGAAACCCCATATGGCTACGACAAAAATAGGTCATAAGTGTGCGGAATTTTATACAGTCGCCATCAGATATATGTATATTATCACAGCGGGCGAGGTCGAGGTCCTCAAATAATTCGGAGCAGCATGAAATTTCAATAAATTCGTTAAACACTATATAGATATGACGAATTGAGTGTTATGTTATGATAAGCAAAAATTGCGAAAAATCGCTACATTATCGCTATGATGGCAGCACAGTAACAAAGTTTCAAGACAAACCCGACACATACACTAGTCTATCCTGTCTATACCATAGAAACTCCTATGCAAATTATCAGCTTTCTAGATTCGAGGTTTCCATACTCTAAGAAAGTGTATACACGTTGGTTATTCGCAAAATTTAAGCTTGAAACTACAAAATGCAACAACTAAACGTTTTACGAGATAAATTGTACCACAACCTTGACAAAATTCGTATTTATGAAGCATGACACAGATTTCGTTGATCACAATTTTTATGCAATTTTTATTTACGCTGTAATTGGATGGTGAACATTAAATGTAGTGTCGCAAGCACGCCCTAATTGGGTATAAAAAGGTCAACTATAAATAGGTAGTAGTAGGTATAGGCCCTTGAGCTTCGCTAGTGTAGGTACTGTAGGTACAGCAACAAAGAGTAGAAAACGGTTGAAGGAGTAACTAAAATTTTCCAACTCCAACCTTATTGTTGCCATGTTCAAGTTTTTCACGTCAAAAATGTGCTAGTTACAAAAAAAGTGGTGCCCTCGTTTAATTTTTACTCTTTATTGCCGTAATGAATTTAAACAAAAAGTTTTCTTTAGCGATTTTCTCAAAGGAATCTTGAATGATGGCGTGTTGTCGGGGTAACGTGTTGCGCATTTTATTTGCGTGCTGGCTCTGGAGGATCAATTCCAAATGGGACGTTAAATAAATCTGCCGTCTCATGCTGCCTGCCTTTGGATTGCATTTGCTGCAGCTGTGTCGTAAATAATGTCCCATCCTCGCGGTTCCCGTTGTCTTAACTGCGACTGCTCCTTAAATCTTGTCTACAGGAAATTGTCAGGCTATTTCATAGAGACCCGGCGTACTGGTTTACGCTTATTATTACAGACGCGTACAAGTACGTTCGCAGTAGATGTCCCAGAGTTCTAAATTACCGGACAACCACTTGATTATTCAATATTCATGGACGTTATTCCGGTTGAAGTTGTGTGTTCGCCCTAATCCGAAATGCAAGTGGCGTTCACCTCTATGACACTGTGCTGGACCCACAGGGAATAAGAATTGAAATCCCAGTTAGATATGTAATGTAATTTAATTTCAGGGGCTTTATTTACAAAATTCTAAGGTCAAACTTAAAAAAGGTAGGTAGGTTAATGATAAGGTTGAATATAGAAAATAATTTATGCTGCTTAATAGATTTGGAATGAAAACAGTGAACATTTTCTGGTCAGTTAACGGGTAGGAAATGAGTAAATAATTCTAATTGTTAAACTTTTGCTTCCGAGTTAGTTTTCCGGTCGACGAGGGCTTCGTATTGTCTTTGGCCCGAATGTCATTGAAGGCCCTTGAAAGTTTATAATTAACGTAACGGAAAAATCCGGCAAGCTAAATCGAACAGTGCTCAAGTCTCGTTTAATCAAACTCAGTAAGTTTACTAATAGCGTAGGGAGCCAGTCCTTGCTGCGATAGGCGGCAAACGGCATCTTACTGCTCTGCTGCGCTGACTAAATTCCTTAACTATATAGTAGACTACCCTACTCCAGGTACGTCTATTTGTTCTCGTTCTCGCTTACCGAATTTGCAATTCCTTACCTAACTTCGCCTGCTACTGCTTGTTTATTAATCGACTTGCCAATACCCGCGGCTTGGCTCTCGTGAAAAAATATAAATTAGGCCATGGGAAACTCGAACAATTAATGCAATAGAAAGTTATTGAATCTCTATGTTCCTCTAGGAATATGTTTGCCAAATACATATAGTGTCTATATCAACTAATCCGCAAGTATAAAATAAGCCTATGTATGTAGTATACCTTAAAGACGTATTTAGGTGTTATATTATAATTACATATATATTTTTTTAACAGTTACAGGTATTGGAGATAGGGCCACTTTAAATTTAAAATATAAATCCTTTGTATTCTGTTTTATATAACTTGATTAAATGTAAAAATAGTATTCATTTAATTCGAATAGTATTCATTCACTGAAATCCGCAAAGGACGGGAAAAAAGCAGTGTAATGCGAAGCAGGTGGCGTCGAATTTAGATTTAGTGACGCTTAAATTGACCTACTTAAAGAAAAAAAATGATCGCCCAATCCCAGACCTATTCTATTTATTATCCTCCGGAATTAAATTGAAGCTCGCATTTTCGCACAGTACCTAGTAGGTACTACCTACTCAAGGAGGCAACTACACTTACTTTGGTTGAAAACTTTTTGAATCTACATTGTCGGTGCGGCATCCCCTTTGTCCTATTTTTTTCCTGTCCGCACTTCTTAATTTAGGGACGGAAAATTTTAGTTTTATCGAGATTGTGTTTAAAGCGTGTTTTGTTTTTGCAGCGTCTCGCCGACAGCTGAGCGAGTATATCTCGCACTACGAGCCGCTAGAGTACGACGCGAGCGCACTGCACGAGCAGCACGTGCGCGCGCGCCGCTCCACCGACGCGCCCGCCGACCTGCGCCTCACCTTCCGAGCGCACGGCAGGCGGTTCCATTTGCGACTGCGGCGGGACCTCTCGGCTTTCCATGAGGACTTCCAGGTATATCTCTCTGTCATGTTCCAATAAGACATTTGTCGCAAATACTTGATGACATTCCGAACTGCTCCTTTCTAATGTTTACTGTGTTGACTGGATTGTTTTGTTAACATTAATAATTAGGTTAATTTTACGTTGTTTTAGGTGGAAGGTGCACAAGGGCAAAAACACAATGTCGACACGTCGCACATATATCACGGGGAGTTGGCTGGTAAGCACAAATTGCTGTCAATTATAGAGTAATAGCATAATCTGTACGTAACACATGGTGAGAACTGAGAACCATTGTCTTACTGAATAACGCGTGTACCAAATCGTGATAAACGGTACAATTAAAACAGCTTTATGTACAGCTCTCGCCCGTGGCTATAGTCTAGTTTATGTTGTAAAGTCGTAGTCGTAGACAACAAGGAGCCGAAGTTTGTAGGTGGCGTGCGGTGGACGGGAGAAGCTCAAATCCCATTGTGAGCGGGCCGGGACACTGCGAACACCGACGTTATCTAGACACTCAGTTATAACGCTATTGTTTGCCCTCACCCCCAGAGAAAATTTAATAAGTCCCCGCTCGGAGCACGTCACCCGCGATTGTGTTTCTCTTTAATCAAACAAGAGTCAAACATGAACGCTCGCCTCGCGTCTGCCCGCTCCATGGATAATTGAGCGGGCCGATGTCTCGTGTTGAACATTAATAATGGCTGGAAAGCACTAAAATATATTTCCTTTTTGCAATTACTGTCGGGATGGCGTCAAAGTCCCGGCTAATTGGGAGCTTTTGGGGCTTTCGCCGGCCACTCGACTTTTAATGTCTGTAACGGCGGCCGGTACCGCGGCCCTCCGCAGTCTTACCTTTGCAACAGATGCTCTAAATATTTACTCCGTTAGAAAATGTCCTCAACAATGACTTAATTCCACAATTCAAATCAAATTCGCTCTATAGGAATCCAAAACATATCAAATTTGTGCTCTATGCTTAAGGCAGCACTTGTTATACGAAATATTTTGTGTAATTATGTTAATAAAGTTACGAATTCATGTAACGTAAGACATGCAAGCCATATTTGAAAATAATTAGATATTGATTTGAGCCCCCATCGCTCTAGCCTGCGGGCTGAGCGTTCATCGATAACTTGATAATAACCGTATGTCTGTTGTCTCCATTGACATGTATAGGGGTGTTCTATAATGCTTGCTTCTTTGCAAATGAGTAAACAGAGTGGATTCGTCTTGAGAATTCGGAACTCTTCGTATACTTAGTTATATTATCCAACTGGGTTATCATCCCTCGTCATTCAAAAGATTTTGCGTTCGCACTGGACTCGCGATAACAGCGGTGTGGTTATGATCGTGAAAGTTTGGAATAGTGCAAATGGATAAACTTGTGTGGAGGGCGGTGCGGCCATCGATCGCAGTTCGTCGCCCTACTTACACCAGCTCCATGCACTTAGCCACCGAGTTGGCGATTATGCATGCAGGCCCTACGACTAGGTAGGTACTGATAAACACGTTTATTTCCTCGACTGTGACCGTTATCTCGTTGTTCAGGGCAGGAATGGTTTTGGACCAAGTTTAATCCTATTAAATAGCATCTAAATACTGTGCTCGCAACCGAGCCGAAACCTATTAATTATTTCCATTACCAGAAGCACCATGTGCCCCAAAGCAGCTGTTTCAAATGTAATGTCACTTAAAACCAGACTCATACAGTATTAGCCATAATATGCTACCTGCAAATAAGCTGATATTTAATTCCGTGACGTATAAATATTACATTTATAGCTATAAAGGAAATGCATACATAAAATATGAGGGGACGCGAACATCCCAATAAAATTACCTGTTTCTGTCATGAGGGCTCGATGCGACTTGAAACGATCGTATCGAAGCCAATTACGAGTAGGTATTCATAGTTTGAAATATTGAGGAAACGATTAAAAGTCTGTTTACTTGGTGTTTGACTCCATCATTAGTCCGTGACTTAAAAGTATGGCTTTAGAAATACTACTTTTGCCAAATAATTTTTGCCCAATCATGGCGTTATTCAAATTAATATCGATATACAACAATACAGTATCGAATCAAATTCCTGTCTTATGAACATTGAATTGCCAAATGTATAAATTAATATTAGCTGGCTACAGGTTTGTGTATTTGTTCAGCATATAAAATACTCCGTGATAAATAAAATACGCCGGCTTTGCAATGTACCTACGGGAATGTTTCTGCCGCCACAGCTCTTAAATTCTCCTGAAAACATTTTTGGTGCCCTGCGGTTTGTGCGGAAAGCATTTCGCATCTCTTTCCTATTTACTTTTCAGACCTTCGTAATTTTTACCGCGGTTTTTAAGCAGACAAGGAGAGTTGTACACATATTTCTGTTCATAATAAATTAAACTTTTTTTATTTTAATATTATTTCAGTACTAGGTAAGTTACGAAAGTGGTCGTACTATTTTCACTAACTATTTTCACGATGAAGCAAAAAGCTGGGATTATTAGATTAATCATGTAATCGGACTAAAAGCGGTTAACTCGGTATAACCGGATATTCAGTAGAGAACGTGTTCCAACTTCGCGGTTTGTTTGTTTGTCCTGTTATGCGTGCATAATGGCGTACGCTAGAATTAATAATGATATTGTCAGCCTGCATCGAACGCACCTTTAAACTTGTTTTCGATGCAGTGAAATTTGCGTTAATATCGACCTATCAGAAGAAGCGCTATGAGCTTTTGATTGGTCAGTACCTAAATCGACGCGGTTTCACGCAAGTTTCTTTGCATTGGGAACCTACCTTAATGAGCTCTATTGATTTAGTTGCGTGACAGGGTTTAGCGATAGTTGGCGATAGGGTGTACATTTCGCACCGGTACTGCGGACTTGCTTTGACAAAACGTAGCTAGTTTATTTTCTATAGACCGAACGTTTAACCGAGTCTTCGCCCGCGCGGGACGAGGGCGCGGGCAAGAACTCAGCTAAGCGGTCAGTCTATAACGGTTGCATGTAACAATACAACACAAATTCAAGAGGGTATAAAGTTATCCTACTCCACATGTCACTTTATGTATGAAAAACTCGTCATGTTATCCTTTTAATAATTACATCACCCTACACGAGTGTGACGCGCTTACCCACCCGTGTACTGCATGTTGCAAAGAGTACATAGACTTCAAGTGCACCGTGGCAACCGTGCCCCCCTCCTAACACTATGCGGTGACTCACCGTTGCGCTGGCGCACTCAGTAATGCCACCGTAACGCGATCGCGTGTTAATTGTAATCTAGAATCATTACATCACTACCAAAATGGCTTTAAATGTAATGGTGACATTGGTGTGGCTCAATTGCCCTTAAAATTGATTTGTGACGGCAAGCGGTTTCAATGTTTTTATTTTAATCATAAAATGTCTCTCTTAGTCTTTAATCTTAATGAACCTTCACAATACCGATGTCACATTTATGATGTGCTAAAGCTGCATTAGTAAAATAATCTACAACTGATCCTTGTTTTATGAAAGCACTAGCGAGCCGCCTCAGCTTCGCACAGGTGCAATCAGTATTTCTCTACTATATTATACCTACTATAAACCTTCTTCTTGAATCAATCTATCTATTTAAAAAACCGCATCAAAATCCGTTGCGCAGTTTTAAAGGTCTAAGCATACATAGGGACAGACAGATAGAGGAAAGCGACTTTGTTTTATAATATGTACATATGTAATGATGACTAACTATAGTAACTATGTAGTGATGAACTATAAAGCCTGATGAAGTCTATTTTACTTTTACTAACTCTTTTGTTGCACAATCGTAAAAATGCTATTAATTTGGCTTGGTTGTACCGACCGTTCCAAATACATACAGGAACTTCATGTTTATATTTTATTGGCGAGATCCAAGTGTCAGAGAGTGCGGTACTCGTCGGCATAGTTGATTTATTGCGATGGCCACCGATTGCCTAATCGCCTCAGCTTACTATAGCGAATGAGTCAATGAACCCTAGCGACCCCACTTTATTATCACTAAATGTTTTACGTGCAACAAAAGTACGCAGATTTACACAAACGTTTGGTTTGACATACGATAATACTTTGGAATCAGCTTGCAGCGCCAATATATCCGAACCAGTGGAACTTGGAATCTTCAAAAGTCGAGTGTGCTCTTTTTTCAAAGGATCGGCTAGGCATTCGTAGTTCTACTTAGTTGTGGTGTACGTGGAAGGCGGGTGATTGATTTCCGTCAGATGACTCTCCTCCTACCTATTTTGAAGGGTCCTACGTCTGCGAATAAAATACGAAATAAATTCAACTTTTTATTTTACATTTACGTTGGGTCCATCGATTTGGCTGTTAAAATTTATTTTTAACTGTATAAAAAAGTGTCCACTGAGGTTTTGGTTAACCATTATCAATATTTTTGCGGATTTATGAATACACATCAACATCCTCTTTCAATTAGATAGTGTACCCTGGTTTATGCATAAAATTCGACACTGCAAAATAAATGCGATGATTACGATGCAAAATTTAATATTATTATTAATTTATGTTTTTTATAAAAAAAAAAATTACAGTAGGCGGCAAATAAGTAAAACGTGGAAGGGATATGCGCAGTATGAAAAACAACATCATTTTCATACTGCGCTTATCCGCTCCACGTTTTACTTATTTGCCGCCTACTGTACGTGCTGAAATATCACTGTCATCAGACGTATTAGCTGCTCTATCTTTCCTGAGATTCTTAAGTTGTTTTTTTTACAGACGATGCCCAATCGACGGTGTTTGGTTCGGTGACGGATGGCGTGTTCGAGGGCAAGATCGTCGCCAGCGACGGCTCGTTCTACGTGGAGCACGCGCGCCGCTACTTCCCGGCCAACGGCACGCGGTCGCGTGTGCACTCCGTCATCTACCGCGAGGGCGACGTCAGCGACCCTTACGCGCACAGGAGGCACGGTGAGTTACCAGCGACGACTCGCTCTACGTGGAGCACGCGCGCCGCTACTTCCCGGCCAACGGCACCCGGTCGCGTGTGCACTCCGTCATCTACCGCGAGGGCGACGTCAGCGACCCTTACGCGCACAGGAGGCACGGTGAGTTACCAGCGACGGCCCGTTCTACGTGGAGCACGCCCGCCGCTACTTCCCGGCCAACGGCACCCGGTCGCGTGTGCACTCCGTCATCTACCGCGAGGGCGACGTCAGCGACCCTTACGCGCACAGGAGGCACGGTGACTTACCAGCGACGGCCCGTTCTACGTGGAGCACGCCCGCCGCTACTTCCCGGCCAACGGCACCCGGTCGCGTGTGCACTCCGTCATCTACCGCGAGGGCGACGTCAGCGACCCTTACGCGCACAGGAGGCACGGTGACTTACCAGCGACGGCCCGTTCTACGTGGAGCACGCCCGCCACTACTTCCCGGCCAACGGCACCCGGTCGCGTGTGCACTCCGTCATCTACCGCGAGGGCGACGTCAGCGACCCTTACGCGCACAGGAGGCACGGTGACTTACCAGCGACGGCCCGTTCTACGTGGAGCACGCCCGCCACTACTTCCCGGCCAACGGCACCCGGTCGCGTGTGCACTCCGTCATCTACCGCGAGGGCGACGTCGGCGACCCTTACGCGCCCAGGTGGCACGGTGAATTACCAGTGACGGCTCGCTCTCTACGCACGCGTGCACTTAATTTTCCGGGACCCTTACGCCTACAGGATGTACATTATACGGTAAGTTGCCAGAGAAAGCTCGTTCTACGGGAAAACGCGCGCTGATACTATTGCTGCTTGTTGTTGCGTAGGTTTTCGTTATGGGCCATAAATTGCGGCGATCCAGGTAATAATCATAATATTCATAATATAGTAATCTGTAATTTTCTTGTAATTAGTGCTATACTAAATAGGAGATGGGATATTTAGAAAGTCTTACGCTCGGCTTTTACGGAAATACCAGCCAGCAAAAACTCGTAGGGCTAAATTTTCTGCATTTTCGTTTCTAGTCACTCGCAGCTGCGTTTACTTTACTTTGTAGGTCATTATTTTGTGGTGACTACGATAATCGTACTACGCTTAGACCGAGCGGAAATACGCAATTAAAGCTCGCACATAGCGAGACATAGCAGTTCGCTTTGATTGTTGGTATTGGTTGGTTAGTTATAACTAGTACAGACGACAGTTGACGACTGACAGCTCTTTATTTCATGTCGATGTCCGTTTGGTTCGATCATTGCAAAATGACTACAATAAAAAAAACACGAAAATAATAGTTCTTCCAAGCTTAGATTAACTACAACTAAAGACCTCGCCGGATTTCAAACCTGAAACGAGCGAAAGAGCCGTCTTTTATTTTCTATTTGATTGCGGTAACTATACAGAAAATAATTGAGTTTTAATTTGTTGTGTCCATTGCAAATTCGCGCATAATTCGCTTTATGAATCGTAACCAAATGGGCTCTCCTTAAACAGGTAAACCCTTGCTTTAATTGAGAATTTAAATTTGTAATGACACTAACTTATTTATATTGACTGCAGAAGACGGGTTCCCAAGTGGAACCAGTTCAGTTTCGCAACATTAAACAATGCAGCGCAGGGTACTACATAGAGATAGCTAGTTAGGGTACGCAAGGTCGCTTAATAAAGTTAAATTTCGTTTGGCCCGTTGTCACCGCCTGATTGCGGCTAGGCGGCTGGTCGCCGCTTGTATCGGAGACGTTAAAACGTTACTCATTTGGGCAACGTTGCAGCCGCGCACCATTTAAATGTTTGACACTGCAATAGGTACACGGAAACTGCGGCTTACGAGCATCGTGTTCCGAGCGCTTACGTAGATAGGCGTGCCCCCGCTTAATTACAAGTTGGCACAGCAACCTGCGAATGCGACTAAATAAACGATCCAACATTGTTTTTTACCGCTGAAAACTAATACAAATTCGTGTTAAATATTTATACGACCGTGTACTGCACTGAAATGGTAATTTCGCGTCAACAACGCGTCTGCCGGGTTTGCATTTTTGCCGTTTCAATTTTAGCTGTTGCAAATCCGCCGCTGTGACCAGCCCGAATATGCGGCTCGTGGAATGCATAAGCACAAACCCTCGCCTCCCATTTTAACGCTCCGAAATGAGAGGGATTTCGTTCCTTCCATGAAAATTTTACATTCACAAAATGTCATTGGTTAGCGTCTCTGAGTGTTGCCGCCTTACCTAACCTATCGTTCAGCATGGAATGTAGATGTTGAATACAACACAGAAGTAATGAGTTCGTTAAATTACGTTTTCACAAAATTGCGTTTGCAAAACATTGTACGTTGGATTTACGAGTAAACCCAAGTTAAATAAATTGTTGTTCGGTAAACAGGAAGGTTCTGTTTTCAGCTACATTTATTTTCATTACGAGATATTGAACAGTTTTAGTCGGGGTTTCGCCTATATTTTATTGACAATGTTGTTTTACGTTTATTGTCAATGGAACATAGGTAAATAGTTTGTTTGTAATTGTAATCTCAGGTCGCTCAATGTGTGATTCATTGTGAATCGTTTTGAGTATTTTGTCCATACAATTCTTATTCTTACACGAGTTGTGCAGTTCGCCAACGCACTCTACATTCGTGAACCTTTTGTCTATTATCTAAAAAACTGCAACTTACTTAGCAGTACACAAACATTTTGACGATTGTACTAGTTTACCTACCATTTGTGCTGCACGGCTAATTCGGATAGTTATTGCTTAGTGACTGCCATATGTTCATGTCTAATCATCGTACGAAACTAAACAACCTTAAAGGATGTCGTGGCATGTTGTCCCAAGCTAGTCCAAACTACGTTTTTATTCAACAACCGTTATGCCGCAATGATTTTTAAGTTCTCTATTAAGGAATTTCCGCCTGTCAATGATTGCGTTGGCGATGCAAATGTATAATTGGTTAACTGTCAACTTACCTACTTAGCTATTTTTCTTTATATTTGTGCCACGCTATCAACAACATTCTTAGCTAAAGCTAGGTCTTTTTTTCCCAGTAACGGTTCTAAGTATTAAGTCCAAAGTAATTTCGCGCTAACCTTTAGCGAGTTTTAGCTTATCAACGTGTGAATTTGGCGTGATTATTGGCTTTGTGCCGTGAAGGCAATTACTGAACGTGAAATCAATCCACCTGATTGCCTCCCGCTAACTAGGTAAAGAAATATCTATGTATCATAGGTTTTAATCCTATATTCGCTTACGATTATGAATTTCTCTTAAACAAAATACGTACCTATATCAAAGTAGCTATTGAGAAAATCGACGACAGGTTTCACAGGATACAATGAAATCATGTATTGATTGAATATATATTTTTGGTGAGGGGGACGATAAACGTGTTTAGAGTACCGATAATTGAGTTTACAAAACATCTAGTCAATCCATAAACATACGTTAATATTTAACAACTGAAACTTTTAAAGAGTACTACGAGTTTATACTAGAGGCGTATAAGTATCTCGGTCCTCGCGATTTGAAATTTGAACAAGCGCCGAGATGATGTGTGCCGACAGGCCTCGAGAGGTCGAGGAAACGTCTAATGCTCTGAAAATACCCGTAAGATTTAACGGGGAACTAGTCATACTCGTATTATGACTCCAAGAAGGAAGTATAAAGTAGCGAATGTTAGCGGTTGTTTGTTCTACAATGAGCCACGTTCAGGGAGCGGGCTTCTCGATAATGCCAGTATGCCCTGAGAAAACAAGCACGTAACTTGCTGTCAAGAGTGTAGGTTCTCTGCTTCCTGCCTTCACCGCTACTATTACGAGTACGTTGGGAATACGAAGTATTGACGTTAACGGGCTTCGAGTTGTAGCCAGAGCACAGCAGCCGTTTATAAAGACGCATTTATCTGAATAGCTTTTACCGAGTTGAAACTACCTGTCTAATAAAGCTAATTTGAATTACTATGTATAACAATGCCATACTCAGCGCAACGTAGCTACTTTAACTGGGTTTGTCTAACGTTACGTTGACATAGGATCACAATAGCAAATATGAAACGAACGGGCGTGTTATCATACACTAATTAACAAATATTTGCTAACGCTAACTGCTTCTCTTTGATGAAAACCCACGCTTCTGCATTAGTTTCTGCAACTAATAGTACATATAAGCAGCGTGCAAGGAGAAATTATCCAGTGGATGTTCCGAATATTTCCGAAGTTAGTAATGTGCTCATTTGTATTTTGCTTTAGAGTGGTTACATCATTTCAAATAATTTTACTAACTTAACATCCAGCCAACTCTTGCGTACCCTCGCAAAGTGTTCAAGGCACCAACAAGTTGATAATTAAAGCAATATTTCATCAGGCCCTTGTTAAAACTTGTCGTTCACTCGCCGCCGCCCTTTCTTTATGACGTCAAATCAGAAATTCGTGTTCAACAGTTAACCCTCCATTTTAGAACCTGCCTCTGTAATAACTGAAACAATTCACAATGAGTTAAGTCGCATGTACACTTGTTACGAATGTAACTTTGTTCATTTGAAAATATTAATGTAATATTTCATTATAAACTGATGCTATTTTGAAGTTCACTTAATGTGAATTCATAGCTAGATAGTAGAGAAAGAGTTAGATTTTCTACGAGTAGCCAAAAAAGGAATGTCCGTTGAACTTCAGTGCGACACTAATGATCGGGGGGCCGGGAGGAGGCCTCAGATACGCGGGCAAATATCGGATTTGAATGAGGCGTAGGCATTAAAGCGGGGAGATGTATGTCGCCCGGTAATTTCCGTTATCTGGCGGTGCTCCGCGCCTGCAGGCAGCTTCGTTAAAATGCAACGCGCCGGATGCGAAACGCCAATGTACCCTTACACGACACACCGACTGAAAAATGCCACCACTACACATTCAGCATTTTTAATTTCAAAATCCACGCTTCGCTTTTGCTCTTATTGTACTCTGCGTTCATGCCGCGAGTCATGGCCAAAGTTAGTGATTTGTTTTCCAACGAAAGCACTCTGTGTGAGAGTAAATTCGTGGGAGTATCGATTTGATTTTTCCTTTCGGCTGTTCCAAAGTAAAACTCGAAATTCGTACGTGGCATCGGAGCACAAAGAGTATGCGATGAATTATGGAAAAGTTAAACAAGATTAAGTACAACACACGGGCACAGTTTCAGCCATTATAATTTCCAGCGGAAACTTGTTTAATAAATCTGAGGAATTTCCTGTATCCTCACAAAAGACTTCCATGTCAGTGTACCGCTACTTATTTCGCTACTGCGACGCGGTGTCCTCTTTATTTTTCTTTCCTTCGCCTGTGTAACTCCGCCCGCCAACTTGAAATTTGTTATGAATAATTTGAAAATATCTCGTATAATGCGCTGAACCTTGGCCCTATTGGAAAATATGTTTTATAAAGTTTGGATGTGTATTGATTACATTTGGAAGCTGTTGGTCTTGTTTGGCACCATGTTTATTTACGACTTAAAGCTTTTAATTTGAGCCCGAAACCCGTTCAATACGCTATTGCGTCCTCTGCTAAAAATCACTTATACATATTATGTATTTGTCTTAAAAACGTTTATTCACACATGTAGAGTAGTAAAAGTCAATATAATAACTACTGATTGGAGTAGTGTGATTGGTCATAGAGTCATAAGCTCGTGTATGCAATATGGCAAAACCCAGGTCATTGATCTCATGGTCTCTAGATATTGTACAAGCTACCTGAAACTTACTGTACCTATGTATATATATTTTTCACTACACATAACAATTTAAAAAATACCACAGAATACAGCAGATACCGGTACAAATGCGGATATATACCTAAAAATAGACCTCTTCCAGGTCGTACAGCTAACTTGGTTCAAGAGAGGAAAACTTTACAACGATAGGATTGATAGATTGATAAGCAGTCAAATTGTGCGTGGAAAAAAAAATTAGGTAACGAGTAGATTAGTAGGTGTAACGAGGCAATAGCACGAGAAAGGAAAGGATAACACGGGAACATAGGTCCTTAACATAGGTACGTTTGACATTGAATACCCTTGGAATAGTTTCAAATTAAAATCTATAAACTCACGAATCATAATTATACAAATACTTATTAGATTCGTGCGAGGGCATGAAGGCATTAAAATTCGTCTTTATTCGTTTCTCATAGGTACGTTCTCATTTCGGAAGACAAGACAAATAAGCGCTCTTCAAAACGAAAGGAAGCGTAGGATGCATAAATACCCGTACTATACAATATGTAGGATGTATCGATATGTTTGTATGCTCATTGTCGCGTATATCGCCTCATTGTGTCGCGATCACATACGTGACTGCGTTTATTTACTATTGTTTAAAGCTGCACTACACTGAATACAATAACACTTCAGTATTAATTAACTAGCTTTTGTCAACAAAAATTGGCTCGTATGAATATCAAAAGTTTTATTCATAACTCTTCATAAATAGGTACGCGATAGCCGATGCGGATCGGGCGGAATACCGAGCTCGATTCCGTTTTAATTATGCGTTTGACCCGTATGAAAACAATTTAATTTGCTAGGCAAACAAGCTTAAAACTCTTCATAAGGATTTTTATTCATATTTTACATCGCTAGGGATAAAAAATCGTGGCTTGTCAGAAAGAAAAATGGTTAATTAGTTTGGTTTGAGCACCCCTAACCCATGCAAAGTTTTGAAACGAATCGAACTGATGATATTATTCATTATAATACAGGGTGAGAGTTTACTATCAACGGATATCTTTCGATACACGTTTCGTAAACAAACAAACGGATCACTGTCCGTCAATGGATTGGAGCCTGTCATATTTGGCACTGATTGTTCCAACTGCCGTTTCTTTTTGGTTTCTGTTGTCTCCTGAGTTACACAACTCGAACCCTGCCTCATTCGCGAGGCAGGTGTAAGTTGATCATGATATGGCATTGCGGGGAGGGACCATAATAGAGCAATCTCTCTTCAGGCAGATATGTCTGTGAACCGAAGTGCGAAGAACGTTGAAACTTGTGTTCTTCAATAGCGCGAAGCAGAACACCGTCGCTAACTAGCCACTCGTGCGTCGTAGCAGTTACGTAGTCTATGTAGTAATCAGTAGATGGCGCTTAAATTGCTACAACATTTGTTCACTGTTATATTTCAATCGGGTGAAAATCTTAGAAATTATAGGCGATGCGACTAGCAAACCATTTTGATTCCCCTTTCCATTTATACGCCCACAATCATGCTAAATGTGGCTTTTAGGTCACGTTACCTTAGTCTCTGTC
Source organism: Pandemis heparana (assembly GCA_963854515.1). Lineage (NCBI taxonomy): Eukaryota > Metazoa > Arthropoda > Insecta > Lepidoptera > Tortricidae > Pandemis > Pandemis heparana. The sequence continues at coordinate 5,336,389 of OY978011.1, read as the reverse complement.
AGTTTCTACCCCGTATCCCGTAGGGGATAAATAAATAAAATAAAAATAAAAAACATTTATTGCAGACCAATGATCCATATGGTGTTAGAACAATTTTAACTTACTAAGTATGTTAGTAGGTGCAGAAAAAAGAAAAACAGGAAAAATATAGACTACACAAAACAACACATAACAAAAAAACGCAGGCAGACTGCGCGCGATTGGTCGCGGCCTCATCCTACTTGGCCCTGCCGATGGCCACTTCGACCCAGTATTTGGTTAACGGGCAGTCAATCCTCTCCGACAATGCCCAATGCAATGATAAAGTTTGCATGTACTTATGTAAATTTCAATTGTTCAGGTCACGTAGGTGGCTGCGGCATCACAGATGAAGTGGTGCAATGGATGGAGCGCATCCAGAACTCGGGCGTGGAGGACGAGCCGACGTCCTCGCTGCCGCCGTCGCCCTCCCCCAACCCCCACCCCCACCCTGCCCCGTCCTCCCCGCCGCCGCCGCATCCCAACAGCTTGCGGGATGAAACCCCCAGGTAAGTCATGTACTTTTGCTTCAACTCGAATGGCATGGATTAGACGAGATATTATCGCGTAATATCGCGATCCGTATCAAATATTGATGCGTATCGCAGCGAATCCGGTTGGGTTTAAAATCCACGATCCTATATTGACATACCAGTCGTATTGACCGTCTAATCTAGTAGGGCTGTCGGGAAAACTCAATGTGTATCGGAATTTCGATGACCGGATAGCCTAGTGGTTAGTGACCCTGACTATGAAGCTAGAGGTCCCGGGTTCGAATCCCGGTAGGGGCAGACATTTGTATGATGAATACGAATGATTGTGCCCGAGTCATGGATGTTGTATGTATTTAAGTATGTATTTATCTACATTATATAAGTACGTTTATCCGTTGCCTGGTACCCATCCCATAGCATAGCACAAGCTCTGCTTAGTTTGGGACTGGGTCAATTGGTGTAATTTGCCCCATGATATTTATTTATTTATTTGTAATTTCAGTGGGGTCGATCGAAAAAAAATTAAAAAATTACACGGTTTAAGTCATTACATTACTTATCTGCATTTTAGCAATAAAATAGTTAATTACACTCGGCACTGATAATCGAACTCCAAATACTCCAATCGATTGTGATTTATTAGCGTGTGCAAATTTTAAACGAAAATCTGAACTTCCTGTAACATGCGCGTATTGAATTGGTTACTTCGCTACCTACTTTAATATAGACCCAGCTTATATATGTGTCTTTATGGGACAGAGGTAGCCTAATGGACTCGCCCTAAGGCCACTCTGAAATATTTAATTACATACATACTTTACAATTTTAGCTAATTGTGAACAAAAAGCGGCAATTCATTGGACATTTCGTAAAATCCTTTTATTCGTCGACGTTCACTTCCAGTTCAATTTACCCATCGGTTTACTCGATCCCAATGTACTAATAGCGTGAAACGCTCCACAGGTTTTGGGACACGCAGTACCACGACAAGTATTCGCGGGCTGCGAACACGGGAGGCGGCCATTCGCGCGCGAGGCGAGCGATATTCGACAACAGGAACACTTGCTCGCTCTACATTAAAACGGATCCGCTCATATGGCGGCATGTTAGGGAGGGGTTTCCCGATGTAAGTACACTACTGTTTAATGGTGGAGTATGTGAATCCTACTAATATTATAAATGCGAAAGTTGGTGACGATTTGACGATGTGAGTGAGTGCGTATGTTTGTTCCTTCTTCACGCTGAAACGACTGAACGGATTTGGATCAAATTGGGAACGGAGATAGCTGGTAACCTAGCTTAAAATATATGCTACTTTTTATCCCGGAAAATTACACAGTTCCCGCGGGATTATGCGAACGATGTCGCGGGCAGAAGCTAGTAAATGATAAACCGTACTGGGCATTATCTGATCGCGCGAGACACAGAACGTGGATGACTTTGATAAAATTTGTCTTTCTTCCATATTCTAGTTGTAAGAACTCGGGAAAAACGGCATATGACCCAAGCATCAACAACAAACAAATCTGTGAGCTAATTTTGTAATTAAAAGTTAGTAGAGCTACCGCAATTCTCAACTTTGAGCGAACCATAAACATTGAACGCTCATATAGAGGCCATTACACGTGTCGAGTAAACGAGTAGCTGTGTGGAACATTTTATTTCCCGTGTACTTAAAAGTATTGATGTGTGCGTGACAATTATGAACGCCACACTAGTGCAGCTTTATACACGAGTATTACAATAAAACTCTTTTAATAGCAATTTTAGTTTAAATTTTTTATTCATTTCCTTTTAGCATCTGGACCCAAGTAAAAAGAATGAAGTGGACATGAAGACTCGCGAGGAGTTGCTCTCGCTCATCGCGCACCACGTGACAGCTGTCAACTATATCTATAGAAGCACAAAGTTCGACGGCCGCTTGGAGCACAGGAACATCAAGTTTGAGGTTCAACGGATAAAGGTAAGAGCAAATTACGTTTATCAACTTACTTGTTTCCCCGCGTGAATAAAGTTTTGTATTAGATCCCTGGAGAAATGGAAGTGTTCTTATGTTGGCCAGACTGCTTTCCATGAGCCAGCAGTAATTATAATTAGTCATTACAAGGATAACTATTCGTTTTTCACGGTAAAATTGAAGGTACATACCATACTGTGCTGTACTTGAATATAAGTTTTTTTACTAACGTCACAATGGGTTTAGGTCATAAAATTTAATTTTAATAGCGCACTTGAGGGTCGTGACAGCGAACATAATCTCGACTAGTTCAAGAATAAGTCGCAATTACTATAGCTAAACGCGGTAATAACTTAAATTTTTACGATCTCTATGTTGGGTATATAAGACATTGGCTTCTACCAGCACGCCATGTGCTAAATTATCCCAATTTAACTCGGTACTAACAGTAAAGTGCTTGAATAACTGCCGGGAGACATTATTAATTTTAGTTTAGGTATAGACTTGTATTTTTGCGGTTCATACTTTATTTATAGAGCTTATTAGTTGTTTCGTTACTTATTGAACGGACATTATTTATTAATAACGTTATTGTTTTCAGGCATTGTAGGTAATAAAAAGAGTAAATACAGTGCTTTAAAATTTTATACTACACCAGGTTTTATACACGTATTTACGTAGGTAAATGTGGCCAATTTGCTGAAAATAATGATAATTTTTTTTATCGCTCTTGAGTTGTACGACGTATGAGAACTAACTTGTAATTTATTTTTAAATGTGTCATTGGTATATTTTTGCTGAAAATATCTATATTTTTTCGGTCGTATTTGAATCACACAGTTTCAAACAGACTTCTTTTTTGCTTGTATTAACTTAACTACTGCGAAGCAACATGACTGACTGGTACATCATCCCATCCCTTTTAGCTAATGGGTGACAATGGCCTGGTAGACCCAGGTGGACACAAGTAAATTTGTCTTTCTTAGAGACTAGCATAAGTACATTATGCACGGTGTCCCATCATTTGACCAACAAACGTATCACAAACGTAATGTTTCACAACCAATTCCTTTGACAACCCTATAATAGCTTCTAAACTATAAACATAAAAAAAAATCTAAAAACCTTCTTGCGTAGATCACATCTGGTTTGTTTTATAACTCTCCAAAAAGATTTATGTTGATAGTAAAAAATAAAGGGTTGTTAAATGAAGTGCAGGTATGCCAAACCATGCATTCGATCTTGACTATTGTCGGTGAAACATTAGTGAACCATTATGCACATGTACTGTACCCGGCCATAAAGATTACACATCAGTCTTCTCGGCTAATTTCGGCTTCGTAGAGCGTTGAATTTTGGATGAAAGAAGATTAACTAAACAGATTTATATGGGGAGTGTGAATGGGTGCGTTGGGAGGGGAAGGCCTGGACGGCTGTTCCGTGATCAAATTGGGGACGTTTTGGAAAAAGGTCAAGAGTACCCGAAACCGACGAGCATGTATGAAGATATTGATGAATGTGGATGAAGCGAAAGAGGTATGTCAGGATCGTAGCAAGTGGAACAAAGTAGTCTCTGCCTACCCCTATGGGAAAGAGGCATGACTCTTTCCAAAGACCGTTTGTTCGATGGATGTTCATTTTCTTTATCATTGCCTACATTCAGAATTATAGGTACGTAATTTTACTGTTGTCTTGGTCTCCAGATCGACGATTCGGAGTGTCATCCTCACCAGTACGGCAGCGAGACCAACCAGTTCTGTTTGGAGAATATCGATGTGTCCAACTTTCTGAACCTGCACTCGTTGTCCAACCACGAGGACTTCTGCCTGGCCTACGTGTTCACCTATCGGGACTTCACTGGAGGCACATTAGGTAAGCTGCTATCAGAGAATTTGTTCATCCCATAAACTGACAGGTGCCATTTGTTAAGACCTTGAGTGCTGAGACGCACGTTTTGGACCAATTGGCAAAGTAACTACAGAATGTTTTTTTACTTGGTAGTTCTAGCTTATTTATTGGCTATTTAGTTGATCGTTCATTTCATATTTTGCATGTGAAATGTTGACCTGATTCCATTGGTTAGTTTGTTTTTAATGTGGGCCTTTGATACTATTCTCCATAATTTTGAGGAACATTCAATTATTTCCACATCTTTACGTAATTCCGTAAATTTTGTCCGATGACGCGTATAAATACCGCTCTTCTTCTCGCTAATGAATAGTATTAGTCATGTTTTGTTAAGAGCAATAAAAGCTGGGAAATTTGTTTAAACAGGAAATCTGACATCGACTTTACGTATTAAAAAAGTATAAAACGTATAAAATAACACTTACCTAATAGGGAAAAAAGGTATTTTCCTTTTATGCTTATTAAGATAGGAATGCTGCGACTAATGAGAAAAAACTGTTTTATTATTCATTCATTATTACTGATATCTAAAATTACACTAGGTACCAATACTTTATACTCACTTTTTTAGCAAAAATTTGATAAGTATAGTAACACAATATTTGAAATGTTAACCGTAGACTGTTTCCGACTGTTGAATTGAAATGAGTTACTTGACTGCTCATGCCAAAGCTAATTGCGTTACTCAGAAATCCAGACGAAAACATTGTGTCATTGTATCTTATTCCAATTATCATATTTTGCCAACATAATTGAGCTAGGAAAGAATCACCTTGAAATATTCATCAGGCCTCCGATCGTAAAAAAGCTGAGAGAAAAAATGGTAGCAAAGAATACCTTTTATCGCGTACTATTTTTTTTTCTATTACGAATGTTGTCAAGGTCGTTAGTTGCCGTATGGTTGTGTACACGTGCGTTATCTTTTTATCTCTTTTATTTATATGTAATAATGTTGTTTTTTCCTACTGAATGTATGTTCACATTATACTGCTTGCCTCGCCCCTTCCGGAAGACTCCGTGTTAATACAAATGCTATGCATTAATATCCTCATTTTGCTTTAATTTGGGTTGAGTCCTTGCTGTCATATTACTGAGAACAGAGAATCAGCCAAGTAAGCTTTTTGTACAAATATATCCGTCAAATATACATGTCATCCGACCTACATCATACGCAAATTTTTACTAAAATTTAGTTCGACTAACTACTAGTAGTGAGTCAAATTAAACTATAAAGATTGCAATTTAAAATAAAACTTTGTAAATATAATACTTTGTAATTACACTATTAAAAAGGTTTAATTTTATAAATAACATTCAGCTATGACTAATACGACCAAACTACAGTGCTTCTAGTTTCTTAATGTAATTGACAGTTGCCGTGTTCTGAATAAACATGAATGAAAAATAATATTGTTAACATCGAGAGCAAGTGCAACAGCTGCATCGAGCATCACTGTCCAAACTACTCGCTCTCATCCCCAATAATGTACTTTTTCATTTATGTTTATTCGAAACACGGCAACTGTCAAATACATTAAGAAACAGTGGCGTAACTACAACGTCAGGGGCCCGCGGCAAATTCATCAGATGGAGCCCTTCCTCACTATGAAGAAGTGCATCATCTTCCCTTCTGTGCTCAAGGCCCTTTATTGAACACCACAAATCAGTACAAAACAATACAGAAACAAAGAACAAAGTATACAATAGGCGGTCTTCCTATAGTTACGCCACTAATTAATAAGAAACTAGAAGCACTGTAAGATTCTCCATTAGATTTCCAAGTTGATGAGAATCTCGTGCTATTTAGGTATATTTTTCCTAAAAATTGCGCGGCAATCGTGATAGGCAAGTTTCAACTTTATATAGAGTTCATTTACCTGTATTGAAATCCTGTATTTTTTGTAATACTCCGAACGAATATTTTTTACGCTTATTCTTACGCTACTTAGTAAGTACCTATTTTGGCAGGTTCTATTGTCAATTACTCTGGAGTTTTTTTTTTTTGGCAGAAATCACTGAAAAAAATCAAAGGCTTTTCGTTTAATATATATATTTTAGAACTGGATCCTTTTTCGATAAGATTGGCACGAGACGAAATGGCAACATCGATTGGTATTGGTTTCTGACGTGTTTCTACGCTAACATACATATAAAACTCTTTTTATTAGCGTTCGCCAATTTTTCAAAATAATTTTTGCAATGATTCAAAATTTCAAAATAGGTTAGGACGAATTATAATGATGAAAGTAGCGAAAATGACAACCTAACCCAAATGACAAAATAAATAAGGAAATTGTCGAACTAGCAAAACTGACAAACAACTAAACTAGTGGATTAGGAAACTGGTGAACTATTGAACAGAAAAAGTGATATGCTAACTCTTCTGGATCTAAATGATATGAATAATATGTAATCACCTTACATTTTTTCGCTTGAAGCGAAAGGGGTAAACTTAAGTATCTATCAAGACCTACTGGTATAATCAGATGCTTATAGCCTTAGATAAAACGCGAAGGTGACCCGTTTGATCGCGAGATTCGCTACTTGAATTCGATAATGGCTCAACGCAAGTTCCAGCATTTAGTGTTGAATTTCTCAACACTCCTTTCATTACGCTTGCAGAATTAAAAAGTAAGTATTGTTCTTGTCCTAGGTTTAGCGTGGGTGGCGAGTGCGAGTGGCGCCTCTGGCGGTATCTGCGAGAAGTACAAGACTTACACGGAGACGATCGGTGGCATGTACCAGAGCACGAAGAGGTCTCTCAACACTGGTATCATCACGTTCGTCAACTACAACAGTAGGGTGCCGCCCAAGGTCAGCCAGTTGACGCTGGCCCACGAGATTGGACACAACTTCGGGTCGCCGGTAAGTAATTTTTGACCAAGTATCGTAAAATTTCGTTACTACTTTCTTATGCCGTGTATCACTGTCCCGTTCTACAAAATTGCCTTTCAAAATCAAACTTAAATAGAGAGAGACATTATAATGAAACTTGTTATTTCTCGGTACCTTAATTGACAACATTTCATATTTCTGAGCCTATAATATTAATGGTTCTCTGTATTTCCTTTGAAAAGATGAACATGCTGACAGTTAAAGTTTTTCGCTAGGGTTTGTATTTAATTTATAATTAATTTATCAATTTGTGGTTATTCTAAAAGGGCGTAAGTCCTACTATCACAGAATACACACTTATCCCTTTGTCTTTTCTCTATAGAAAAAAAAACTGACGTCAATTTCAAATTGTCAATGTCAGGCCCTATTCTCCAATATTCAATTTTCGAGGGTCGCTTCGTGCTTTTCTGCTCATACAAATAGTCATTATCTTGAGAGTGAGAGTGAAGGTATGCAACAAACTTCGAAAATAGAATTTCAGAGTTGCCCCCCTTGTACTTTGAAGTTGTCAAAAATACAAAATTTTGATCGCTTATTTTTTCTCGTGGATAAAGCAAAGGCGTTTCACCTATCCTGTGGTAGTTTTGGTAAAATTAGGACATATTTTTAATTAATTTAATTTTTTTATAATGAGCGATATTAAAACTATATAATCATATTGCAATGATCAGGAGGACAAATGCTTTCGAACCATATATACATTTTCAGGTGTTATAAAAATGAAATGTTGTCAATTCCGCCTGAAATCACGAAAAATATCTCAATCACGTACGTCTGACAGTTACATTGCTGCGACTAACTCAAATTACTTCAGATTTGGCATCGGTTGCTTATTTTCTGTGATCTTTTCGCTCAAGGCTAGTCACTTATATTCCGCATGAATGTTGTCAAAGTTTAATTGTAAATTAAAAGATAGTACGGGGACAAGCTAGGAATAAACCAACAAAAGGCATCGGAATCAATTGCCTCATAAATCCATGAAATAATCTCAATTTGTTCCTAACTCTACGCATATTTCCACAGCACGATTACCCTTCGGAATGTCGGCCGGGCGGCCAGAAGGGCAACTTCATAATGTTCGCCTCAGCGACCAGCGGGGATCGACCGAACAACAGCCAGTTCTCGGCGTGTTCCATAGGGAACATCAGCCAAGTCTTGGATGCTGTCCGCGACGGACGCAAGAGGAACTGTCTCTCGGCAAGCGCCGGCGCGTTCTGTGGAAACAAAATTGTGGAAGCTGGTGAACAGTGCGACTGTGGTGAGTGTAACACAGTTACTCGTTTACACGCATTTACCTGGTGTTGTAGTGTCCAAACGTGATTGGAACTCTTTTTTCCAGGTTACGACGAGAACGAATGTAAGGACCGCTGCTGTTACCCGAGACTCATTAGCGACTCGGACCGTGGCGTCAACCACACGGCTAAAGGCTGCACGCGGCGAGCCATGACGCAATGCAGGTAAATACAACTTGCATATAAACGTCATGTTACCATACATTAAAAAAGTGAGGCAGCTGTCCTGTCTTCCGTTTTGAATGAGCATAATTTTAGTGAACCTATCTGTGATTCTGGTGTTTGATACTAAGCTATTGCTCAACAGTCCGTCGCAAGGCCCGTGCTGTAACTCGTCGTCGTGCCTGTTCGTGTCAAAGAGCGCCAACCAGACGTGTCGCGAGGCGTCCGAGTGCAGCCACGCGTCGTCATGCTCGGGCCGCTCCGCCGAGTGCCCCGGGCCGCGGCCCATGGCTAACCGCACCTCCTGCAACAACGGTAACTGCAGCCTCCGCTCCGCCTGCAGTCGCCAGACGCCTCCGCTAACGCGCGCCCTCTGTCCGCAGGCACCCAGCTGTGCATGAACGGCGAGTGCAGCGAGAGCATCTGCGTCTCGTGGGACATGAAGGAGTGCTTCCTGTCGTCGGCGCCCACGGCAGTGGCTGACGGTGTGACGGCCGTGGTAGACCGCCGCGCGCTGTGCCAGCTGGCGTGCCAGACCGGGCCAGAGCCTGACTCCTGCCGCAGCACGGCGGACTTCGCCGAGCGCGTCGGCCTGCCCAGAGGCGGCATCAGCCTCCGCCCCGGCTCGCCTTGCGACAACTTCCAGGTGAGCCTAGTGCAGCTGGCGTGCCAGACCGGGCCAGAGCCTGACTCCTGCCGCAGCACGGCGGACTTCGCCGAGCGCGTCGGCCTGCCCAGAGGCGGCATCAGCCTCCGCCCCGGCTCGCCTTGCGACAACTTCCAGGTGAGCCTAGTGCAGCTGGCGTGCCAGACCGGGCCAGAGCCTGACTCCTGCCGCAGCACGGCGGACTTCGCCGAGCGCGTCGGCCTGCCCAGAGGCGGCATCAGCCTCCGCCCCGGCTCGCCTTGCGACAACTTCCAGGTGAACCTAGTGCAGCTGGCGTGCCAGACCGGGCCAGAGCCTGACTCCTGCCGCAGCACGGCGGACTTCGCCGAGCGCGTCGGCCTGCCCAGAGGCGGCATCAGCCTCCGCCCCGGCTCGCCTTGCGACAACTTTCAGGTGGTTCCCGACCATAGCTTTACCGGATTTTTCTATGTGTTCTAATTTTCAGTGTCGTTTAGAAATTAACTTCCAGGTGAGCCTAGTCTATAGGACTATAGGAGATTTTCTTAAACATAATCCACCTACATACCTTGAGCCGTTGTGCCGTTTGCACGCCAAAACGTGTCTAGCTCTTGAGTCCATTGCGCATCTGCTGCGCTCAATGATATTATAAACCCTAGATGCACCGCCAGACCGCCACGTATAAAATCACTGCCAAAACTTGTCCCAATAGTACATTCCAAAAATATGAAAGTAGCAAATGCCAAATGATATTTCAACCACATTTTAAAATATTTGAAATACGACTGTATAACACAAACATTACAGTTTTATTTCAAATGCACCTGTCCGGAATATACGACATTATTAAAATTTTAACTGACAGCACGTCGCAAATCATATTGTCAGCTGCATAGGGCCAGAGAGTGCTTAATGACAGATTCTAAGCACACTCTGCTCGGGACGAGTTTTGAGCGCTGGTAGTGAATCTAGGGTTTCTATTCTAATGTCATTGGCCGCGCTGGCCAAACTTCTATTTCATGCCGCGTGAAATACACATTTAAAAGGCGTGCTCTGACTATGTACTAAACGTCGCATTACCCCAGGGCTACTGCGACGTGTTCCTGAAATGTCGCGCGGTGGACGCCGAGGGCCCGCTGGCGCGGCTGAAGAACCTGCTGCTGAACCAGGCCACGCTGCGCACCGTGCAGGCGTGGGTCACGGAGAAGTGGTGGGCCGTGCTGCTCGGCGGCGTCGCGCTCATCGTCGTCATGGGGGCCTTCGTCAAGTGCTGCGCGGTGCACACGCCGTCCTCTAATCCCAAGCGCCCGCCCGCCAGGTCAGACACTAAGCCCCTTGTTTTTTTTTAACATATTAACATTTAGGAAATATCAAATTAATCAAGAAATTTACTTTCTTGATTTTTAATGTATGATCTTCTTCTTCTTCTTTCTTGATGATATGGGTGATGTAGGGGTATAGCACGCGTCACGGAATGACGAGGACCCGGGTTCGATTCCTGGCCATAGCTTTACTTTTCGGATTTTTCTATTTGTTCTAATTTTCAGTGTCGTTTAGAAATTATAATAACATTTTTTTTTTACATTTAATTTTACTTAGATTAAACATTGGTTTGACAAACGTTTAAAGACTGTGCAGTAACAGCCCAAGTAGACCAAGGCCTATATTAGGGCTAGTTACAAAGTTACATTAACCCCTTAACTCCTTTTTTTTTTCTAATTAATTTTTGATTTTTGTATTTTTGCTATTTTGTCTTACTTAGTGCAATAGTCGTCCTGTTAATGCTTTGTAAGTTTTTTTATTAATAAATAAATAAACGCTCTATAGGCTTCTAAGTCTAAGTAATCCTTTGTCCTTATCTTTTACCTTTCACAGATAAGGACAAACGATTGTTAAGTTAGCAGAAGCCTATAGAGCGTTTATGAATAAGGGGATAAGCAACCAGCTAGGTATCAGGATATTACTATATATTACGGGTCACGTACTAATAAAAGTCACACCAAAAGACTCGCGGCAGTCGGTATCACTATCGTCGTCGCCTATATTTATTATTAGGCACAGTTTAATAAGATTATTTGTACACATTAGTGCGGCGATGACTCACGTGCATTCTATCGACTGCTCAGTTTCGCGCGTGCAGATTTGCCGCGAGTTTTTGCGTTTAGTATAAAAGTTGGAGTGAAAATACACTGTCTTAAAAAACATTTGGAATAATTCGGCAGAAGGTTGGGTCATTTGGACTGAACAGCCTTATATATATTTATCAGGTTACGTTCCCCTCGGTCACTGTTTAAACTGCAAGTTTACCGTAGGTTTAAAATTTCCCAAACATGTATTTTTGCGGTAGTTCTATGCCTCTTCCGTAGTTAATCATCTACAAAGCATGTTAGTATGAGACACAACATGTCTTCTAACAAACTGTAGGTACTATTTTGACCCATCTAACTGTAACTATAGACATTCGCGTTCCGCCTTTGTGCATATATTTGACAACGCGGTTGGCCTAGTTGGTAGTGACCCTGCCTGCGAAGCAAGCGTCCTTGGTTCGAATCCTGGTAAGGGCATATATTCGTGTGATGAGCACGAATATTTGTTCCTGAGTTATGGATGTTTCTATCTATATAAGTATTTATTTCTCTATATAAGTATGTATATCGTTGTCTAGTACTACTTTGGGACTAGGTCAATTTGTGTGAATTGTTCCCAAATATTTATTTATTTATTATTTATTTAATCTTTTACTTACTTACTAACCGTCATTTTATCTGTAGACGGTTGTCGGAGACGCTGCGTCGTCCGATGAACACGCTGCGCCGCATGCGTCACGCGCACAACGCGCCGCGCGAGCCCCGCGCGCCGCGCCCCGGCCATCGCCGCGCCAGGCACAAGTACACGCCGCCCGCCGCCTACCTCGCGCACCCAGGTAACGTCGATACGCATATGCGTCACGCTAAGGCCCGTTTGATAGAACCACACTCGTGTTTTATGTAGCAGTTGTATTAACGTGTGATTCCTGTTGCAGCGTCCGCGCCGCCGGGCCCGAGCGCGCGGCGCGCGGAGCCGTACGCGCACGCGTACCCGCAGTCGTACGAGATGCGGTCGCAGAAGGTCTGACAGTACTCGTACTGCGCGCCCGCCGCCGGGCTGGAGCTGCTCGCGCTGCCGCCCGGCGTGCCGCTGCTGCTGGGGTCAGTGCCTTATTTTACAGCTACATTACTTTATTTGGAACTGAGGACCATTGGGGACTCCTCGATTTCTTGCGCCCACCGATTTTTTTGAATGACGACATAACGTTGATAAGCTTTGTAATATTCGCATTACTTTCAAAAAATAAGACTTTGTAGACAAGTCTAAGGTGATATCGGACGGTTATTTTTTTGTTCATTTTCTTATTTCATTTTGCACCTTTCACTCAAAGTGACACGTCTGAACGCAAAGTGAAAGAAAAGTGCCGAATAAATTCATTAGTGAATTGATCAAACGGTGTTGGATATTTTCATTCCGCAGCATTCACTCGAGTAAACCGTCTCATATCACCTTTAGGAATATAAATATGAAAATCAATTTTTAGGCGTTACTTTTTATCCGAAATGTAAAGCAGAAATATCAAAAAAATATCATTTTTAGCCAACCGGCCCATGGTATTTAGTCGCGACGCGTGTTTTTTTTTAATGCATGGTATTGTTTTTTTTTCTGACCAATCATTGTCTACTCAAATTTTCGCACTAGATACCATGTTTGAGAAAAGCACTACATAAGTGTCGGCCTGCATCGTGTATAGAAGGCCTCGCGTTTGCTCGGCCTTCTAATGCCTACTCGTCCGACGACTCGTCCTCTACAATGTAGCATATAATAATTCCTCAGGTACGTGTACCGCGCGCCTGCGCCGGCGGCCGCCGACAACAAGACGGTGACGGTGGCCTCGCAGACCACCATCACACTGCACTCGCCTGAAGCTCTCACCGTCACCAACCCCCAACGACAGGCTGACATCTAAACAGGACCGAGTAACGTACACGCCAACACATCAGTGATAAAGCCATGGAGGAAATAACCTATTAGAGTGGTAAAGGGCTATAAAATTATGGCAACGCATCTGTCTTTTTCGCATATACTAACACATTTTTTTTTTGTAATGGTTTTTCCTTTATCATCTACATGGAACAAAGTATTTAAGTAGTTATAACTTTGATCACATATTTTTGTTTTTTATAAAAAATAGTAGTTTCATTCACTATGCTATACAACGACTAAACATTAACCTTCTTATTCATAAACGCTCTATAGGCTTCTGCTAACTTAGCAATCGCTTGTCCTTATCTGTGAAAGGTAATTGTCAATGTGACAGATAAGGACAAACGATTGCTAAGTTAGTAGAAGCCTACAGAGCGTTTATGAATAAGGGGGTATGTATCCATATCGATAATAGCTGCTTGATCAACTCTAGTGGCCTGCTTGAGCTTCGGCTGGCCAATCTGAGAGCAGTTATCGCCCATCTCGGCTTGGCTTAATTTTATTTTATATGAATTATATGACATTTCCCCTCTATTAGGTTGTTTGCTCTGTGGAAAGAGGCTTACATAGTGTCGTCTAAGCATGTTCTCGAGCGCCATGTCTAGTTTGATTTCGAAAATCGAGTGGAATACCCGAGCGTGGAAACTCTAAAATCTCCTTCCAGTTCAATTGTACGGTTGTGGAGAAGTCTTGTTTTTTTTTTAAACTATACACGAAAAGTAAACCGATAGGCTATAGTTAGAGCAAAGTCCTTAGAACGCATGTATTACGCACGACCTAGTTTGGAAATACGAGAACTATTGCTGTTACACTTCATTTGACGGCGCCTCGACTCGAGATTCATACATTTATACAATGGTGCTAGTGTTTAGACGATGCTAATAAGTGCAATCGTGTTATCAAAAAATACTGCAGTTTTAAAAGGATATGCACCAAAGCAATGCTCCATTATTCCTAATCAGTGTTTCTGTTGTTACACTCTGTAAGTTATACGCGTGTTTCAATATAGAAAAGTTCATGTAGATTTTTTGACATTGAATTAAGACAAACCCCTACTGTGACAGGGATGTTAGTCGTTCTCGAGTATAGACGTTCAAGCTCAAGCCCCAAGCTCTGCTCTGTGGGCAGACTCAAGTCTACACAGATAAGAATTTTGAACTATGTTAACTATCTTTTTATACATACGTTATATAACTAAAATTTCGTTGTATGATGTGATTTAGGACAAGAAATGAGTAAATAACATATGTAGTTAGCAGTGTTTGACAAGTTATTAACATGATTCATGGATAAATATCGACTAATGGCTGAAAAGTTTGTTAACATTGTCCTCAATTTTCATCAGTGTAGACTTTAAAAATAAACATCTCAAGGTGTGAATTAAATCAGGCAGCGTTATGTATATTTACTTCAGTTATGAGCAAAGTTAAATTATAAGACGTATTTATTTCCGCTAGAATAGACTAAAGCGCAATATCGGTTTTTATTGGTAAGAACTAAGTTTGCTCAATCAAAAAGTATAAATGATGTGTATACTGCGACTCGACGAGCTCAAGATATATCACGATCAACAGCTTTATTTATATACGAATATTATTTTATCTTTTCAATGACAAAGGGCGTGTCTTAACAAGCCAGTGATACTTTAACTCCACGATAATAAGGATTGTCAGAGCTGCTTATACAACAGGCGTTTATGTATATTTTTGTATATAAATGAAGAGTAAATAAAATGCTATGATGTAAAAATATCAAACGATTATAAACTGAATACCAATACTAGTTAATATAACAATTAACGGCGTTGTTTTACTGGAATCTCCGTAATCGTAATTTTGTAATCTATTTTTATTGTATGTTTAATGTAAGAGGGAAGTGGAGGTGCCATTATACCAATTTGTAATCCCTTTCTTTGATAGATCGTTCCTTTGTTTCTTAAGGCAGGTGTAAGTTCAGACGTACGTAACAAGTACCTTTTAAGATGCCCATTTTAGTTGTGTTCGTGCATCCGTAGCTATTATCACGACCGCATCATCAGATCATCACCAGTTATCTAGCGCCATGTTCACGTTGACACTGCCAAACGCTTTTTACGTGAGTGCTGTGAGATAAGTAACATACTTAGAAGATGAAAGGTAGTAAGCAATTCTAAATGTTCATTTAGTTAGACACGGAAGTTATTCATAGAATTAGTGTGTTCAAATTCAGATATCGTCACCCCCATTGGAACGTCACGAATGTGCAATTTTTAAAACCAGATTATGATATAAAGTTTGATACTGGCTTGCGTTTTATCTGAGGTCGTAGTCATAAGGTGTCATAAGACGCGAGCATTGACTATTTCTTTCTACCAAATTGTGTTAGATGGTGGTTGAAAGAGATGGTGAAATAAATAAATACCTATATAGCTTCTTTTTTAGCGAGATTTACAGATTCACGACTGTCTTGGGGGGTTACGATATGGCTTGGGCCGCAACTGGTGGGCAGTAAACGAGCCAAAGTATTGTGGCAATAAGCAGCAGCGTTAAAATAACTTGGCGCGACTTTAATTTGTTATTGGATGATATTCTAAAGAGGTATAACAATGTTCTTAGAGACGTAACAGCACCCTGCGTCGATATAGTCATGGCAAGTTGTGTTAACCAGAAGGTGGAAATATTTACAAAATGTGTTGTCGCTAGTAAACTTCTTCGTTCTCAAGTATTAAAATGAATGGGTAGGGTAACCCATTTATGCTGAGATTTGTTAGCATAAGTATAAGATATTACTGATTATTGAATCTATTATGTAAATTGTTGATCCTAGTGGTTTAAATTTAGCGACACACTAGTTTAATAAAACTGTTCCCCTTATTCATGAAAAGTTATAGACCGCTTTCGACTGTATTATGTTTTGTCTATATGATGAAGGGAAACTTTAAAGTTACTGATAAACACAAACGGATGCGGAATGAACATTTATGAATAAGGGGATAAATATTGACACCTGCTGAAAATTATGACAAGGTCCTTAAATTATTTAAAGCACTGAAAGCTTATGGGCTCAAAAGTATTTCCAAATTCTGCATTTAGTCTTCCTAAGGACTTGTACTTTTTGTATTCATTTAATGTTATTTTTAAGTAGATTGTAAATTATTAAAAAAATAACAGTATTGCCAAATGATCAAATAATATGATTAGACTGAAAAATATTACAATCTTGTTGAAATTTGTGATTATGCGTTCTCTGGGATACCCGGCGGCGCCATGCGCTCGCGGCTCAATTTGATCGGTTCGCTTGCGACTCAGTTGTTATGATTGGTTCTAATTCGTTTTACGGGCAAATACAAACTTGCATATCACATTATACTGTTTATTCTACGTATATACATGTATAATACGATTGTTTCCTCGGTCGTTTCAGTTGATCTCTTTGATAGATGATATACGTTAATGGTCATACATACTACGCGTAGAGTTAACTTTCCGTCGTGCAAGCCAAAGAGCATGATGTATTTTTTATGTTTTCTATACATTTAATGTTAAGGGTCGATCTTATAAGTATACCATAGTAATGCCATTTTATTAGTGAATGTCGAAACAATACGCAAGTTCTCATATTGTACCATAACATTGTATATTTGTATGTAAACCGAGAGGGTAATGTTTCCGATGTAGAGCGACTTGACCAATTGTGTAATGAACTAATGATGGATACCGTGTAACTCCATCGTCGTAGTACTCAATGGCATTATTTCTCCTAAGTAAGCTAGATTACCGTAATAGATTATTTAAAAGACAATGTGAATATTTTTAATTAACGAGATGAATGTTACAACATGTGATTTCAAAATAATAAAAAAAAACAATAAATTTTACATTAAACGTGGCATTTTCATTTTTTATGAAATAAAACAAGTACAGTTAATTGATATTTGTTGTTTTTAATAATGTGTACGTAATAAATTATTTACATGCTAGGTACAAAACTGTTTTGGCCTTTCATAAGCACAGGTACCCTACCTGGCATACCTGAGAGTCCCATGATATTCGGCCCGAATTTAGAGAACAGAGAAGGGGGTAGATATACGAATACCTAAATACATTTAGATCAACATAAGGTTACTTTTAACTTTAGATTGTTAATAAGTTTAAATTATCGGTGCATAATTCGTCAGATTTAAACATTTTAAGCGAACAAAAGAATAGGTGCGCAAACTTTGCACAACATAATCTATTTAAGCGTGATTGGGATTCGCCAAGAGCCCTAAAATCTAGTTCATTGTTATAGATAGTTTCACGAAAGCTGGCGCGAATGAGAATGAGAAATTAAAGTTACCCCAATTTATGTGTAATACACACTGGCACTGGGACATTATTGGTTTTTGGAAAACCTGTAGGTACATTACTCTGTCAATATTTAACCACAAACAGTGATATATTTCGCAACTTTGTTTATCCATTTAATATATCTATAGACATCAGTGGCGTGGCGTCAAGTATATCAGAAGGCAAGCCGAAGGGAACTTAACTAGCCTTTTCCTCTAATTCTGCACAATAAATTGCCCAACTGCCTTAAAATAGGCAAGCCGGTGGGAATCGAGTTCTATGGACGCCACGCCACTGATAGACATAGTAATATCGATAGTGACCGCTGGCATGTGTAATTGTGTATTCGTACATCAGTGTTATTATTAAAACGTTATTTTATCCTGTGATTAATATTTCTGATACGAATAAAAAACAGCTGCAAACAAAAAATAAAAACTGTGCAGTGGCCTGAGTTTTAAATTACTGCTCTACAGTACTATTAATCACGTCAACTAGTCTAGAATTCACTTTATCAATTTTTTACCGCTTCTAAAAGGTAAAAATCGAAGCCAGTACGTCACTTATGTATACCCTGACATGTAACGTGATATCGTTCATTCCATTCATACCAGTTCTCGTGAGCGGACCTATAATAAGAATAACTACCTATTCAAATTATTCAATTCCATATAAGCGACTATCTTTTAATACGTATTCTACATAGTTGTCAATAAAGGAGCGTAGCAATAACATGAATTATTACACTGAAAACGGATAGATAATTTTTTTACTGATAAAATATATAAAATTTTACATAATCTTAATCGACAAAAACATATTTGTCTGAATTTAATGTAAATAATTAAAGTTACTCTAAAACTTAATAAAATGTATTTCCTAATGTTCATTCTAACTGCTTAAATCATTACAAGGGCCACTTGCAGTAAAAAAATCTGGCTGGCAACAAACCCGGATGAGTTTGACAATACCGTACATCCATTTTGACGCCACTGAGCCTAAACTAAAATTATTTTTTGTACAAGATGGCCCAAAAATAATAAACACTTATTTAATTCAAAACATAAAAATATCGACGATGACAGGAATATACGTACCAGTCTTTAACATATTATTTTTTGGAATAGGGGTTTAATGATTGTTTTGATGATGACTCATCTTTGCACTTTGCACAGGCAGGAATTTAGTATCTTTCGACATACATAAGTCAAAGACGTTTTGATATGAATAAAGATGAATTTCTGATTTAATTTGAGTCTCATTTAGTAATACCTACGCAAGTAATTCGAACTAAAAAATTAAGCGGAAAAGTGGCATCTTCTCGCCCATCATTCACACAGAAACCAGCTCAATTAAAATAACAATCTCAAGGAGTGCAGTACAGGCGGGCTTTCATAAATTAAATTGTTATATTAGAATTTGTCTACATACAGGAATAATATAAAAATGTGGCGTCTCGGCGCACTTTATAAAACCATTAAATGCAAAATACATACTTACTGTCTTTCTTAATCTTACATCCTAAGTTTTTTTTACGAATGCAAAAGCATCTGTTCTTGTTTGTAAACTTCGTGATAAGCATTACGTATCAGTACATACGGGAAGCATGATTCCAAAAGGTCCATAGTCAGGAACGGAGACTCCTGCACTATAAGGTCGAGAAGCAAGTAAACAGATTCGCGGTTTTTAATGGCTTCTTTATCTGTTTCCTGCCCTAACCGCAAAAGAGACGACGACGCCAGAGCCAAGAATTCTTTCATGCGATCTTCGATGTCGCCTTGCCCGCAGATGGTGAATAACGCACCGAAGATGTGATTTATAGCGGGCGCCATGCAGTGAATGTTGTTAGCGTGACCTTCCAGAGAGGGCCTGTAGAAAGATCCCTCACTGCGAGCGAGCCGCGGGAGAGAAACTGCCACAAACACCATCAACAGGCACACAACAAGGTGCTCTTCTTCCTCTAATTCCGCTTTGTTTTGCCGCAACGCTGACGCCAGGGTTGGGTCCACTTTACACGGTAGACCCGCGGCGGAACACATCTCCGATATCACCCGCATCGGGTCGCCACTTGGCAGTTGCTGCTGGAAATCTTTAATCGAACTTATAAGGAAAGGAATCCGTCGTTCCAACACGTCTAGCAGAGACTCTTGCGCCACTTGCCGGAAGCTCAATATTACCCCAATTATTGTCATCCTCTGCAACACATTGTCCACATTCTGCAGTCTTTTGAACTGTTCTCTCATTATCTCAGGCTTGTCGAAATTCGTTCGCAGCATTTGCAGCACTTCTTTGTTCTGAACCACTAATTTCTTTAGCTCCTGCACTTGACTGGCGATATGCCACATCAAAGTTTCACTCAGTAGTTTCATTCCATATGGCCCGATAAGTTCCGCTAAAGCTCGTAGTTCGTTAATATCTGAGTATTCTTCCGCATTGAACGGAATCGCCCCCTCGGCAGTCAAGCTCACAAACGCTTTTTGGTTCATCGAAAAACAAATGCTACCAGCACTCACTCGTCTGAGCAAGATTTCGGAGTACCACTGTGTATACAGCGAAGCAATAGACTTTTCGCCATGACTGTCCATATTCTGTGTCTGCTGTAAAAGACAATTGTTGAATACTCTTGTTATATCAATATGTACGTAGTTCTCGACACTTTGCAGCACATTCATGTACGCACGGACGCTGACCAACAATTCTGTGGGCTTCGCTATTTCACTCGTATCTTGATTAAACATTACCATACCAACTAATGCTTTTGAGAATCTATTCTCCAAATGCTGGTGAAGATATTCTCGGGGAGCGAAAGTGTACTCCCAAACATTCACTGTTGTACAGTAGTTAATGGCATAACAGAGCTCTGTCAGCGCCATGTGAAGTTTGTCCATAGTTGTCAATTCTTCTCTAGTCTTTCTGTAGCTCTCGGCTCCAGGCTTTACTATTTCAGTAATGTTCTTTTTGTTTTTGTCCTTTTTCTTCCTGTTGGCTAGATGGGCTATCGTTTGCGCGCAGTGTTTCGGTAGCAACTTGTCGCTCATTGTGCATTGTTCGTCACAAATTGTTGTGATAATATTTTTCGCTTCTTTAGCCATCTCGTCCAAGTATATGTTAACAACAGAGAGACTTCGCTCTCGGATGTGATGTCTTTCTTCAGGGCATAATTCATGAGTGCAGTTCTGGAAATGGCTACAGATCAGTGGGAATGCAATAATGTACCTGTTTTGAGCTGGAAACTCCAGGCACATGTGGAATTGGCTTTCAAATATCTTGCTGTAAAAACAGAAAAGGGACAAGTCAGACGTTTCCACCATGATTTCGTCGAGATTATCAACCATTTTAGTATGAAAAACCATTTTGTCAATAAATTGCGCCAATTCTCTCTGGTCGACCAGATTTAAAGGAGTTTTCGCAAGAGATGTGTATGTTTGCAATCTGAACCAATCCAATCGAAAAGCGCGGAAATCGAACAATTCGTTGTCTTCCACTTGTTTCACGTTCATATTCGCGGCAGTGTTGCATAGCGACGAGAGAATTATACTTTCATCCTCAGGACATACTTGAAGATTCTGTATCATCAGATTCAGAGCTACTGCGTCAAATCCAGACAAATATTGGACATAGTATCTCTGCATGACTTGGCTGTATTTGCGAACCAGCGCTCTTAGCTCCTCCATGTGAAACAGTAGCTCAGGTAGCTGACGGTCGACTAAGTCCTCAGCCGCTTTGCCTTTTACTTTTTGCGGGGGATTGTCATTGTGACGCAGCAGCCAAAACACTTCATCTCTTGCGTAGCAAAGGCCAATAAATATCAGCAATGCTTTGGGACCAAGCAACCCAGGTTGGTCTGTCAAAATAAGTCCAAGCTCTTTAAGTGCAGTTCTTAAAAACTTTCGTCTTTCTCGGTGTTTGTATCCTGCTTTTTGCACAGCGTGATGATAACAATCCTTTACTTCAGACACTCTCTTTCCATAGCCTTTAATTCCGTCAAAGAAACCTTGAATAATGTATGTGTGTATATAGATGACTTCATCACGGAACAATGCCAATACCCAACCTGACTCCAAGGCACTAACCCACATCTTATTAGCATGGTCTTGCTGCAGCATTTGGTGGCAGAGTGCAAAACCAAATATGACCCACCTCTCCAAGGATTCTAAAGATACATATTCACATGACATAGTGTTGGTTTCTGAGGGTTTCAGGAGTTGTGCCGGATTGCTGACCAAACTCAATTTCTGTTCGGACCTCCAGTGTTCAGCAGTCAAGTTTCTTGCTGGATAGACATGCCACAGTGAGTTCAAGGCACTGGCCAACATCTTTTGATGAGGAGCGAATTCCTCCGAAAGCTTTTTCAGCGGGGTATCATAGTCTACAATGAGTTGACCCAAACGCGGGAAACTGGCATCTATCTGGCTGTGGACCATTTCATGAGCAGCATTGAAAAGACCAAGCACAGCTTTGCGATCTTCAACACGAGATAGGAGGATCATTAAAGCCACATAAGTGGTGACCAAATCCAAGTAATTCTTTGTCAACTCAAAATTTAGAGTCAAATCAAGTGTTATCTGGCAAGCAGACATGGTGTTCAGAAGATCAGCAACATTGTCTTTAAAATCCAAAAGATCTACAAATGTATAATAGTACAGGGAAAGGGATTTTATTATGTCATTTCTTATGTTTGAGATGGCTTGAAGGCCTTTTACATCGATGCTGGGGAATCTTCGCACAATGTGTTTGATTGATGATTCAAGTGTCTTGTCTGAGAGGAAAGCAGGTTTGGACTTGGCATCTCCGCAGGCTTTCTTGATGTTGTAGATGCGCGTCAACATACCAATGCCGCGGTCATTGAGGATGATGAGCTTCTCAGCCAACTTCTGCTGGCTGATGTGGACCGACCTCGACATTGTAGACATCTTGACTGAAATAAAATTAAATCTATTTTAATTGCCATATCATACTTTAAAATAAAAATGACTAATACATCTGAACGGAAGCCATCAGTGTGAATGGTTAAGCTGAGTCATTTTAATAATGTGAAATAATAACTGAGATAGATAGATACAAATTTGTCAAAATTTTGTTAATTAATAATTTTGATAGAAAGCTAAGCAGTTAAATTTTAACACATTTTTATTATTCAATAAAATGTTTGTGGTAGGTAACTATTATACAGCATGTTAACTAGGTTTACTACAGAATTAGTATTACAGCAATGGTACAGCAACACTAACTGCTTAAAAGTAATAATAGTAAAATCACATCTAATAGATGGCATAGCTAAAATTAAATATTATTTAATTCTTCCCTCCGAATTAGACTTTGAACTGTAATGAAACACTGTAATCAGAACTAGATTAAACCATTAATTAACAATTAACTGGGATGAGTAATTTACCTATACAAAAGCAAATTAACAATTAGTCACTATAAGATAAAACTTGTCAAAGAATACTTCATTTTATACTTCAAAACAGAAATTAGAATTTCAAATTGAGCCTTTCCACTCACATAATAGTTTTTATAAGAGTGAGAAGGATGGTGTGATACAAACTTTGGATTTGGAAAACTTGGTTTGTCCAAGCGTTGGATTTTAAACATAGTAATAGACCCCCTAGATGTAGTAAATGTTTTAAAAGATCTAATAACTTAGTAAACAAAGATAACTTTATTATGCAAAAGGACCCATAATGTTAAGATATCACTCGGCGAAGGATAACAAAAAACTACGAAAATATCATGTTTTATTTCAAGAGAAGTGCTATTACTAGCACCAAAATGTGTCATGCAGTGGTCATTCAGTATCCTAATTATTTCGATTTAAGATATTTATAACGATAAAGATACGATATTATAAAAACAGGTGGCCATTTCTGCCCTAATAAAAATATTATAAACTAGCTGTTGCCCGCGACTTCGTCTGCAAAGAATTCGTTTATCGCTATCCCGCGGGAACTACGCAATTTTCCGGGATAAAAAGTAGCTTATGTGTTATTCCAAATCATAAACTATGTCTGTTCCAAATTTTATCCAGATCCGTTAAGCCGTACTGGCGTGAAAGAGTAACAAACATCCATACATCCATACATCCATACTTACAAACTTTCGCCTTTATAATAGTAGTAGGACAAGTAAAAAGCATTATTTTTGTTAATTGAACTTATCCATCGAACATGCTCACACACAATAGCGAGGGATGTACCAAAACATGCGTTGTATCTTACATTACAAGAAATGCACAATAACTACTAAATTATAATCCTGTGTCTGTCCGAGTGTATGCCGGAAGACAGAAATCAGCAGCCAGCGGATATAGGGAGCGACGAGCGACAAACAGAAGTATTGTGTACTAACTACTGTGCTTAGTAGAGATGTAATTCCAACGTACCTGTTGTGACAATACGGCTCCGTTCGTGTTAGTGGAAGTAGTACATGATCCACCTTTATCTCTAAAATCACTCAACGAAGGGCATTATTAACGAAACGCGTTTAATTTTTATCAAAATATCGGAAATAGGGAGTGTCTGAACTAAGCTGATTGACAAATTGCTTTGACAGTTAGGTCAAGTGTTGCCGTTATCAACCGAAAGTACGTATGAATGCGTATGGACGCTAATGAAAACCGATTTTATCTATTTTTGTAGAGGGCAACATCTGATTTTGTCTATGGTCTAAGCAAAATAAAACTGACTATGGAATAACACACAGGTCCAGTTTGCCGTCCAGCAGTTATTATTTTCGTAGCGTGTAAAAAGAGCCTAAAAAGAGCTGAAAACGTATTGGCAATCATATTATCTATATTAATAATTTCGTGACCGATTACGGTAGACTCGATCGAAACGTTGCCTAAATGATAGAACGTGAAAAAATAAAAATTTCGAGTCGACAACATGTATCCACAAAATTCGGATTGTCGAGTATTTTGTAAAATTCTAACGGTGCTGATGGACAAATCGCAGTCGCCATATTGGACACCACAGACTAGCGCGAAACTGACACCGGAGGACGACAAACGTTCCGTTTCATGCTAGCGCACATACGCCGTGCGATTTTTCTTAAACCTGAGATTGGCCAACATAACCATAGAAAAATTAGAATAATTGGGAATGGATGAATATTTTAAAAGTGCTTGGTGATTTTTCTTTTGATAGGAGTAACCATTCTCAGCTACGGAAAAAAGTTTCAGATTTTTTCCGTCGAGCCATATATTTTATAATAAAAATAAAAACATTTTATTCAGTCACTCGGCGGTAGTGATGTAACGAATGTCATATTTTCGACATTCGCGAATGCAAATGCGAATTCGAATATTCAGTTTTTGTTATATTTGGCACCATTTGTCTATGGCTTGGTGACTTTGGTGGCAGTCCCGTACAAACGAAGTACGTTCCGTTTGTTTTTTGTTCCTAGAATAGCCGAGACGCATCTGAGTGAAATGTCATTCCATGTTGCCAGATGGGCTATTTAATTTAGCGCCAAGCCAATGGGGCTATCTCCCTTACCGGGCGGCGAAAATTATATAATTAAACAACTACTAGATAACCTAAATAAATAACAAGATACCCTAATTTTTTTTTTATATTCGTATAACATTCGCAGTAATTTTGCAAATGCAAATGCGAATATGCCAGAAATATGCGAATTTTCGCGAATGCGAATGCGAATGCGAGTATTCGTTACATCACTACTCGGCGGCCCTCATACGGCAGTTAAGCAGTACGCCAATGCATATCAAATTAAAAAAAAACTGCTTGAATCTGTAGTACACGATGATATTTGTAGCTAAAAGAAGCAACGGCTAAGTGCGCCGTCTGTAGATTGTTCGTGTTACTAAACCACCATGGTAATTTTTATTGAAATTGGCACTGTTCATTTTTTTTAAGCTGTGCTTTTAACACCTTTATTTGATAAATGGACTTTTTTAAGAAACTAACTTGAATATTATGCTTCTACGTATCTTTGTTTATTAATAATAAATATTTTCACTGTTTGATAATTTGTTAATTTTGGCAGGATTCCAATCGCCTTCGTACAGAAATATAAAAAAAAGGTTTTGTCTATATGTCAACGTCATATATCTGTAGATGTGTGTGAATTTAACGGCAAACTCACGTTTAATGTCAACTATGTTCGCGTGTTCGAAATTATTTCCGTTCGTTGGTGATGTTATTGTTTTCCGTGCTGTTTTTGCTTTTTCGTTTCACCCCTGCACATCTTTCCTGACTTCTACTTACATTAAAATGGTCTTCGCAACAATGCATCGTGTAAACTTTGAAATATTCCACATTAGCTTGCGTACACCATTTCTTCTGCAAACCTTCTCTGATTTTCACAATGATTTTGTTGGGGCTATAGTTCGAGTCATTGTTGCATCCCGGCAGAAAACATTTTTTTATAAATATCCATTGTTACTTACAGATTTATACTTTGAATTTGCTTTTATTTCTAATGTTTGTAGGTTAAGTCAGAATGTAATGTATTGATGTAGATGTGACAGTGATAGCGTGACAGATACCGTTAATACCATAGCTAAACTTTTTTTTTTTCATTTTTGTGGCAAACATTAAATGGCCGATTCTTAAACTTACTACGTACTTTTACAAAAATATCTGCAATCGTAAAGTATTTGTGAAATCGGACAAGATAAATCGGTTATTTGATGGTTTTCCTCCAAATGGTTTTCGAATTGGAGCATACTAAAAAAAATTAACAATGTCAATTCCCCATGTATGGTAGTAACACAAACAATCTACAGGCGGCGCCACTTAGCCGTTGCGTCTTTTAGCTACAAATGTCATCGTTTACCACAGATTCAAGCAGCAATTTTTTTTTTTAATTGATATGTCATTGGCGTAGTGCTTATCAGCCGAATAGAGGCCGCCGAGTGACAGTAAAATGTTTTTATTTTTATAAAATATATGGCTCGACGGAAAAATAAATAATAATAAACAAATATATATCATGGGACAAATTACACCAACTGACCCAGTCCCCAACTAAGCAAAGCTTTGTGCTATGGGTGCCAAGCAGCGGATAAACATACTTATATAATTTAGATAAATACATATTTAAATACATACAACATCCATGACTCGGGCACAAACATTCGTATTCATCATACAAATGTCTGCCCCTACCGGGATTCGAACCCGGGACCTCTAGCTTCATAGTCAGGGTCACTAACCACTAGACTATCCGGTCGTCAAATCTGAAACTTTTTACCGTAGCTAAGGATGGTTATTCGTATCAAAAGAAAAATCACCAAACACACTTTTAAAATAATCATGCATTCCCAATTCAAAATAAAAACGGATTTCGGAAAAAATTTCAAACTTTAAAATGGCCGCCCTGTAAAATTGCCATTTTGGATTTGGACTTATCAAGTTGTTCACGCCATGCACGGATATATTCTTCCAGATAATTTCAGTTATTGTGAATGCTATCACTTACCTACCTATTTTTGTATTAAAATAATAATCAGTGATTCGAAATAATGCCTACACATTCTACCTACATTTTGTACCTACAAGTGGATTATGATTCAAATTTCACCCGAGCGAAGCCGGGTTTTCATCTAGTTATTATTATTTCTTTTAAGCAATTGTATTAAATTATTAATTAAGTAATTGAATATTATTTACTCTATGGAACATTACTTACCGAAGAACATCAAAGTACAAAAAAATGCATTAGGTTCTATACTATTGCGAAAATTATTAAACGAATACGATAATTAAGCAATTGTGTTAAATTATTAAATAAGTAAATTATTACTCCAATGTCTTTGTAAAATACTCTTGTCACTTCACTCTTGCACATGGTATTGGCATGGCGTCGTAATTTTATGTCATCCTGTTTTGACGTTTAGTGTTTAGTATAATTGTCTGGTGTTATGCTCTCATTGATCGTGTTCGATTAAATTTATGAATTCTAATCGAATGTGAATAAAAAAGCTACTGTTATTGAAGAGTCCATTCGTTTTTATTATTCACTGTAAAGTTCATCTATAATCCAGCACCATGCCACGAATTATGATAAAAGGCGGCGTTTGGCGCAACACAGAGGTTTGTTTAATTTTGTTATTTATGCTTATTAACAGTGGCTTTTCTAGTTCTGCGACTAATGCAACATATCTCATATATTCTAGGATGAAATCCTCAAAGCCGCTGTTATGAAATATGGCAAAAACCAGTGGTCTCGTATCGCTTCTTTGCTGCATCGTAAGTCAGCCAAACAGTGTAAGGCTCGTTGGTACGAATGGCTGGATCCCAGCATCAAGAAGACCGAGTGGTCCCGGGAAGAGGACGAGAAGCTGCTCCACCTCGCCAAGTTGATGCCGACCCAGTGGAGGACTATTGCCCCAATCATTGGCCGCACAGCAGCACAGTGCTTAGAAAGATATGAATATTTACTGTAAGTACATTGTTTAGTGGTTTTCGAGAACTTAGACTAGCAATATGATGTGCCTTAACCTTTATCTGACAATATATTAAGCTTATTTGAACTGAAAAATCCAAGTTTTCCAGTTTTGTGTCTGTTTTTAAACACCAGACTTAAACTCTACCTTGCTGACTTCTTCTATCTTGTCATTTTTTAATATTAATCAATTGAGAGGAAGCCTGTGCTCAGGCTCAGGATCTGGATGAAATTCGGCACATAGATAGAGAAAAGTCTGGAATAGCACATAGGCTACTTTTTATTCCGAAAAATTGCGTAGTTCCCGCGGGATAGTGATAAACAAACTCTTTGCAGACAAAGTCGCTGGCAACAGCTAGTCATCAAATAATTATTTGTTTGCCACCAATGTGGTATAAAAAATATATTAACTTTTACTTATTACTAAAAATATAATAAAGTTCCCAACCTTGATCCAATGAATAATTTAACTAACTTACCAATTTACTTTAATATTTATTTTAATAACAGGGATCAAGCTCAAAAAAAGGAGGAGGGTGAAGACATGGGTGATGACCCACGCAAGCTGAAGCCTGGTGAAATTGATCCCAATCCTGAAACAAAGCCGGCTAGACCTGACCCAAAGGACATGGATGAAGATGGTGAGATTTAAGTTACTGTCTGCTTACTTAACCTTATGTATGCCTAGTACCGGATCCCGCCCAAGCTTGAAACAGCCTTTTTGTATTTTTTTTAAATCTGAAATTGGTATTAAATGAGACATATAAGATTCTGGCATCTTTTATGTTCATCTGTTCTCTTGCTGCTGAAGATCACAAACTTGTACAAACAGTTTCCATTTTTTTGGGTCATATACAGATTGAATTGCATGGTGCAGACTACCACCCACCACCTTTTTAATTGCATTGGACCACCTTTTAGGTGCCTTGCCTTGAGCATGTCGGCCATGTATTTTGCCCAAGATAGTCTGCTTCTAAAGACAGTGCTTTGAAGACCACATACCTAATGTGTCTGAAGAAGCTGAGGGCCTTTTAACAACAAATTGGTATATTCTGGCATCTTCTTTGGCATTACACTCTTGCCAGAGTGGTTCAAATCAAATCAAATCAAAATAATTTATTGCAAATCACATGCCCATCATGCATCATGCATTGGGTTGTGCCCATCACGCCGATTCTGTGGCCTGCTTTACAATGCGACGCCATTCTGCACGAACCGCCGCCCTCCTGCTACTTTCGTGCAGAGGACCGTCGACAGCGGTCTTTATTTGATCTGTTTACCTCCGTGGTTGTCAAATTGCAGCCCGTGGCCGTTATTTGTGTGGCCCGCGGCAAAGTAAATTGTTTCAAATAACGAAATAAGCTGAATACAAATGTATAAGTGTGCAAAGGCTCTTGGAGCGCCTTCACATACTCTGCGGCCCGGCTCTAGAACTCACACTGTCAATATGGCCCTTGGCCAGTAAAGTGTGACGACCGCTGGTCTACCTCATCGGCGATCTTCCGCGCGGTCTGGTTTCTGGCATACAAAAGGTTAAAACAGCTGCGAGTATTTAGTAAAACAAGCACAGTCAACATTACAAATTTACTAGCTAGTAAGATGCTCATCAATTCAAACTCAATACAATCTATCTTCTAGAATTGGAAATGCTGTCCGAGGCTCGCGCGCGTCTCGCCAACACGCAGGGCAAGAAAGCGAAGCGAAAGGCCCGCGAGAAACAACTGGAGGAGGCCCGACGGCTCGCCGCATTGCAGAAGCGTCGCGAACTCAGTGCCGCAGGCATTGCAGTACCCATGAGGTAAACATTAAACCCTATGCAGATGCCAGCGAACTTATTGAGCATAGTGTGAAATGGTGTGGGTCATGTTTGTATTTTACTTCAGAATTTACATAATGTTTCAGAAAAAAGATAATAAAATGTTGAAATATTAAATCTACATAAATAATGTACTGAAAAATATTTAAGATTATATTCCATACCGTTATTGTTGTTTGCTTTTTTACTTATTAAAGTAACTCTCCGCTATAAACATGAAAAAGAAACGTTAAATACCGACCACAAAATTATATTAAAAATTCTCACATCAACCCTCTGCATCTTAACACGATTGTAGACTAATTACGTGTAAATGTACAGGCGCAAGAAGAAACGTGGCGTTGATTACAACTCTGAGATTCCGTTTGAGAAGCGTCCGGCGGCTGGCTTCTTTGACACCTCCACAGAGGTCGTGGATCCCATGGCTCCGGACTTCTCCCGCCTCCGACAGCAGCATTTGGATGGCGAGCTGCACTCAGAGAAAGAGGAGGTAATGAAAGTCACAGATGATAAACAGACAACATGTGATAGAGAAATTTTTTGTAAAAGAGATTTATTCAATGCAACTCGACTTTTGCCTGTGCCAGGAATTTCATGGCAATTTTTCACTACGTTTTCAATCACACTAAACATGCCTTATGGTCTCATTTCTGTTACTTTAGGCTCTGTCTACCCCATAAAAGATGATTCAAATGTGATAATTATGTATGTATATTGTCGCAATTTAATTTTCTCTTTCTTTCCTTTCCTCGCAGACTTCTCTTAGCAAATGGACTCTGTTTTTCAGTCGCCTCTATAAAATTCCTTGTTTCACAAAAAAAAAATACTACCCCTATCATATACACAACACGACTATGACTATAGGGTGTCGCTACAGTCAGTATAAGCTCAATATGAAATGCTTAAAGCCAGGTACTCATCTGCGAGCTGTAATTGTAACCGTTGCATATTACAGTAACAGTACAGGGTCCATGACTAAAAAGTTAAGACACTGGCATACATTACATGAACCTCTACTGCGCAGCCTAATACAGTTGTATTGTTCCAGAGGGACCGTCGCAAGGACAAACAGAAGCTGAAACAGCGGAAAGAGAACGACGTGCCTCAAGCCATGCTGCAGGGCGACCAGCCGGCGCGCAAGCGCAGCAAGCTGGTGCTGCCCGAGCCACAAGTCACTGACCAGGTTGGTGAACAAAAAAAAAAGGAAAAATATTTTTAAACATTATTTTGATGAATTTGACCCAAGACATCCAATGAGGCTGGCATAATCACTGGTGCACTTAAGCCTCGTAAAAATTTTAGATTAAAAAAAAAGTTTATTTTGCAAATTGGCGGCCAAGGGCTCTTTTACAAGTCTTTTTTTGAATCTACCAGCGCATTCGGATAGACCATTGCCAAGAAGAAAGCGTCCCAAAAAACTTGGCAGAAAGTCATTTTTTCAGAATAATAAGTAGTAGATTGTTCAACAAGGGACCAAAACATATCTCTCTGATTACGGCGTTAGCGCATATTCCCCATTTGCCCATTTTTTCCCAATCATGTACTTATATTACGTTTAGTAGCGGGAGGCACGCATAGGGACCTAAGTGACGACGACGTGTAGGGCGCGAGCGCAGCAGCTTACTGAACAGACGTAAGTTGATGTAGAGACCTCGTTTTTGGTGTACAAATTGATACAAAGAGGTCCCGGGTTCGAATCGCGGTAGGGGCAGACATTTGTATGATGAATACGAATGTTTGTACCCGAGTCATGGATGTCGTATTTATTTAAGTATGTACCTATTTATCTACAACATATAAAGTATATTTATCCGTTGCCTGGTGCCCATAGTACAAGCCTTGTGCTTAGTTTGGGACTGGGTCAATTGGTGTAATGTCCCATGATATTTATTTATTTATTTATTTATTTTTAAGTGAGAAACGTCTCAAATTTGCGCTCGAAAATATTGAACAACTAGCCTCTGCCCGCGACTTCGTCCACGTAAAATTGGCAATAAATTGTATTTACCTACCTATTCTGTTGGTTGTGTGTAAGTATGCTGAGAATTTTTTTGAGGAACAACTTCAAGCGTGAGTTGGATTTAAGTGTTGACATGTCAAATTCCGGTTTTATTGACTCGATTGCGATGATATTTTTGTAAGTTGTTGTGTGTAGGCTAAATATTATTCTAATAAAACGGTCAAGTGTGATAAGGGTTCGCTTTGCTAGATCCTCAGATGTCGATTTTGAAATCAATCTGCCCAAAAACTAAAGATTCAAAAATGGCAGCCATTTTAAAATTTTTGACAACGGATTCAATGCTTAGTGACCACTCGGACCCTCAGATATCGATTTTGAAATCAATCTGCCCAAAAACTTAAGATTTCAAGATGGCGGCCACTCTTCCTATTTTTGACAACGGATTCATGCTTGGGGACCAGTCGGATTTTCAGATATCGATTTTGAAAACAATCGGCCCAAAAACTAAAGATTTCAAAATGACAGCCACTTTTTCAATTTTTGAGAACGGATTCATGCTTGGGGTCTGGGGACCACTCGGGCCATCAGATATCGATTTTGTAAACAATCTGCCCAAAAACTAAAGATTTCAAGATGGCGGCCACTTTTTCAATTTTTGATAACAGATTCATGCTTGGGGACCACTCGGATCCTCAGATATCGATTTTGAAAACAATCTGCCCACAAACTAAAGAGTTCAAAATGGCGGCCACTTTTTAAATTTTTGATAACGGTTTCATGCTTGGGGACCACTCGGATCCTCAGATATCGATTTTGAAAACAATCGGCCCACAAACTACAGATTTCAAAATGGCGGCCACTTTTTCAATTTTTGACAACGGATTCATGCTTGGGGACCACTCGGGCCATCAGATATCGATTTTGAAAACAATTTGCCCAAAAACTAAAGATTTCAAAATGGCGGCCACTTTTTCAGTTTTTGATAACGGTTTCATGCTTGGGGACCACTCGGATCCTCAGATATCGATTTTGAAAACAATCGGCCCACAAACTAAAAATTTAAATATGGCGGCCACTTTTTCAATTTTTGACAACGGATTCATGCTTGGGGACCACTTGGGCCATCAGATATCGATTTTGAAAACAATCGACCCAAAAACTAAAGATTTCAAAATGACAGCCACTTTTTCAATTTTTGAGAACGGATTCATGCTTGGGGTCTGGGGACCACTGGGGCCATCAGATATCGATTTTGAAAACAATCAGCCCAAAAACTAAAAATTTCAAGATGGCGGCCACTTTTTCAATTTTTGATAACGGATTCATGCTTGGGGACCACTCGGATCCTCAGATAGCGATTTTGAAAACAATCGGCCCACAAACTAAAGAGTTCAAAATGGCGGCCACTTTTTCAATTTTTGACAACGGATTCATGCTTGGAACCACTCGGGCCATCAGATATCGATTTTGAAAACAATCTGCCGAAAAACTAAAAATTTCAAGATGGCAGCCGCTTTTTCAATTTTTGATAACAGATTCACGCTTGGGGACCACTCGGATCCTCAGATAGCGATCTTGAAAACAATCCGCTCACAAACTAAAGATTTCAAAATGGCGGCCACTTTTTCAATTTTTGACAACGGATTCATGCTTGGGGACCACTCGGATCGCCAGATATCGTAGGATTAGTAGGATACTTTTGTATATATTGTCACAAAAACAGCGTAAATTGAAATGTATAAAAAAATATGGTTTTTTGATTTTGCATTGTGCATATTTTGGGCAGATCAACAGTTTTTAGTGCATATTTCGGCCTTTTTTCGTGCATATTCGCATGTATATTTTGGCACTTTGTTAGTGCATATAATCCATGTATAATCCGATGACTATGATAACATTTACACTACAGGGTTATTCAGCTGAGCTAACCCGAGCACCTGTTGAAATATTCATGAATCAATTTAAGAGACCCCGTATAGGCGGCAGATGATGATGGTGTGTGATGGTGTGATGTTCGTTGTGCGCAGGAGCTGCAGCAGGTGGTGAAGTTGGGTCGCGCGTCGGAAGCGGCGCGCGAGTCCGCGGGCGAGGCGGGCGCCGCCACCGACGCGCTGCTGGCCGACTACGCGCTCGCGCCCGCCACGCCCGCCGCGCTCAGGACGCCCATGCAGCACCAGGACAGGTATATATAGTCCGCGGGCGAGGCGGGCGCCGCCACCGACGCGCTGCTGGCCGACTACGCGCTCGCGCCCGCCACGCCCGCCGCGCTCAGGACGCCCATGCAGCACCAGGACAGGTATATATAGTCCGCGGGCGAGGCGGGCGCCGCCACCGACGCGCTGCTGGCCGACTACGCGCTCGCGCCCGCCACGCCCGCCGCGCTCAGGACGCCCATGCAGCACCAGGACAGGTATATATAGTCCGCGGGCGAGGCGGGCGCCGCCACCGACGCGCTGCTGGCCGACTACGCGCTCGCGCCCGCCACGCCCGCCGCGCTCAGGACGCCCATGCAGCACCAGGACAGGTATATATAGTCCGCGGGCGAGGCGGGCGCCGCCACCGACGCGCTGCTGGCCGACTACGCGCTCGCGCCCGCCACGCCCGCCGCGCTCAGGACGCCCATGCAGCACCAGGACAGGTATATATAGTCCGCGGGCGAGGCGGGCGCCGCCACCGACGCGCTGCTGGCCGACTACGCGCTCGCGCCCGCCACGCCCGCCGCGCTCAGGACGCCCATGCAGCACCAGGACAGGTATATATATGTATAGGTGTATATAT
The DNA here is from genome assembly GCA_963854515.1 of Pandemis heparana. Lineage (NCBI taxonomy): Eukaryota > Metazoa > Arthropoda > Insecta > Lepidoptera > Tortricidae > Pandemis > Pandemis heparana. Next base: position 5,301,750 of record OY978011.1, on the reverse strand, counting down.
AAAAATAATTTAAAAAAACCGGCCAAGTGCGAGTCGGACTCGCGCACTGAGGGTTCCGTACAAATTCGTCAAGTTATTATAAAATCCAGTGTTAGCAGAGCCCTGCTCTTAAGCAAAATGTAGGCAGTCTGAGGTCATTTTATATCCGTTTTTGCCATTTGGCTACGGAACCCTAAAAATCGCTATCCCCCGGGAATTTTCTGCGGAACTGCGTATTTTTCCCGTTTTGCGTGTGCGTTTACCTCACGACTTTCCCGATTTGGTGTTAAGTATCTGGCTACCCCGCAGGATCCTGATGGAGGCGCAGAACGTGATGGCGCTGACGCACGTGGACACCCCGCTGAAGGGCGGGCTGAACACGCCGCTGCACCAGAGCGACTTCTCCGGCGCGCTGCCGCAGCCGCAGGCGCTCGTCACGCCCAACACTGTGCTAGCCACGCCCTTCAGGTACAAATACCTAGATGTCGTGCTAAATCATTGCTAAATCCTTTCCCATCGTATTATCTCCGAAATGTTCGAATTTGTATTGTATTTGTCATGCTGCTCCATACCTTTAAAACGTTATGAAAAAAAAAACCATCATGTACTTATATGTCGTTTGTTTAAAATTTCGTTAAAACAAATTCTATATCCCTTCATAACGTTATATCATATCATAACGGAAAGAAAACCAAAACGTTATGAACTACGCGCACGGGTACAGGGGCGCGGGGTAGGACGACAAAGGGGACCGAGAGGTGCGGGCGGGTAGTGTAGTTATAAAAAATAGCGTTATGCAAAACATATTAAAAAAACGCTATTCGGTAATATAACGTTATGAAAAATGTTACGCAAAACGTTATATTAAAAAACGCTATTCGGTAATAATAACGTTATGCAAAAATAACGGTTACTAAAGGTCTGCTTCCGAACGTGAGGAATTTCGACAATGCGTTTGAGGATTTCCGAATTCTCTTTCGATTACCGTTTGTTGATAAACAAGAATTAATATAATAATTATTATTTTTTTAGGTCGTCTCGCAGCGAAGTGTCAACGCCGGGAAGTTTTGCGACCCCTGGCCGCGGCCCCACACCCTCTGGGCTCATCGTACGTCATGCCAAAAACATTATGATATAATATATGGTTCTTTGTTTATCTATCTATCTATCTAAAACAGTGGTACTCAACCTTTTTTGTATACGGGCCTTACAACCCTTAGTCATAGTGTCGCGGGCCACAAGCAGAAATTCTTTAGGGGTAGGTTGTAGAGGTAGGTAACTCTAGGCGGGCCAACCACAAAGTCCGGCCGGACTAGTGATGGGACTCGAATCACGTTTCACTCGAGTCACTCGAGTAGTTTTACTGTCACTTGGACTCGAGTGAAAAATAAGTTGACTCGAGCCGCCTAAAAATTCACTCGGCCGGCGAGTGACTCGGACCACTCGAATTGACTTGTGGCCACTAGAGTTGCCTCGAGTGAGAAAGTCAAGTTAAGACGATTTGGGCATAAATTATTCATAAGTGTTCTGTCAAAAATTGTTGGTTACGGTTAAAGTAATTGTTAAAGTAACTTCGTGCTACTGACGCTATGATGACGTGATATTTTACAAGAGCTCGGCCAGCTGATTGAAGAAATCGTGACTCATATCATATCACAAATTCACTCGAGTGACTGGGCATATCATCACTCGAGTGAAAAAATTTACACTCGAGTCGTGTCTTCACTCGAGTGGTACTCGAGTGAGTCGACTTTTCGAGCCAGTCACTCGAGTGAAAAAAAATTCACTCGAGTCCGATACTCGAGTGAGTCGGTTTTTTCGAGCGAGTGACTCGAGTGAAAAAAAGTCACTCGATTCCCATCACTAGGCCGGACCAACCACAAAGAACGAGCAATTCTTGTATATATAATCTGAATATCGAAAACGGCTCTAACGATTTTCATGTGGTATGCAGGGGGTTTCGGGGGCAATAAGCAATCTAGCTACGTTTCATTTTTAGAAAACGTACAAAAAAAATGCCGTCATCCAGGTACTGAACGTGCATCGTTAATTTTATGTTTCAGACTTCAGTGAGAGACAATCTGTCTATCAACCCTGAAGACAGACAAGTCGGGGACACGCCGCAGCAGTTACAAAAGCAGGTACATATTTGAATTGATAGATTGCATGTAAAAAAAAGAACTTGTGCAAACTAAAATCCTGGAGAATCACAAGGACAGTTAACTTAATTGGCAATATTTCAATTTTTTTTAGTGCTACTTTTTAGTGTCTGGCTCGAAAGAGCGCACAATTTTAAGACACCCGTATTTTTTATATTTGTGAAATCTTGTATATTAATGAAAAAATCTATTTAAATCGTCGCTGGACCAGAAAGGGCGTATGTTACATACCTCAAGTGTCAGCGAAATGACGTCACATACTGTTTCGTACACTTAAAAGTGGGACAATCACACCAAACTGACTGACAAATCCTGTGCTTAAACAGTTTGAAATATGACCGCTAATGTTTCCTCTCAAGTTATTATCCATGTAGGGGTCTTTAATACCCCCATGCTTAGAATTAGTGATATAAAAGCCCTGTCCGTTTCAGCTGAAGTCGTCAGTCCGCAACGCGCTGCAGTCGCTCCCGACGCCGCGCAACGACTACGAGATAGTGGTGCCCGAGCACGAGGCCGAGCCCGCCGAGCCCGCCGCCGCCGCCGGCGCCGTCGAGGACCAGGCCGACGCCGACGCCCGGCTGCTGCGCGACCAGGAACAGATACGTGAGTGCAACGGTTTGCGAGCGGTCTTGACGCTGGTCGGGTGCGGTTTTGACGCGGTTTGCGGTCATGATAAGCCAAAAAAACAAGGTTCACGAGCGGCCATTACGCGGTCGTTTAATATGAATTGAACTTTCAATATTAACGTTATATCGTGGATTTCAAAATAACCGAATTTTCTGCGATACGCATCAATATTAAATTTCGTGATTATGCGTGGATCACACGATAATACTGACCGTAGACGTGGACATCGTCTGGTCCGTGGACCTTTAGGAACCTTCGGCTGATCCATGTTTTTAAACGCGATAGGCCGCGTGCGCACACACGCTTAAACTTAGACGTCATCAACATGTTGACGTTGATGCTATCATAAGTAAATAAATATTAATATAATAAAACTGTTAGTTTTGAGTTACAAAAATGTTAATTTGATAAACTGTTTCTCCAGCAAATTACGGTGCCCTTGCAGGGTTTATGTTGGCGCATGTGTTTAATAGATTTAAGACCTATAAACCACATAATTGCAATAAACTATACGACTATGACTATGTTGTATGTGTAGGCGCGGCAGCGTTCGCCCTGCGCTCGTCGGCCGTGAAGCGCGGGCTGGCGCAGCCGGCGGACGTGAACGCGAGCGTGGTGCGCGGGCGCAGCGCCGGCGGCCCGCTCACGCACCTGCAGCGCGCAGAGGAGCTGCTCAAGGCCGAGATGGTCACCATGCTGCACTACGACGCGCTGCACGACCCGCCCCCAGGTAACTACACTTTATTATAAGAAAACGGGACTTTTATCACGTAAATAAAAAGTATTTTTGTAAATACCTCGACGTTTCGGACGCGACTTTGCCTTGCTTTGTCTTGGAATCGAACCGACTTAAATATGAAATGCCAATCGAAAGAATGAACGAAAAATAATAATTCTTCTTAACTGTTAACTGTATGAAACCACAGTTCTGTTAAGGTGATGTCAGACTGTTAATTTTTTGTTCATTTTCTTATTTCATTTTGCATCTTTCACTCAAAGTGACACGTCTGAACGCAGAGTGAAAGATAAGTGCCGAATGAATTCATTAGTGAATTGATCAAACGGTGTTGGATATTTTCATTCAGCAGCATTCACTCGAGTGAACCGTCTGCACCTTTACTGTCACACAAAATGCGTACGCTTACCTAAACTTTACTTTTTTAAGGTGGTTGCAGAGCTGTCATTTTCATACAAAACGTTTGACCAATACACGCTTAAACTGTTATTGCTTCAAGTTATCAAACAATATCAAAAAATTCCTTAAAAAATCTTATTTTCGCAAATGAAATCAGATTTGATATAAATCGTACAATTACAAAGTTATTAAAGCTTTAAAACCCGTTGAAATATTGTCTATCTTATGTATGTGTGCGTTACTTTTACACAACATGCAAACCACACGGCGGCCACGACGTACACAATCCGCGTTCTGAAATGAACACAGGCACGACGTCGTCTGTACACGCGTCAATGTGTGCGTAAGATACACAGGGCTGTCTATCGCAAAAACCTAGTACTATAAGTACTACCAATGACATAAATATATTAAAGATATGGCTTAGATGTGTGCAAATAAATGTACTTAATCGTTATCTATTTATTTAAACTTACTTAAAATGTGTCTGTCTGTGTATTTAAGCATTATTATTTTCAGTTACAATAGATGTACGACAACAAACTTAAGCGAATGATTCTGTAGTTATTTCATGTATTAATCGCGATAATTTCAGAAAGCATTAATTTTCTAATATTTTATAAAATGAAGTAGGTAGGATAGGTTCCCGAACTTGTGACGTGCGGCCGACATACATCGCGTCGCGCGCGAGCCCTACTAGTTGCCAGCAGCTTTCCGGCAGACTGCGCTTGAGGGGTGGGGTAACTCGAATACGTGCGGGGCGGAGCGTGGCCATTCTGTACGTTAGTACTATTATATATTCTGTGATGCAAACGTAAGTGCACGTAAAGCTATTCACATGGACGTAATACATAAACACCATTCATGAACAGTGCGTTCTGAAATATAATACTACTTTACCTACTTGTGTTTTAACATAGTAAAATATAAATTGGTTTTTCGATGCGAATGCAAAACAGTTAATTTTAATTTATCAGTTTTATCATACCCTTCAATATACATGTAAAAAATATTATAAACATTTAGTTTTTTAAAGATACTAATTGTGCTTGTTTGTTCATAACAATAAAGTGGAACAGTTTTTGAAAGCACGAAAACTCCTTTTTATTTTACTCTTTGGCCGTGTTTTGAGAATGAATTGACATTGTCAATTTGATTGTGGAAATCTTATCGTATTAGAAATCAATCAAGTATGGTTTTCAATTTTCGTTTGATGAGTTTTTACTACGTAAATTGTAAATAATGAAACGCGCTTACAATAAATATGTTTACTCAGGACATATAGTGAACCCTAACTAAACGATCGCGAGCTTGGAATGTTGCGATATCAATTTGTTGGTCAGAAATGGCGGGGTAAGTATTGTGTTTGTGAACATTACATTATTACATATCAAAGCATCCTCACTCACACTCAAAAACGCTTCTTCATCTGTATTCACCACGAAATTTTTTGCAAATAAATATTCTTATTCTTATTCTTCTTTTCCTGCTGTAAATTATGTAGTATTTTCTTTTTACACGAAGACAGGCTTGGCGTGATGACAGTGATAATGCCCAAAAAACACAACCGCAACCAACCACAAGTACTAATTGCGAACGCTTAGAGTCCACGGTGACTCTTAGGGGTTTGAGCGATGATAAAAAAAAACAAAGCTGTTCATTCATAGTAGGTAGGTCAGTAAATTATATAGTTTCCTCTCTCTGGCTGAACTGATACCTACAACTACCTACCTACGTTATCAATAGGTGATTGGAAACCAACCCCTTTTGGTATTATCGATTAAAAGTGTTTTAGGTTTACCCTAACACCCTGTAAGAGAATCACATAGTACGTACTTGCACACAGCTGTTTCCATTGCTGGCATTTTTGTGATGTACCTAATGAATAATTTCTTTACAGATCATCAGCTTAGATCATCATCAAGGGATTACTGTTACATGATTTGCTTTATTGATTTATCAACACCTATATTGACAATAAAAGTACAGAAAGACGAAGGCTTCATCCAAGAAATGCTGCAGAAACTTGTAATTTTTTACAAAACATGTGTGTTGCCTGAAACTGTATTAGGATACGTGTTCCGGCAAAACACATATGCAGAGATCCACCGTCGTTTTCGGCAGCCATACTAATCGCAGCAAAAAGAAAGAAGCCTAAAATATTATCTTAAAAAATGTAACATAGAATTACATAAGTAGTTATTATGACTTATAGATAATAAAACCCACACCTAACAATGATTGTTTTTTATTTCCATGAAGATATTGTAAACTAATACTTTATCTCAATGGGACTACATAATTACTTAGGTAGGTACCTATCAACTATTCTTGATCGCTGGTTTTAGTATGGTCACTAATCCACCAATAATCCGAAAATATATTTATCGCAAATTTAAGCACAGCATATTAAATATATAGGTGACTTTTTATCACCTGCCAAATTTTGTGTCCTTGTTCAGACCATCAATCTGAACAACTTTCATTATAGGAAGGAGACACTTTCGAATCACGAAAAAGAAATCAGCTGTTTCATACTAAAGTTCAATACCTACTTGACCAAAATGTATGAAACAGCTGTTTTTTTCGTGATTTCAAAGTTGCTCCCATAATGAAATTCATTCAGAACAAAACTGCACAAATTTTAGGGTGCCGTACCTCAAAAGGAAAAACGGAACCCTTGTAGGATCACTGAGTCCGACTCGCACTTGGCCGGTTTAAAAAAAAAAATCTTCAACTCATCATCAAAATCAAATATATGCCTGTTTTTATTCTACTTACCAGCAATCTGACACTGACAGATAATACGCTACTTTTTATGAATGAATCACCCACACACACACTCACAATTTGTGTCTCTTAGTGTGCATGCTTGTTGATTTTCTACAATTGACCAATACATGGAAGAATAAAACAATTTATGACCTGATACTAATACTACACCAGTAAAAGACAAATACGTGGACTCGCCAATATACAAATTTTGATTAAAACTAAAATAACTTACGAAATAATTGTCAAAAACTACAAATCTTGTTCCTCAGCGCCATCTATCGGGATATGTTCATTTTTGTTTCCTCTGCAACCACCTTAAACTTTACTTTACTTTTTTTGTATTGTATCTATTTCTTTATATTTGTACAATAAAGCATTACTTACTTACTTACTTACATTATCCAGGCGTGGACAAAAAGCGTGCTGTGCAACTCCAAGCGTCCCACCTGGCTTACCTCGAGCAGCATCCGTACGAGGAGTTCAGCGCTGAAGAGCTGGACGCTGCCAAGTTGGAGCTGCAGAAGGAGCTCGAGGTGGTACGCGCGGGCATGGGCCACGGGGACCTCAGCCTCGACGCCTATACGCAAGTCTGGGAGGAGTGCTTGGCGCAGGTGAGCGGCAGGAGCCGATGACCGTGTTTGACCTAACTATCCATACATAAATCATCATCATCATCATCGTCATGTCAGCCGAAAGACGTCCACTGCTGGACATGGGCCTCGCCCAAGGCTCTCCATTCGGACCGCGATCCCGCGATCCTGATCAGGTCGTCGCTCCATACATACACACGCATACACAAATCACGTTGTTACCACACGGGAGCGCTATTTGCGACTACTACTGTATTCAAAGTAACAGAACACGAAGGGCCTCGTTGACGGCCGACTAACATTGCTGGCGCGATTTTCTGACCATAAATCGGATTACTGTACTGTTTTTAATTTCTTTTTAACTTTTTAAAAAGTCAAAGATACTATGGAATAATGAACAACAATTTTGTTCGAGTCCAACGTTTTTATCAATGTCTTAAATTGCTTACGATGTTAGATATAATCACTTAAGTTGCGAGGAAGTTTAGTGCAAAATTTATTTAATATATATTCCTCTCAATTGTTGAGAAAAACATTATAATCTGCCTCAGCTGGAAGAGCAATTGCTGGATTCGTAACTTTAAAAAAACACTTGCGGTTCGTGTTTTTAAACAAGTTACTCATCCAGCAATTGGCCACTTCCCAGGCCTCGCCATTAATATACTATTATCCTTCTCCAGGTGTTATTCTTGCCCGGCCAAAATCGGTACACGCGTGCTAATCTGGCGAGTAAGAAAGACAGACTAGAGTCGGCGGAGAAGCGGTTAGAACAGAACAGGAATCACATGGCCAAAGAGGCGAAGAAGTGCTCCAAAATGGAGAAGAAACTTAGAGTGCTCACAGGTACAGTAAATTATTTAATTAATTTAATTTAATATTTGATATGGATGGATGGATGGATGGATGTTTGTTTCTTACTCAATCACGCCAGAACGGCCCAACGAATCTAGATGAAATTCGGCACATAGAGAAAAGTCTGGAATAGCACATAGGCTAAATTTTATCCCGGAAAGTTCCCGCGGGATAGCGATAAACGCATTCTTTGCAGACGAAGTCGTAGGCAACAGCTACCTAGTTATTTAATAAAAGAACAGTGTCTTTGCAATTGCAAATTATTTCGCGGATTCAAGGTCCTAGATCGCTAGCACCATCTTACTAGTCCTGCTGCTTGGCGGCAGTGGTTGCGCTGCTATGTTCCGGTTATAAGGTAGCTGGTGGAATTACTGGCATAAGGTGGCATTTTAGTTATCTATGCTGACAACGCATCTACAATCCTTTAAATAGTATTGCGGGTCCTTGGTTGGTGGTGATCACTCATCAGGTGACCCACTTGCTCGTTTGCCTACACCACTATTTGTAACAAATATCATTTGTTTGCAGTTTTTGAAGTGATAACTTCTTATGGGACGGTAAACCGCTTCGTAACGTAACGCGTTACGGCGCCAGTCTGTCTGGCTTCCCTTTCTCTGACGCATACGGCAGCGGTAGGCAGGCTCTTCCTCTCTCACTCTAACCCACAGCGCTAGTCGTATTTCGGACAGATGCTTCCCCCTCTCTCTACTTAGTGTTTAGTGTGCGATAGACACATACTGTTAGTAACTTAGATTAGTTTAAGTGATCACGTCTGTCGGGCGTCCCGAGACGCACACGTTTCTTTTTTTTTTGAAGTGATAACTTCTTTAGTGGCGTTGAGCACTTTTTGGGATGGGTAAAAAATGTTAAACTCGCGTCAAGCGTAAGACGGAGGGAGAGTATAAGTACCAGGATATCAGATCCTCTAATGCTACGGCCACATTAGCGGGATTCGGCGAAGGTTCGCTCTATCGCGGCATGTGTGGCCAGACAGTTCGCTTTATCACGAATCATTCGGGCGAACTCGAACTGTCTTCGGGCTCCTGTCGGTATCTAGCGCAGTTGAAAGGATTTTATCGCGACAGAGTTCGTTTTCGTGCAAGTGTCTACACTTCGTACTTTGAAATTTCTGAAATGGACGTCAATTTTGACAAGTGACATTTCAATAATTATTTACAGACATACAATACAAAGCGAACGCTTCCTCTATTTTTTTGTTTTTTTGCGCTCTTGGTTCATTTTCCCGCCAAATTCAGAGTTGCGCGACATAGTTTGCCCGAAGTTTTTATCGCGATAATTTGGTCTAGTGTGGCCACGTAGTTCGTGGTTACTCGAACTCGAACTTTTTATCGCGAAATCGCGACACGAACCTTCGCCCGCTAATGTGGCCCGGGGGTTAGAGCTTATTTTGAAATACGAATGAATCGCGTTCGATTTTTGAAGTGTTTTTTTGGTTGAGTCGTGGAGCAAAAGTACTAGGGCATCAGCAGAGGTCTGTCAGTTTTTTTTTTAACTTTGATGACTTTTATAGTAATGCCATTTATTTGCAGGTGGTTACCAAAGCAGAGCGGCATCGCTTATAAAGCAATTCCAAGAGCTACAAGATCAAATAGAGCAAGCCAACTTGGAATTGTCTACGTTTAAGTTCTTAGCAGAACAGGAGAAGGCTGCCATCCCGCGTAGGATAGAGGTAAGTTTGTTAAACCATTTGCCCTTTTTATCCGCTGGCCCGTTTAGGAAGTACCCCAAGCCTTCTCATCGTGAGTATAGGGTAGAAAGAGATTACGAATGCGATTGCGAGCACCGGCGTGTTAGATCTTCAGTTTATTTGAGTACATAACATACAAATAAAATATACTTAACACATCGTGATACTGGTATGTCAATATCATCATATCAGCATAGAATAAGTAAGAACATAGTAGAACGGAATCTCCCGCTCCGGCCGGACTCAAGGTCACGATATTACAGTACTCGCTAAGCGAGCGACTCAGTCAGGCTGCCACGGCCGGCGTCGCCGCACGCGCGTTTGGCACTTAAACTACTACTAGTTTTACGTGAGTCTGTATGTATTTTATTTTATTTTTGTCGGTAAGTAATACTTACTTAAATCATCTTAAATGGCTTCATTTGGTATGGCACTTGTAATGACTTCTTACTTAGAAGTACCTATCTATAATATGTAGGTACGTACCTAATGATTTATAAATTTCATATTTTGTAAAACTAGAATAAAATAATGATTTTAAAGTAAATAAAAACTTATATTTTAGCGATATTATCTTTAGACGTAAGTATAATATTTAACGGTAAGCAACCCTAGCAATACGCCTGGACGAGAAAGGGTATAACGACTGAAGGTATATAAATGGCGGCGTTTTGGACGCGGTCAAAAGAGATTCCGTTCTACCCTGTTATTATCTATTCTATGATATCAGCCGAAACACTGCTGGACATAGGCCTCCCCCCAAGTGGTCTGAGTCCGGCGGTATGTTAATATAGGATCGTGGATTTCAAACCAAGATTCGCTGCGATACTCATCAGTATTTCGTGATATTGATCGAAATAGATGTGGATCACACGATCGTCTAATCCATGCCGGTCAAACACTTATACTTACGCCTACTCCCGGCGTCTTATACTGGCACTCCACTTGGCGTTGCGTGTTCGCGTTGCGCTGTTGGTATCTTCGTCGCATACGCTAGAAACAATATAGTGCATCCCCTACACTCACGCAAATATTCGGATAAATACGCCAAGTGGAATGCCATACTTACTACACATTGCAAAACGTCTACTACAAAGATGGTTTTTTTTTTAATTTTAGTCTTTGACCGAAGACGTCAACCGTCAAACGGAGCGTGAGAAACAATTGCAGAAGCGATACGCGGAGCTGCAAGCAGAAATAGAAGACCTACAGAAGAAAAGAACGACCAAAAAAGTAGACCAACGGGTTATGATGGAAGAGTAAAATACTACGCAAAATGGTTAAATGAAGTCTGTTTTGTAGAAATATGGATGTATCTAATAAGACGAGGTGAAGTAAAACTTGTCATCATGCATATCAGATATTTCAGAGCGGCCAAGATGGTCAAAAATATCGGTACAGTCACCAGCATAAATAAGTGATCACTTTTGTACCTTGTCACTTTAAAGACATATTTGAAAAACCATACGAAATCATATAACGACTGAAAGCGACAAGGTACAAAAGTGATCACTTATTTATGCTGGTACATGCAAGTTATTTGCTTCAATAGAAAAGCTAAGTGTCACCGAACCGGTTGCAATATGGTTCATAGTTTAAAATCAACCTAGAAAAACAAATGTTAATCAAAGGCGACAGACGGACAGTAAAATCTCCGTAAGAATTACCTTTAATACGATTTGTTGAGAGCGTTATAGCAAAGCGAATTTTTGCCTTTCCCTTTTCACAGCTCATACTTGTCCTGACTCAATCAAAGTTGTTACTTTATTTTTTTGCAATGTTACAAAGACATATTTTAAAATATATAGCTTACAAACAACATCTTGTTAATCACACAAACTAAATATGTGGGAACTTTGAAATATGGAAACCTGAAAATGATACGCTATAACTAAAAGATAAAAATGTAATTATATTTACCACAGATTGACTGCCACATTATGAATAAATAATTAAATAAAACGATGCAGTTTTATTATTTATGTCTAACACTGTCATAAAGGAGCGTCCTCAGAGTCCTCACTGAGAGCATTCACGTGTAGTGTAATGGGCATTCGGCTTCGGCGTCGAATATTCGAGTGGTGTGGACGAGGCGAGCGTTACAACTTACACTGATTGCTCGTTTACAAATGCTCGGGTAAAAGGCTTATTACACTTGGCTAAATTTAGTCATCCTAATTAGAATGCGCTTCTGATTACACTATTCTGAATGTAGTCACTGAATCAGACACGTCCTCCCGCCGTCAGGCAGGTGTGCGTGGCGAGGGCGACTAACTGCACTAAATATTATTACACGTTCCTAACTAGGATGCTGAACCATTCAGCTTGTCAGAAACCATCCTTGTTTCTAATTAGGATACTTTTTAGAATCCTTACTTCCTAAACGCGATTACACTTTACTAAATTAGGTTTCTAAATCATTTAGCATCCTAAATTTAGCCATGTGTAATAGGCGCTTAAGAATGCTCTCAATACTCTCGTTTAGATACAAATTATAACCGTGTGATAAATATTTCAGTTATTTAATGCATAAATAATCATTTCTAAAATAGTAGATTGTACAACAAGAGCATAAAACAAGCCATTTTTCCCGATACGTTTGTATAGCCACCCGAGCCGGTACGGCGAGGGCGGATAGACACGTCGAGGGGAAAATGGGTTTTATGAACGAGTTATACACTCTGCTTTTCACTTAGATTGCGAAGAAACAAAACAAAAACATTGCAAAAAAAGTTAATTAAATATTATTTTCATAACACCTTTCACACCGATAGCATTTGACAGTATTATCTTCTATTATCTTCATAATTTGCCTTTATCATTATCTACATTATGACCAATATCTATCCATGGGAGTACTCTTAAGTTATATCACAGTTTAAATTCCAGACCAGCTGGACAATTTGCTAACTACTATCATCTGAATCACTCTTGATCTGTCTTATAACATTTCTCTTTTTGCGTATAACCAAGGGGCTGTCGTCGTTCTTGGTGGTGTCAGTTTCATGCGACCTTGGTTTGGACTTTTTCTTACTTTTCCTCTCTTGGAGGATCATTTCCGCCAATTCCAGTTCTGAGACGTCATTGACTTGCGTCAAACCGATATGAGAGTCCACGCAGAAGCTGTCCTGGAAGATTTATGATAATTAATTTAAACATCTAACGGTGTGATACGAACTTCGAAAATTGAATTTCGGAGTAGCCCCCTGCCTATAACAAAACGTTAGATAACCAAATATCCTCTTTTACAAGTTTTGAAACATACCATTTCGTAGGAATCTTCTTCCACGAATTGCGACAGTACTTCTTCGCGTTTGAACTTGGACGGCAGCGCAGGGATCTTGAACGCTCCGTTGACCGTGCCCCTATTTAAAAGAAACACTATTAAAATAAGACATGTTGTTAAAATGGAAAGGATTTTGTCTAAGACACTCTGGGACTCTTGTCTAAGCCTCCGAAAAACTATCGCCTGCATATCGTCGGGGACGGGGAAAGTGCAATACCGCATAACTAGCACTGGTGAATACTGCATAATATCTACAAAACACCACGTAAGCATAACGACGTAACTAGCGGTATCGCGTAGCGCGACTACCGTAGTTTAGTTTAGTTTGGTTGGAGACTGAAAACCAACGACCTCGCTGAGTTTCCTTTCCATTTTACCTTCGCATATAATTCTAAAATTTGGTTTTAATCACTTGTATTTTTGTTTCTTCTGTTTTGAATTGTTGTGTTGGTGAATAGTTTATTCTATTCTCTTCTATTCTATCAACATTGGCCGGTTACGTCGTTTTGCTTACGTGGTGTTGTGTAGATACGCAGTATTTACCAGCCCAACTAGCACGACAGCGCACAAGAGCCGCGTCGCGCGCGAGATCAATTACCCATCTCTTTCTAGAACGAACAGTGAGAAAAAGACGGGCAATCTATCTCGCGCGCGACGCGACTCATATGCGCTGTCGCGCTAGACGTGCAGTGCTAGTTACGCGGTATTGCACTATCCCTGACGATATACATTACGAAGGTGGTGAAATAAATGTCTCAGATGGCAGGAACTTGTCGCACGAGCCAAAGGCGAGGGCGATAAATATGCGACAGCCTCAGGTTCTTTATCACCGCCGAAGGAACACACAATTTTACGTCTTCCCCTGGCCAGGAAGTGGAAATTTCCGCTCGCGTAGCGGGTGGTAAAATGCTACTTACGGCCCGGGCGACGTAAAATATCAAACCATAACAAAACAAATCACGATATTCCAGGGATTTCAAATTGTAACTTGCTGTTTTTTTTTAAATTGTTAATTATTTCCTAATGCTAAAAAAACTGAAGTATATAGATCGACCGCTTAAATGAGTCCTCGCTCGCGCGGCGCAGGGGCGCGGGGTGGGACGATAAAGGGGGCCGAGAGAGGTGCGGGATGCAGGCGCACTACCCGCCCGCACCTCGTTCCCCTTGGTCGTCCTACCCCGCGCCTATGTGTCGCGCGGGCGAGGAATCATTTAAGCGCGTTCGGTCTAAGGTCTTTTCATTCTTAACTGTCCTATTTGGTAAACAAAATTAACAAGTAGCAAGTGGAACAAAGTAGTCTCTGCCTACCCCTGTGGGAAAGAGGCGTGACGATATGTATGTATGTAAATTCTAACCTCAATGTATGAATTTTTGTAAAGTATTATGTTATCAAATAAGCCTGAGGCAATATTTTGTACATAATTTTGCTGATATTTTATTTTATCTCCAGTTCCTTTATTTACGATGAAATAGTTAAAAAATAACAAAAAAGAGACGTTTTGAGGTTAGAATTTTGTTTACCAAATAGGACAGTTAATAATCAAAAGACCTTATAGTTGTGTATTCTTACGTGACGGATCGCATGTAGTGCGCCTGCATGTCCTCCTGCGACAGCTGCTCGTCGCAGATAAAGTCGGCGATGCTCCCGACGCTGTCGTCCGACAGCTCGTCGCCGCTGCCGCCGTCCGACTCCTCGGCTTCCAGCTCCAGGAACGAACTCGGCTTACGTTTTTTCTAAACAGAAACTCAGCTTAAAATAGAATCTGGCGACGAATTCATGCAACATTGATATCATTTTTGTTATTTAAGAATATTAACATTATAATTTGATATCTTGGTACTTTTTATTACACCCCCTTGCAAAAAAACGGGCACCCATGGTTTTTGTATTTTATGTGCGTATAAGCTTACTTTCTAAGCTTTAATGCCCATCAAATCAACACAACAGTGGTACAGTCAACATAAGTTGATAAACATTCGAAGAGCTCATAATGATCTACACACGGCTCTTATTGCTAAGTGCTAAGGTAATAAATAAGAGGGGGTGTATAATGTTCTTGAGCTCTTCAAATGTTTATTAATTTCTGCTGCTGACTGTATTTAAACAAAGTCAAAATTAGAATTATTGTAACTGATGATGTTACGGAAGTTATAAACTCTAATAGCAAGATTAGCAAGGCGATACTTTATTAGTACTCGTATTCCGTTTATTATGCGAGTCGAACATTTACGAATCACAATAAAATTATATTTAACTTATTTCAAGCTGACTTATGATGTGCATTGGCTTACCTTTCTCACTTTGTGATTTGTTGTTGATTTGTGACTGTCCTCGTTTGTAACCACTCTCTGACTTTCCCTTCTATCATCGTCAACGAAGTCATCGTCGCTGTCATCAAACATTAGGTTTTTTCGTTTCTGAGGAGTCACTTTACCGACATTATTTTTGAATAACTGTTTCGGATTACTGACTTGGCTGTCACGTCTAAAAACCTGAAGCATTTCTAAATTTTTCTTACATATGTACTTCTCTTTCTCAATATTCTTGTCTTCTTCTTTTTCTTGACTTATCCTGTTGAACACTGGATCTTCGTTTTCTTTTTGCGAGGATAACATGAAGTTTATACTGGTATCATTGTTTGTATCACTCGGTTTTTGAGATCGACTAAGAGCAGCCAAAACTTTTTCTTGTAAAGTGAGCGCTTTAGGATTACTATCTAACTTTGGCTTCTTAGAAAAATATGGTGAAGCGTTCGCGAAATCAAGTTCATCATCAGATTCAAACTTTCTTTTACTACTTAAAGGACTTCTTGTATTGTGATCTTCATTCATAGATTTATCAAAAATAATGTTTTTATTCAAATCGTCAGCATCATAAACTTGAGTGCTTTCGTTAGAGTCACTGTCACTATCAAGCACAATAAGACTCGCAGCCTTTTTATCCTGAAAAACAGAAATACTGTTCTCAACTGAAGCATTTAAATTATTACCTTTTCTTTTAACAGCCTGCGTCAAAAGTATTGGCGATGCACTTCTTTCATCTTCTTTCTGTATATTAGAAGTTTCTACGGTTGTAGAAGCGTCGGCTTTTGTATTGATCATTTCAACAAGCTGTGTTATTGTGAACATACTTTTACTCGTTGAATCTAACACTGAGTCACGATTTGAGACTGATTTATTTGATACTTGATCATTATGTTTAGGTGTAACTACACTGTCACTAGTATTTTCTGGAACGAGCTTTCTCTTGACATTGCTAAATGGTGTTGAACTTTTTTGTGGAATTCTTTTCGTGCTTAGTTTAAATTTGCGTGCTTGACTACAAAGAACGGGTGAGGTGGGAGACTCTAACACAGTCGTATTTATGATCTGTCCTGACAAAATAGAAGGACTCGTAGGACATATAACTTTTGTTTCCTTTTGATGCACTTTGATTTTGTTTACTTTTTCATCAACGCAGATATTATAACTATTGTCTACTATATTATTTTCATTTTTGGGCGGCGTCCCAGGAATACTATCATCTGAATTTACAAAAATATCTTCAATGCTATCCAGTCCAAAGAAACCTAAAGCTTGTTTAGGTGCACTAGAATTTTCAGCTTCTACTGACGCATCTTTAACAATCGCTTCTTCAGGGCTGCTATCAGCAAATATGTCCTCAATATCTCCCAAGTCGAAGTTTTTATCCAAATTCTCAGCAGCTTCAGCATCTTGTTTATTTTCTGGTAAAACATCTTCATTCGGCAGATCGAAATCGAATTCCAAATCAAAATTGCTGCCATTAATTTTACTAACTTCAACGACAGTACTGTCTTTAAAGTCCTCAAACATGTCTTGACTCAGGTTGATCTTCTTTCCGCACATCAAGATAGATTCAACATTAATTTCGTCTATTAAATTAAGGTCTGGTAACTTGAGATCTCGTAATAACAACGGTTTAGTCACTTTTCTTCTGTGTTTCTTTATATTGTCTATGAAAGCACAGTTGCATATATTTTGACAGATGTAACAGTTTCTCACTGTTGTGTTATCTAGACTCAAGTCTACGAACATATTGATGAGGCTGGTGGGTATGCTGCCATCATTTTGAATACCCAGATCATTAATAAGTTTAGTATAACTTTTCGTTGACTTCGTGACAGTACTAAACAAAGCTCTAATATCACCACTTTTTTTTACTGGAGATTTGACTGAAACTTTCTGTTTCTTCTTTGGTGGTTTTGGTTTTAATGGTGTGGGTGCGACGAAATTTTGAGTTGCCAACTGTTGGGTGTTGAATACTGAAATGGTACGAGATGAAATAATTTTTGTGTACTTGCAGGTTTTCAATGGAAAAATACAACCACTAAGGCTCGGAGTGGGGTTAGCCAGTTCCCTCCCTGGGCGACCCCCCACTGCGCACCACTGAGAGCTACTGCCAGATATATACTCAGCGGCACAAAATTAGACCAAGTCTATAAGAGTATTCGGGTAATTGCGAAAATCAATAAAACAGTCCTTATTCCGTTGAAATAAGAGTACCATTTGATTACTCGGTTTTTTCCGAAATGATACTGACTGATTTTAATTATTTTCGGTACTATCCGATTTTCGGAATTACCCGAATACACGTTACAAAATTATCTTTATTGCATACATAATACGAGGGCCATATTTTTTTACCGCTGAGTATGTTTAGGTAGCTTTATACTTACTTGGATTTTGAGTAGAGGGGGGTAGCTCGAACCTCTGGGCGTCACTGTACTGCAACAATGACGCTAAAATTTCACTATCCTTTGAGTGTCCTATTTTTACAGTTTTCTGTAAACTTCGCTGCCATTCCAACCACGTTGACAGATTTATATTTTCATTCACATTCGTTTGTGCTTTGAACGCGTCTGGAAATATACTTTTTTGGTAAATTCAGTTGGTAACATCATGACATGACCTATAGGATTATAAATGGGATATATAATACGTAAACACTTTGTCAATCAAATCAAGAAAAAGGTTTCATATATTTTTTAACGAATTGCTGTTCAGTCTCAACCATTTAATACGTACCTTTATCCATAGTTAAATACTCCTTAGCATTTGTAAAATAATCTGTATCTTTATATCCGTTCGGAAATATGTCGTCGAACTCGTCTTCCGCGATTAAACTTTCATTTTCTATACTAATCGAAGGTTGACGTGCACTGGAACTAGCTGCCAACATGCTCCTCAAATCTTTTTGATTCTGTGGGGTACATGGCGACATTAAATAATTATGCTTCGGAGTCTCCAACAGACTTGCAATTTATTTCTTCCACAGTCAATATTGAGAATATAATTGTAAATTTGATCGTTACTAATCACTAAGAATAAAATACCAACGAACCTCAAACAAAGACATCAGAGGTCTTACCATGACGTTTTAATGCGATTCAGTTTAGGTTCGCTCGCTGTCAGATTAATACTAAAAGTGACAGCTAAAACTGAGTCGGAATTAGGACGTCATGGTAAGGCCCCAGAAAGCAAAAAATAGTGGACAATGTCGCGTGACCGTACCTCCGTCACAAATGTAAACAATAGTAGATTGATAAACTAGGGTTGAAATGGGTAATTTCATCCGAGTTGAACACTCTACTTTTCATTTCGAATATGAGGAAATTAAAATTTCACTAACGTCGCATGGTCGCATTTAATATTTGTTACGTTTGTCATTCTCTTCCCGCTTTTTTTTCTATTGCGCGATTTGCGCGCATTGCGCATTTCTTCTGCGCACCAATGGCGGCCGGCTAGTTTTTTTTAAAACTTGCAGACACGGAGGTTGCTATCAATTAATTGTCGACTTAAATATTTCAAGCTAAATAAATTACCGTACGTAATAATTTCTACTAATTCTCGTTGTATACGCTTGCATAACCTTATATATAGCGGGAATGTTATTTTTAGATTATTTTGCCTTTTACAATTAAAATGGAATTATTAGTATAGATTATTATTTTAAACATAGATTACATGGCTGTATACGTATTTCCATTGCTATGTACCTCATTTGGATTAGCTAGAAAAAAAAATTACTTTCAACCCAAGGGTCGCGATGAGTCACTTTCAACCCTATATCCAGATAATCAATGACCTACTTTCAGAGTATGAGAGATGAAAAACAATTTTCAGCCTCAACCTTTTATGAGTAAAAAACACACGCCTGAGCACAAGTATTACTACTTACTTAGTTTTACCATTTACCTTTTTATTCTTATCAGCTTCTTTCTTGTCTTTCGGGTCTGTTTTCTTTGCGACAGTTATGAACATCTTCTGGCATGTCGGAGTGTGTTCGTGGGGCATCATCCTCGGATTCAACTTGTAGAGATTGTTAGCCACCTCTTTGGATTTCAGGATCTTTGCGTTGAGGCCGTCCCTTTGACGCATGCAATCCATTAGGGTCTGAATCAAGAGACACACTATAGAGCAGTGTTTTTCAACAAGGCAAGGTATCATAGGTATGAAGGTATCCTTTGTCGTAGCCAGAATCCTCGATGGAAAAGGGCTTTCCAAAGACATTCTCTTTTTAAGAATCTATTATTAGATTCTTGCACAAGGGTCTGAAAACACTGTTGTAGGGATGAGAACGTGGTATAGAAAAACATGCGATATTTAGTAGGTACCTGATGTTCCCTTCCTTCCGTGACTAGAATGAACACTTGTCCGCCTCGCTCGCGCCCCGTGCGCCCGCACCTGAGAACAATATAGAAGGTTAGGCACAAATATATGTATGGAAAAGATGTCCCGCCCACTTGTACAGTATTCATAAGAAAAGTAAAGTAACAGAACAAATATAACTATAGACCGACCGCTTAACTGAGTCCTCGCCCGCGCGGGTACAGGGGCGCGGGGTAGGACGACAAAGGGGACCGAGAGCGGTGCGGGCGGGGAGTGCGCCTGCCGCCCGCACAGAGCTCCCACAATCTGTTGCGTGGGAGCCCTTCGCTTGGTCGAATAATTGTTTGGTCTACCGTAATGTTTGGTCTAAAAAACTTCCAGCTGAAACTGATAATATTTCAGAAATTATTTTACATAGGTTTTGTAGAATAGGTTGGGTTAGGTTAGGTTTATTTTATGAATTTGCTGATAAAGTCGATTTAATTTCTAAACGACACTGAAAATTATAACATATAGAAAAATCCGAAAAGTAAAGCTATGGCCGGGAATCGAACCCGGGTCCTCGTCATTCCGTGACGCGTGCTAGCACCCCTACAGCACCCATAGCAGGTGAGTAAGCCTTCGAATTTTTCTATCTGTTACCAACTGTCACGTGACCTTGTTACTATGCGAATATTTGTCGCTAAGCGTCCTCTGTTTGAATGATGTGTCTGTACGACACAATTACAAACTCCCGTGGAACATGTACTGCTCACCAGGGACGAGAGAAGACGCTGTTTTTCAAATGATAGGAAATATCAAATAAAGACGATAAAGTCGATGGTTTCAGTATAAATTCAGTTTAGACCAAACGATCAATCGACCTAACATTAGGGCTCGTCCAGAAATCATGTGATCGTTTATGGGGGGGGGGGGGGGGGGTCAGCAAAATATCACGAACGATCATGAGAAGGGAGGGGGGTATCCAAGAACACACCACGTGTAATTTTTTTACACAGGAGGAAAGTCAAAACATAACGAAAAAGATAAGTTACTGCTGTTTTTTTAATTAACTAGCTTAATTCATACTAAGTCAGAAAATACACGTGATCTTGAATTGGGAGTAGCGTTATAATCACCAAATATCACCAAAGGCCTTCCCCTCGGTAGTCCAAACAGTCAGTAGGCCAAATATGATCACATGATTTCTGGACGAGCGCTTAAAATCGACCAAACAACTATTCGACCAAGCGATATAGACCTTGCTGCACCACTGACCTCTGCACGAGCCGGATGGGCGAGCTGGTGGATATGTCGAAGCACAGTATGAGGTCGACGGAGCCCACGTCCAGCCCCTCCTCCGCGACGCACGTGGCCACCAGCGCGTTGCAGCCGCCCTCGCGGAACTGCCGCATCACGCGCAACTGCTGCTTCTGCGACACCACAGCCTTGCCCTCCTTGCCTACAACCACCGGACATTTGTACTGTAATGCTGAGTTGGGAACATTTTGTGACAAACTATTTATCTCCTGTTTAATGTGTTTATTTATTTACTAGCTGTTGCCAGCGACTTCGTCTGCAAAGAATTCGATTATCGCTATCCCGCGGGAACTACGCAATTTTCCGGGATAAAAAGTAGCCTATGTGCTATTCCAGACTTTTCTCTATCTATGTGCCAAATTTCATCCAGATCTGTTGGGCCGTTCTGGCATGATTGAGTAACAAACAAACATCCATCCATCCATCCATCCATACTTTCGCATTTATAATATTAGTTAGATTAGATTTGATGTGTTGTGATTGTCAGGAATAAACTTTTTTCTTTCTTTCTTTCTAATAGATAATGAACTTGGGGATTTATTTGTTTTTGATGGGGTGCTCACCAGAAGCCCCCTGGCCGACGAACATCTGCGGCGCGATGAGCGGCCGGCACTGCAGCAGCAAGCAGTGGACCAAGTTCACGCTCTCCCGGTATTCGCAGAACACTAAAAAAGGACAGTTGCAAGTTATAATCCAGGCGACCTAACGACCTACTCAGTCATCATCATCCCAATTGCGAGGGTGCGACTCTTGTATGATACAGTCTAAATATTTTATTGAATCAGGCGTTACTTTGCGGAGGTCCATATAAGTAGCGGAGTAGCAAGGTAAATATTTTGTGATCATTGATACCGTCTAATATGTATAAACTACCTAACCCGAAGAACCGATAACCGTTGGGGTAGACGAGTTCTCGAGTGGAGACCACGGATCGGCAAACGTAGCGTAGGACGTCCTCAGACTCGGTGAAGCGAGGATCTCCGCAAGGCGGCTGGCAAGAGCTGGATGAGAGTGGCCGAGGATCGTGCTCAGTGGCGTGCCGTGGGAGAGGCCTATGTCCAGCAGTGGACGATGAGGCTGATGATGATGATGTATAAACTTAACTGAGAAGACAGTCACTGCTAAAAGCTAAAATTGCAGTAAAAGCAGGCCGGGTCCACTCCGCACTTTAGGTATAAAACTACAAGTACGCGCGGCGGCTGGCCCGGGCCGGTCAATCAGTGGGTCGCCGCGCGCTGCTTAGTTCGCACGCGTTGATTCTCGATTTCTCGCGCTTCCGAGTTAGATGGTCAGTCAGTCATTTACGACAAAGCATTTTATAGCACTTTTACAAACTAGATCCCAAGAATGTGTTTTCCGACGCATTTGCATGCATCATGATCACGGATAGACTGAAGAAATTGCGCATGGATATCGAGTGGGTGGATTAACGTAATAGCGGTCTATATACCACTGATAATATGTCTGATGTCTGAGGATTACTGAAGTTTATATTAATACTAGCTGTTGCCAGCGACTTCGTCTGCAAAGAATTCGTTTATCGCTATCCCGCGGGAACTACGTAATTTTCCGGGATAAAAAGTAGCCTATGTGCTATTCCAGACCTTTCTCTATCTATGTGCCGAATTTCATCCAGATCCGTTAGGCCGTTCTGGCGTGATTGAGTAACAAACAAACAAACATCCATCCATCCATCCATCCATCCATCCATACTTTCGCATTTATAATATTAGTTAGATTAGTTAGATTAGATTAGATAGTAAGTATATTACACCTATAGCTCTCGTGTCCTGCGCCTTGCGTTTGGCGGTGGTGAAGTGCTCCACCATGATCTCCTTCAGCTTGTCGAACTTGGGGTGTCCGAAGCGCAAATCTTTAGGTATCTGGAAGTCACTCATCATATTTATTGACCGACCGCGTAAATGAGTCCTCGCGTGCGTGGCTGCGGGGCGCGGAGTGGGACGACGGAGCTCTCTCGGTGCGGGCGGGGAGTGCGCCAAACGCCCGCACAGACCTCCCACCCCGCGCGTCTGCAGCGCGATGGCGAGGACTCATTTAAGCAGTCCGTCTATGTATAGTTTACACGAAAAGACGGGGTGTAACATAAGCTATCAAAAAAAAAAGTTGCGAAACGACTATCAAGAGCCTTGTATATTTGGGAATAAGGAAAGCAAACGATCGCTTGAAGTGATCATCGCTTCTCAAAGACGTACGTAAAAACAAAAGCATTGCAGATACGTTGTTAATCTAGAAGGCTAAGATGAATGCATCTTATGCCAGTAATTTCTTTTGCTATCTGATTCTCTAGAGCAAGCACTGCTATCTCACAGAAGCCTTTTTTCATCTTCAGCGCACAACTGACGTGAACGCTGAACGCATATAAAGCACTGACGTGAACGCTGAACGCATATAAAGCACTGCCGTGACTTTCGCCTAGTGCTTATAATAACGTTGCAGTTATTTGAACGCCCTTACGCGTTTACGCTACCTCAGTAGCTTATGTGTCAAGAAAACCAAAATTTGAAGTAGTATTTATGCGTTACGAAACTTCGCTGGCGCGATGTAGAACATTGTGGCGTCACTGGCGCAGGCTACTCGTGCGTCGAAGCAGTTAATGTAAACGATGACTAGGTGGCGTTAGGGTCGCGACAGCATCAACAGCTATTCCAAACAAAGTGTACAAACTCACATCGGGAATAGTTCCATCGGGCAAGATACTCCTATCTAGTGACATAGGGTTAGTTCCAAGGTCGTCTCGGAGCCTCTCCAGCAAAGCTGTGAGCTGATCATCCGACTGGATCCAGGTCTTCTCGGGGTGCTCATCGAAGAAGTTCAAGAATACCCTTGAGCCATGCTTGATGAGCAATTCCAGGCCGTGGTATAAAGCGATCAGGAGAGTGAAGTCTTTCATTATGTAGTTGTGCTGCGGATGCCTGAAAAAAAAAATGAAAATTAAATCACTAGAGCACAGTACACACAGCCAAAGAATATTCAGCGGTCAACAGAATTATTAGTCACTTGTTACTATGTATCATGCACGTGGCCTTTAGGTATTGTTATCTTAGGCTCTGTCTACCCCGTATGGGATAAAGAAGAGATTTATTGTATGTATGTATGCGCGGCAAGCAGCACGCTAAACGATCTTGTGCGAGTTGCCAACTATGAACAGTGTACCTAACCGTAAGGCTTGTGACATACATACAGATTTTTTATACGGTTTCCGTACAGAATTACGTCAATTCGTAGCCCTGTCCCATTCCGTTAAGATTCATTCAGACGAGGACTATTTTCAGCCGCCTAAAAAAGGCACCGTATAAACACTTTCGGCGCCATTTTTTCGCGGTATGGCGCCGAAAAAATGGCGCCGAAAGTCTTTATACGGTGCCTTTTTTAGGCGCCGAAATTTAGGCAGCTGAAAATAGTCTTTGTCTAAATCGACCTTTATATAGCAATGTCCCGTTCGCTGACGTCATTCCGTACGGAAACCGTATAAAAATTCCGTATGTAAGGCCTGAGTAGACGCTCGAAGCGGAGCGTACGGCGGGGCGGGCAGCGTGGCGGGCAGCGGCAAAGGGCTCTGTGCAGCGTCCACTCAGGACACCAGTATGAGTCTCACTCATTTGTTTAACATGCACGCCGCACGCTCAACTCGAGCGTCCACTCAGGTCCTTGTCCTAAATCCTCGTCTACACGATGGCCCATGATGGGCGATTAAAAAAGTGGCCATCACCGCCGCGACTCTGGGTTGCTCTCTACACAATCGTGACTGTTCATTTACCCATTGTCGCCTGTTGAGGATAGACGTCGAACTGATAGCGGCAGCTGGTATCTTAGTACTCGCCCATCATGGGTCATTGTGTAGACGCGAGCAAGATCATTGGCACGCATTCCTTGGCAATGATGGCCACTCACAGACGATTATGCTCTCTTCACAATCATGCATGGCCGTACTCGCCCATCATGGGCCATCATTTTGTAGACGAGCCATAACAGTACAGTCGCCAATCACGCGCAAAAAACCGAGTTATGGACGATACAAAACAGCAATAGGCTACAACACCACAGACACACACACACACACACACAGATGACGCTTAGCGACAAATATTCGCATAGTACCTAACAAGGTCACGTGACAGTTGGTAACAGATAGAAAAATTCGGAGGCTTACTCACCTGCTATAGGTGGTGTAGGGGTATAGCACGCGTCACGGAATGACGAGGACCTGGGTTCGATTCCCGGCCATAGCTTTACTTTTCGGATTTTTCTATGTGTTCTAATTTTCAGTGTCGTTTAGAAAGCAATAGGCTACATTAAATGCTTTTTGTCTCCAGATTCAACAAATAATTTCAATAAAAAACTGTGTATGAAAATGTTGACATAAATAATAATAAAAAAACCTTGATCCGCGTTCTTTTCCTTGGAACTCTTTGTAGAGCATCACAACTCGCCCCTTGGACAGATTGCCGATGTTGTGCGGAAGGATGTTCATTTGTTTCAAACGCCGTGCGTACCCATCTAATATCTAAAATATGTTGCAGATAAAAATACAAAGAGAAAAAAAAACAAAGGAAATCGTAAGATTTGGAAAATCAGTTTTTTATTCACTTGTTAGTGCAACGTTATTTGCAACGGCAGGCATTAATACTGTAATTTAATTTCATTACAATACATGGGGTGTCAAATATAAACGTCTGCAATATTTCATACTAAGCATCAGCCCGCGACTGTCTGCAAAGAATTCATTTATCACTATCCTGCGGAAATTACGCAATTTTCCGGGATAAAAAGCAGCCTATGAGAATTATCTTAAGTACTAACATAGTCATAGTTTTTATTTTTCTTATTATTTTAAAGTACTAACATTATTATGGATGACCATGTGTTTTGTCTGAAATAAATGATTATTATTATTATTATGAGTTATTCTATACGACAAATTTAATTCTGATCCGTTCAGCTGTTCTTGAAAATTAACAAGCTCACAAACGTTCACATTTATAATATTGGTAAGGTAAGATAAGATAAGATAAGATTTACAATATTAGTAAGATGAGATAAGATACTCATCAGGTAGGATAAACGGTCAAAACCCTCCTGCAAATCTTCATAACAACCCAACAAATACATAACATAGTTTTTATCCCGGAAAATAGCATAGTTCCCGCGGGATAGCGATAAGCGAATTCTACGCAGACGGAGTCGCGGGCAACCACTAGTTTATAATAAAAATCTGTTTTTTATTCAAAGTTAAACATGGAACTAAAAGTCTATTCATTCTTACTAGATACTAAAATGACATTACTTATGTTGCCTGTTTTTGGAAATTTAAAAATAGTGATGAGCCACCACTATTGAAATTGAAAGTTAATGATATATTCAATTTAGTATAGATTTTTGTAAGTTAGATTGTTACCTCTATGTAGTGCTGTCTTAGTTGCGTCAGTTCTGGCCCCAGCTGTATTACGACAGTGTTTATCTTCTTAGCGTGACTGTACGGTGCAACGTCTAAACAATTTTCATTACGCAGCTCTAAGTGAGCTATGTTCAAATGTTTTACTACCTGTAACAGTACATGTTCCAATAGGTAACAAATTAATCTTGGGATAAAAAGTACTAAGCATTTTCATACTAATTTAAGATATTTTAAATTGGAGCAGTAGGATACTTCTTCTTCTGCTTCAGCGTGTAGACACCCACCATTGGGCATACGCCTCTCCAATCCATCTCCATCCCAAACGGTTGCCCGTTTCCCTCTTCCAGACTGGTCCTGCTGTCTCCCTTATGTCATCGGACCATCGGCCAGGTGGTCCACTTACGAAGAAGAAGAAGAAGACTTAAATCGGCCGAGTGAGGGAGACAGTGTAGCGACCCTAGCGCCAGCTAGTTGTCGGCTACATAACTACTACGACGCACGAGTAGCTAGCGCCAACGAAGTTTCTCAACGCGGCTGCATAAATACAACTTTCAACTCTGTTCCTTCGGACTTAAGTCCCCAGGCTTCATCTGCCTGAGAGAGATCTCTCTGTTGTGGCCTCTCCCCACAGCAGCAAGACAAACCCGAACAGCATTCGAAGAGCTCACGCACTGCTTTAAATAGACGGGCCAAGCAGATGGACTGATGACTTGGTGGGGATCCCGCAAGACAAGTCTTTATGGCACTCTTTGGGGGCCCATGTTCAGTAGTGGACGTATTTTGGATGATGATGATGAAGACGAAATAGTATAGACTTTAATAAGTAATAACCTACTGTTTTCAGTGCTGGTTACTGTTACTGCTGACCAAGTTTGCTCACAAGATAATAAGGCAAAAATTTTTTTTATGCCGAACTTACATTGATAACATCCTCAACCTTGCTCCCTGGTGTGGCCGATAAAGCCAGCAGCCGGTAAGTCCTGTGTTTCATATCCATCAACGTTGCCACAATCTGGCAGTAAGCGTAATTCCCTCGTGCTCTATGTGCCTCATCCACTACAAGGCATCGTATCTTGTCTGCTGGACATATACCAGACTTTATGTCGTTGTAGATAACTTGTGGTGTAGCGAAGAAGACCCGTTTTGTTTGCCAATGGATTTTACGGGTGCTGACCTGCATGTGTCCTGAAATATGTTTATCTGTAGCAATACTGGCAATACTAAACGGTTTCTGCGATTGGCAATTACTGCTGTAGTAATGTTAGCAGTGATTATAACTTTTGAAAATTTATTTACTACTTACATAGGATGTGTTTCAGAGTTTCCGAGTTTTAGACTACCAGTAGCATAATTAAAATCACATTGTATCAATGTCAATAGTGAGGGAAAGACAAATTTGATTCAGTCATGTTTACTAAACACTTTACAGTAAGTACCTGGCATTAAAGTTTGCATGGTCTGGTGTGCTCGGCTAATTTCAGCTTAATAAAATGTTTTCTTGCTCTAACTTAAGTAACGCATTGGCGTTACTTAAGTTAAGTTAAGTTATAATTGTATCACTGTCCAAATAGCGAAGCGTAATCTAATCTTTATGGCAAGGTACTGTACCATTTTCTGTAACTGTAACAGTTCCTAAATCAGATAAAAAGCAATAAGAGGTCATCACATCAACTTGTAAATAAAAATAGTAATGTTCTAAGTTCTAAGCTAAGGCATAAAGGTGGTAAAGAAGTTCCATGGTGGACTATAGCATAGTATTGTGACATGCAAACAAACCTGTCATTTCTATAGTATCACTGGGAGGCATGGCTATTATGTTATAACATGCATCAATCTGCTGAGCCACCAGGGGTCTTGTGGGAGCGGTGAACACAATCTTTCCGAGGGGGTACCAACGGTAGAAGTTGTACATGATGACTGCTGCTATAAATGTCTTGCCTAACCCCGTTGGAAGGCTTACCTGGAAAAAAATAAATTTATTACTTGTTTATGGTTTTCAGAACTCTGGAATTACAAATAGCCAGCTATCTAAATTATAGTTGATTCATTGGCTTCAACCAAATTTTTTAAACTGACTACTAAACCAGGTGTTCAATAGAGATGCATGAATAAATGAGTAATGATATGCTTTGTAAGCTGTTTTACAAACTGTAACCTCCAGAAAGACTTACTAGTGTGTTTTTCATCAACGCAGCTCTAATAATGTTGAACTGATAATCCCTGAGGGGGTAGTTTGTGGGGTAAATCCATGTCTTGCCTGTGAGCCTGTCATAACCGCTGATCTCTTCATCGCAGCAGAGAGCGCTAGAAACAAAGCATTTTTATAAAAAACTAGCTTTTTCCCGCGACTTCGTCCGCGTATACTTCATTTATTGACAAATAGCTTTTGCCCGCGGCTTCGCTCGCGTGCACCAGGAGTATTTCAATCCCGTTTTTTTTCCCGTTCCCGTAAGAATTTCGGGAAATGTTTTCTTAATGCTCCCTACACTCCCCAAAGAACCCACTTGCCAAATTTCAGCTTTCTACAACCAGTAAAACGAAAAGTCCCGTTTTTCCCGTTCCCGTGGGAATTTCAGAAAATTGTCTCTTAGTGCTTCCCTACACTCATCAAGCAACCTACATGCCAAATTTCAGCTTTCTACGACCTGTAAAACAAAAAATCCCGTTTTTTCCCGTTATTGTGGGAATTTTGAAAGTTCCTCTCTTAATGCTTCTCTACACTCCCCAAGCAACCTACATGTCGAATTTCAGCTTTCTACAACCAGTAAAACGAAAAGTCCCGTTTTCCCGTTCCCGTGGGAATTTCAGAAAATTGTCTCTTAGTGCTTCCCTACACTCATCAAGCAACCTATATGCCAAATTTCAGCTTTCTACGACCTGTAAAACAAAAAATCTCGTTTTTTCCCGTTCCCGTGGGAATTTTGGAAATTCCTCTCTTAATGCTCCTCTACACTCTCCAAACAACCTACATGCCAAATTTCAACTTTCTACGACCAGTAGTATAACAAAAAATCCCGTTTTTTCCCCGTTCATTTCCATCAAAATTTTGGGAAATCCTTTTGTATAGTGCTCCCCTATACTCCCCAAGGAACCTGAAGGCCAAATTTCAGTTTTCTACGATAATTAAAACGAAAAATCGATCCCGTAGAACTGAATATAAATCCCGTTTTTTCCTTATCCCGTTGGAATTTTCGAGAATCCTTAAAACTGTTTTTTACAATTATAATCACCTACTTCTATGTCAAATTTGAAGTCTAGTAATTATAGTTCAGGATTTCGTTGAACTGAATAGGTATAATATAAATCCCGTTTTTCCTTATCCCGTGAGAGTTTCCAAAAATCCTGAAATTATTTTCTTAGTTTTGTAATCATCTCCTTGTGTACGAAATTTGAACAGTATATTTATTAAGTATAGTTACTTAGATAGGGTCACTCGGAATCGAATATAATAAATCCCGTTTTTTCCTGTTCCCGGAAATTTGTGTGTGTGTGTGTGTGTGTGTGTGTTATTGTTTTCGTAATCAGCGACCCAATAAACCGTACAAACAATACTACCCACTATAATATAATAATAATAATAATACCCACGTTGATTTTCAGACTTTGTCACCCCCTATCCCCTTTTAGGGGTTGAATTTTCAAAAAACCTGAAACAGGTGTTTACTCATTTATCGTTAGGAATACTCATGTGAAGTTTCGAATAAAATAGTCTAACTAATCTTGTTTCCCCATACAAACTTTGGACCCCCATTTAACCCCTTTAGGGGTCGAATTTTGAAAAATCCTTTCTTAGTGCACCCCTAGACCTTATAAGGAACCTACGTGCCAAATTTGGAATCTCTAGAACCAGCGGTTTGGGCTGTGCGCTGATATGTCAGTCAGTCAGTCAGTCAGTCAGTCAGTCAGTCAGTCAGTCAGTCAGTCAGTCAGTCAGTTTCTTCTTTTATATATTTAGATAACCTACTGTTTTCAGTGCTGGTTACTGTTACTGCTGACCAAAAGTTTCGCTCACAAGATAATAAGGCAATATAACTTTTATATTAGTGTACAAACATTTATTTATTATTACATTTACTTTATGAGTAAGTAAGTACTGTTTCTCTAGTTCATCTGAAGTGATAATTGGCGGGAACAATGAAACCGTTTGTCGACTATAAACAATGAAAATATACCTCTTAACTTACCTCACGTTTAGATTATCATTACTATTATTGATGGAATCATTTATCACACCCCTAGATAGGTTAGACTGATCCTTAAAGGAGGTATTTTCAAAATGAGCCAAGAGCAAAGACTCGTCGAATAAATCGTCATCATGGACTACTTTACTGACGGTATTTTGTTGCTTTTTAGAGTTATCCATTTTTGGTGTACGTTCTCATTATAAGAACAATGTTGAAAATGTCTCCATCTTCTCTATTTGTTAATAAATAAAGGAAAATGGTAACTAATAAACACTACTTTTCGCGAAAAACAACAAGAGCAACGGCTGACAACTTAGTTGGCTACTGTCAAACTGTCATGTCAAAAAATATAGAGGTTAGAATTTCAGTGTTCAAAAACTGTAAGAAAAGGATTTTTTTTACTGTACAGACAAATAATATCTTTAAATATTATGTTTTAGACAGAAATAGCTTGTAATTTAATTATTTAATATTTTTAAATATAATTTTAGTTTAGAACTCTTCCAAAATTAATTTTAATAAAGATTTTATATTGTATTCTCGTTATTGGTGGCAACTTAATAAAGGTTTTAGAACAAGGGGAAATATGAATATGACATATGTCATAACATAATTGAAAGAAAAAAAGTATGAATATGAATATTCATTCCATTTGATCATTAGCCAAGTTATATACAATATTACGAATTTACAAACAAACAAACTGTGCAAACATACCTTCAAGAAGAAAGTGATATAATTATGTTATGATAATATCTTTTACTTTACTATACTTTAGCTACTGTCCGTTCTCTTAAAGAAAGTTATAATAGTTTAGGTTTTCTTATCTTTTTAACTTTAAGTAATAAATAACATGGAGTTAGAAGATGGATTTGATGATATGCTAGCAGAAATAAGTGAACCAACGTCTCCTAAGCAGCCTAAACTTGATGTGCCAGGTACCAATCGTATTTTGTGGAATGAAAATAAATCTCAGTCTTGAATTTGGGAATATTAAGTAGATTATTACATCTTCAGGAACATCTAATGATGCAACATCGAAACCGGCGTCTTCTAAGACTCATTGCGTACTAGTAAATCAAAAGCAGGTTAGTTCACGTCTTATAAAAGAAAATTCACCTCTTATAAAAGAAAACCACATTTATTGTGAACAGAGACCGAATTACTTTCACATTTATCATACTAATAAATACAATGTAAACATATTGATTTACGTTTGATTTCACGTAATAAGTTTTGTACTTTCTATTTTCATTATATAAAAGTATCACTTTTTCTATCACTTAGTAAACACTGCTGTATGCATTTAAAATGGAAATGATCTTTTTTATAGCGCGGCAACCCATTATTGAAATTCGTGACCAATGTCCCCTGGGAATATGATGACATTATACCTGATTATGAGATTGGAAAGACAATTTGTTTGCTATTCCTCTCTGTGCGTTACCACAACCTAAACCCAGATTACATTCACAACAGATTAAAAGAACTGGGGAAGAAATATGAACTTAGAGTTCTCTTGGTACAGGTAATTATGACAAAAGAGTTTCATTTGTTTACAGAATTTTACTAGATCTAGTTTTAGTACAATAACTTACTGGTTACTTATTCATTCATTGAAATGTTCAGTTTTATTTTGAAATTTTGATTTAACTAGGTGGATGTAAAAGACCCTCACTCTGCATTGAAGAATTTAACTAGGATTTGCCTCCTGACGGACATGACACTGATGTTGGCGTGGAGCCCTGAAGAAGCTGGAAAAATCATAGAAAACTACAAAATATATGAGAACAAACCACCCGATAAAATAATGGAGAAAATTGAGAATGATCCCCATCAAAAGGTAAATTTGATCATTGGAAGCTGTTTCATTTGGTGCATAGGTAGTGTTAGGTACTCTAATTAAATTAAATAGTAAACTATTGGTTAAAATGGTTTAGGTACAAAGCCACAAACATTTGATTGATATATTTTTTATTAAAACACAAAATGATCAAATAATACATTAAATAACATTCAAAATTGTTATTTTTAATGATCAAATAATACATTAAATAACATTAAAAAAAATTATTTTTAATGTTATTTAATGTATTAATATGATAGCAAAAAGATTGCACTTAATTGTTATTATTTTTCAGATTATTAATGCATTGTCTTCAATAAAACCAGTCAACAAAACAGATGCTATGACATTACTAACAACATTTGGAACTCTAGCCAACATAATAAAAGCAACTGAGAGCCGGTTGGCAGAATGCCCTGGATTTGGTGCCACTAAGGCAAAAAAACTTTACAAAGCTTTACATGAACCCTTTCTCAAAAGGGGTAATGTGGCTGTCAACGATTTTTCAGGAGATATTAGTATTGAAGATGTTGAGAAACTTGAACAGGCTGTTGAAAATCAGGACAGCTGAGCTGATCAGAGATTAGTTGTATTTATTTTAATTATGTGAAAGTTGTAAAGCTCCATTACAAATTATAATTTGAATCAGTTTTTTTAATTTTAAGCCATTAATAAATCTATTAGAAAGTAAGTAACTATTATTCAGTTGTCAAAATGATGTTTGATGTATGCAGGATGTTACCATTTAATTTCATGATAATTTGATTGACATTGTAACACTTTGATATACTCTGAATACAACATTTGCCTTTGCCTATACATATATACCTACCTATTACTGTATTAAAAATTTCATATGGCTGATGTTATATCTAACGAATGAAGTTTATCTTCACAATCACGCTTGACAGTAAGCGAAGATGTGGTCTAAGATAGAGCACGCTTAAATATCCAGCAAACGCCGATTCACCCTTGATTTGAAGACATAATTGTAGCGTTCAAAGAACGCAGATGCATGCAGGGAATTATATTCCGGGAAGAAGATTTATGACCTCATTTCTTCGTATACGTCGATGAGACCGTTGAAGAAGGCCAACACTGTCGGCGCGGGGCTCAAAAGGTGGTTGAGGAAGAGGCGCGGGGGGGCGCCGAGCATTGCGCGCCGCAGCTTGTACACCAGCGGGCCGGCGTACGCGCGCCGCAGCTCCAGCGGCGCCAGCGGCGCGCCGCACAGCGCGTTCAGGTGATTCATCCGGCGTAGGCATTGCTGGAACTCCACTAAAGGGTGAAGCAGTTCTCGGTCTAAGATACTCTCAACCTCATCTTTAGAGGCTGTGAGGTAAGATTCTATTATAGCCGCCGCAGTGTTGCAGTCGGCTTCTGTTACATCTTCCCTGTCGGTTGTAGGACTTAAGATCGGTTTCGAGACGAAAGGAGGATTGGGAGTATAGTCTTTGTCCATTTTCTCGAAGACCGTGCTCAGCATGACGTAGGAGAGCAGCACGGCGGCGGCCTCTGCGCTGGTGTCCTCCTGCTTGCGGCGCGCGAAGTACAGCAGCGCGGCCAGCAGCAGCCGCGCGCCCCGCGGCGCCCAGCCCAGCGCGCGCAGCTCCGCGCGCTGCAGCGACTCGCGCAGGAAGTGCTCCAACAACCCGAGGTGCCTCACCTCGCTCCAACCGTTCTCGAACACGGAGACATTCGCTTCATATTCTGGCTTCCGAATGGGATGACCCTCGACGTGCATCGTTAGTCTTTCCGTATCCGTGTCGTATACAAACGTGAATCCATCGTTATTGAAGTTGGTCAGTAAATCGTATGCGTACTTCACAATGTCGAGCGATAGAACCAATGCGTCGTCTTGGCCCGGTGGAGCGATTATGAAGTGACAGCCGAAGAATACTTGGAAACGATAGAGGTTGACGTAGTCGACGGCGACGTGGTTATCGGCCACGCCCGCCGTGAACCAGTCGTCGACGCGCTCCCTGTCTCGCCGCAGCAGTCGCGCCGAAGCCAACCCGCCCGACTCCCGCCGACCAATCATCAACTCGGCTCGGTCGAATTCTTGAACAATCCTATCTTTGTCTTCTCCAATTATAAATCTGAAAATAACGCTCAAGAGCTCCTCTTTAGATTTCATAGAGAGCCAATGGATCAAATGTAAATAACGTTTAAAATTGTTCGACGGCGCATTCAAGTGTCTGAACAAGTCCAAGAAAACGCCTTTAGGGAAAATGTGTTCGTCTGTTAGAACTATAAATAGGGCAAGCTTTTCCTTGGTCAATTTGAACTTTTTCATGAATTTCTCTAGCGAATAATAACGACAGTGTATGCTATTATCGCGGTCGTTAAATTTTAGCTGAGTTTTTAATATGCACTGTAGCCCTGTGAAGAAGAACTCTAGATCTTGGCTTATTACTGGACATTTAAGATTTTGGGCCAAAGCGATAATGTCTTTCTTGCTCTCGTACTCGCAAACAACATATTCGAATCCCATTTCTTCCAAAACCTCCTTGTATATGTCCTGCATGAAAATTGGTCTGATGGTGACATGTTGGTGTTTTTTGTATGTCTTTTTCATATTTTCGTGGCCTCCTTTGAGTAAAAAGTAACACTTAACGTTGGCTTTTTGGAACATGGCGAGGTGTTGGCGAAGGTAGGCGGCATAGCGGTGACTGTCGCAGCCGAACTGATGCAGCAGGCCGCTGTCCTCGTAGGAGTCGAAGAACAAGTTGTGTCCGTCCACAACGACGGTGGTGTCGCGTAGCACCATCCGTTGCGTCCTTAACTCCAGAAAATTGCTAAATGCCCTTATCTTCATCCTAATAACCTGGAAGTTAAGACTTACCCGAAATAAAGTAAGTACAGGTAAATTATGCACAATGCAAATCGTTAAATATTGTATTCATGTTATAACCTACCTATAGTTAGCTACAAAATTGATGTTATCTTAATTCGTTCCGATACACTTTATCTTTTCACTTATAAAAGGTACATACGTTAACTAAGAGAAATACAATTGCTTCGTTTGTTTACTGACTAAGCTTAACTTGTTACAATACTTACCTACTTTACTACTTCAACTCTAATAAGTAGTAGTGTAGCTTCGTGAATGAAACGAGAAGAGAATGCACGTTCTTATTTTGAGATGAGTAGGTACATGATGTCGCGGTAGATTAGCTTGCTCTTTTACACACTTTATATTTTCATCGTGACAATGTAATCGTGAAATGTTCTAGTTCTTTGTTCTTTTTTTACTTACCAACAAGTAGGCATTTGGCATTTCATACTCGTAAGTAGGTATTACCAGACGAAAATAATTGATATGAGTCATCTGATGTGAATTACTTATAAAAAAGAGGAAATTCTTTATTTTTCTGGACGTAAGTATTATTTATATTTACATCCATTTAGCTATTTTATAAAGTATAAATTTAATTCAGTTAGTACCTAAACCTATGATAGGTAAATTAAAACACCGTAGATTACGTATTAAAAATCGACCAACACTGAATTTGACAGTTTTTCGGGGATTCACCGAATTTGTCTTCCATAGACAAACCATTTTTTTTATCGGCTTGAATTAAGCGCACTATTCAAAGCCCTACGTGCAGGGTCCTACGTATAGGTACCGGTCTTGTACCGGTACTAATTATTTTGATAAATGATAATCCCTACTATTCTGTTGTGTGTGTCTGTGTGAGGAATTATCTAATTTCCACTGCTTATACTTACGTGTGTAAGGTAAGGAAGCACTTTTTTGAAGGATTATGCCACGAGCTCACCTCATAGGTACTTATTGTGGCCAGCTTCTTAATTACCTTCTCTAAACTATAAAAAATGTAATTCGAATCATCTCCCGTCAACAAAGGCTCGAATTTCATTCGGGATCTACAATAGTGATTTTTTAGGGTTACGTGGTAACTAATTAGAGAACCTCTTACAATAAACGTAGGTACTAGGTAATTATCAGTGCTTAAACGAAGGAAATTTCAACTTTGAAAAGATATTGTACATTATGTACTTATAATTATACTTTCTACTACCTAAAGTCCGGAAAGTTTAGAAATCGTGAGCTGTGGTTGTCCATGGGCGGCGGTGATCACTTACCATCAGGTGCACCTCATGCCCGTTTGTCGGTTTTAATATAAAAAAAATTTAAGCAAGCCACTACACATTGAAATAAGGTACCTATACTTAAGTAAAAATAAATTCTGGACATTTGTCAAAGATTGTTTGTTGACATTGTTCTTAACTCCTATTAATGTTATAGTGACGCTTATTATGAACATAACCACGGAACTTCATCGATGCCTGTACGGACTCTAGCCTGGATGGTTATTTTCTTGGTTATTTTGTTCTTCGTCCACTTGGAAGGCTGCGGCTCGCGGCCGCGCGTCGCGTTCAAAATAAAACGAACGCTCCTCGAACAGCTCCGAACCGGCTTCGCTAGCGGTCGGACGTCACTGGCCGCGCAGCTCGCGTCGCGACCCTACCGGCGATTAAAAATAAATAACTTTTGGCGGGAAAACTTTTTTCATAAACTGACAGTGCACGCAAGTATTTTTGCGAGTGGTAAAAGGAAACTATGTCTTTTTGTTACGATTAAGTTTAGTGTATTTTTAGTAAACGCCGTTTACTTAAGTCTAGGACCTGGGACATTGCAGGACTTTTAAGTGTTATTTCTTGTGGTGTTTGTGTTGAACTTGGATTGGAAACTTAAAGGTGTGAAGTGTGAATAACAAAACGGAAGGCGTGAACTCCCGAACGCCCTCTCATTGTTTCGGACCTACATACCTACCTGGATAAAAACAAGGGAACATTGTTCATTTGAACTGGCTGCGCTTTTCTCAGGTAAGCACATCCATTTAAAATCAGTTTAAAAGAATAGTTGTATTATAATCCTACTAATATTATAAATGCGAAAGTTTGTGACGATGTGACGATGTGACGATGTGAGTGAGTGAGTGTGTATGTTTGTTCCTTCTTCACGCTAAAACGACTGGACGGATTTAGATAAAATTTGGAGCGAAGATAACTGGTACCCTAGATTAAAACATAGGCTACTTTCTATCCCGGAAAATTGTATAAGTCCCGCGGGATAGCGATAAACATATCAATTGCTAATTCTACGCCGACGAAGTCGCGGGCAGAAGCTAGTATAATATAAAACTCGAAAAATACGACATAAATATAAAATTTGTTGTAATTATGAATTTGAAGCTCCTATTCAGACTTAATGTACTGTTTTAAAAAAAAAAATGACGTTGACAACCCGCTGGTTACACTATATCGAAATTATTCGAAATCATATATTTATTACAAGTAAGTTAAATAAATGAGACTTTTTTTGCAATTATGCGATCAAATAAAACGAACTCTAAGTTAGCTCTACATTTAAATTCATTTGATCGCTTAAAACAGGTCGTATCGTAGCTACTGACAAAAAAAATACATTCAAACATTTCAAACCCATTTTCTAGTTAGTCTGGTTTTTATATCTGAGTCTTGAATGAGTGATGCTATTAGAAAAAAAACAGGCTGTATATACTGAGCAGGTTTCCTGATAATGACTAATAAAAGTTTATCTCCTTACGTTATCTCCACAACTACTCTACTGTCTGTTACCAAGTTATCTGGAAGCGATCCCTTTTTAGGGACTGTTCGCCTACTTACACGCAATTCCCCATCAACTTCAAAGATCTGACAGAGTTCTGCCATTTCTTCATCTATACATAATAATAAAGCTGATTAGAGTAGAAAGTCTCTACATGGAAGATATAAAAAAAAATAGGCTGGGGATACTTAGGATCGATAACAGAACACGTTCCAACTGTTTTTAGAATTTTTGTCTGTTTGTCTGTTTATCTGTGTGTGTCTGTATATTTGCGAGCGCATCACGTGGAAACAGCTGAACGGATTTTAATGCAAACTTTACTAATCAGTCAAGAAAATGTCCGGCCAGGATATGCTACTCTTTATACCGGAAAATTGCGTAGTTCCCGCGGGATAGCGACAAACATGGCAATTGCTAATTCTACGCGGACAAAGTTATGTTTAATAATGCTTGTGTTCAAAATCTTCATGTTGCATTCGGTTGCTGGTTTTATTGAGCGAGGTGAGCCTTTATCGCTTTCCGATAAATATCCAATTTGCATCAGTAGAAAAACGTAGGTTACCTTCAATTTAACCACACTTGTTATCTTGAGTTTTCTACCTATACTATACCTACCTAATATTATGCTCATTTTACTTGCTTTTACGGTAAAATCTGGTAACCTAATCTGGTAATCTGGTAAGTATACATGTTTTGTGATTGCTGTTTTGCTTGCGACTCCGTCTGCGCAAAATTCGCTTATCACTATCCCGCGGGAACTTTGCGATTTCCTGGGATAAAAACTATCCCTATGTCCTTTCCCGGGACTGAAACCATCTTTATACCAAACTCAATTAGTTTAAAGTGAAGAGGTAACAGACAGACACTTTCGCATTTATAATATTAGTATGGAAACTCAATTCTCACCCTCAATATTAATTGACGTAGCGTGGCACTAATATACATACACACACATATACAAATCACGTATTTATCCCCTACGGGGTAGACAGAGTCTAAGGTGACAAGACCTATTACAGGCCACGTTTAGCAAGATTGTGGGCGTATAGATGGAAAATGGAATCAAAATAGTGATGGGTTGCATGCAAGCCGCATCGCCTATAACATGATTCCTATGATTTTCGAACATTTCGTCGATGGGTTTTTACCATCTGCGCGGGAAGAGAAGCTACTGGTACATTCTATGTTTTTTCTTTTCTCCCAGACCAGCATGGAAGTACTGACACTAACGTAACATATTTAACCGTAGGTACTCGTAATGCAATCAGCCATTTTTGTATTACGTGTGTATGATTATAGTAGATTGTACACCGAGGGGATAAAGCACTGTATTATGTCACGGGTGCGATATTGAATCCTGAGCGTACCGAAGGACTCTAGATTTAACTCCCGAGCGCAGCGAGGGTGTTATGAGTTAATTCCTGAGCTTAGCGAGGGAATTAAGATTGAGTCCTGAGAGGAGCGAAGAATTTAAGCGCACCCAAGACATAAACAGTTTTATCTCCGAGGAGTATACTCTACTTTTCTCACCTTTTGCGAGACAATAAAAACCAAGGCAACTAGAAAAAGAATTTCATTTAAACAACAGTAAGTAAAACAAAATTAAAAGTAAAAAACCGGCCAAGTGCGAGTCGGACTCGCGCACGAAGGGTTCCGTACCAGAAAAAAGACTAACAACTACTCTGTTAACGTTACTCTGTTAAAACGCCAACAACTACTCTGTTGTATGGGAGCCCCCTTAATTATTATTATTGTTTTGATTTTAGTATTTGTTGTTGTAGCCACAATAAAAATGCATAATCCGTGCAAATTTCAACTGTCTAGCTATTACGGTTCTTGAGATCTAGCTCGGCGAGTGGTAGCCATGAAATAGGGCTAAAATATCACGTTTTTTGTCTGTGAGCCCCTTAATTATTATTATTATTTTGTTTTTAGTATTTGTTGTTATAGCGGCAACAGAAATACACAATCTGTAAAAATTTCAACTGTCTAGCTATTACAGTACTTGAGATACAGCCTGGTGACAGACGGACGGACGGACGGACGGACAGCGAAGTCTTAGTAATAGGGTCCCGTTTTTACCCTTTGGGTACGGAACCCTAAAAATTATATTTCCAACATTGGTCCAGTTGTAATATTTTTATTTGGAATCTTAGCAGTTCTAATGCGTAACTATATCACAGCGCCAGCAAACACTCGCGGCTTTTGTTTTATTTGAAATTTGTTTCATTCATTTGAAAATCGAACGCCGCCGCTTGCCGTGGCATGGCCATCTCGATTTTCGGAGCCGTGCGATTTTTACGAAATTAGACTTTAAGAGTATGACGATAAGAACTATGAGAAGTGAGATTCATATTACTAACCCGGCGGGTTATAATGAAATTCAGTACAATATTACTGCCCGGCTGAAGCCAAGGGCTATAATGAGTTACTTTGAGTTAGGTTTACATGATATATAATTAGCCATTGTCGAGCAGGTGGTGTGAAAAATAAATTTACAAGTACCTAAGTAAGGTATTTACCTTACTTAGGTACTTGTAAATTTACTTAACTTGTATACAAATCAAATCATACACACGTAAATGTCTGATTGCATTACGAGTACCTACGGTTACACAAATTTTCTTCTTCTTCTCGAGGTGCCATCTCCTACCGGAGGTCGGCTATCATTAGCGCTAGCTTTACTTTTGACACAGCAGTTCGGAACAGTGAGCTTGTGCTAAGTTTGAACCATATCCGGAGATTCTTAAGCCACGAAGTACGCCTTCTTCCGGGTGGTCGCTTCCCTGGATTTTCCCTTGCATGATGAGTTGAAGCAGGTCGTATTTATCACTACGAATTATGTGACCAAAGTACTGCAGCTTGCGTTTCTTGACAGTTTTCAAGATCTCTACCTCTTTGTTTACCATCAGCAAAACCCTTACATTCGATATTCTATCCGTCCACACAAATTTTATAAAAGTTTAATAACTATTTCAATTAAGAATGGCTGAACAAATACGAAAGCCATTCGTTCAGTTATCCGCGTATTTATTTCTGTAAAAAATGAGCGGGAGATAAGTAGGTTTCATCGAGGTAAGTTAGATTTAATATGAAGAGTGTTTCTAGATAAAAACTCTTAAACGTTTAAGCCTAAACAATCTTGTAAATTATTTACTTATCATATTATTATATATTTACGTGCACAGTTAGCAAAATAATAATTGTTTTGTTAGGTTTAGCCATTGATCTTTATTTAATCTTCCCAAGATTTGATACAAAAGACATCAACGTTTTATATATAATAGGTACCTTTCAATCTTCAGGGTTTTTCTTTTTCCTAAGAATGGACTGATAAGATCAGATTGGATTTTAGTAAACTTTTAAGTCCTTTACCTGCTAACTACTGAGAAAAAAACGCAATCCGTCTGTATGGCTCTCACACGTGTTACTTACCCTGCTCGTTAAGTTTGTCTTTATCAGACTGATCGATTGAAACAGGGATGGACTATATGGACTGCGTGATTGATAGAATCCATTTGAAATATTTTATTATCTAGAAGATAAAATATTCAATTTTGAACGGGCAGATCCTCTTAAGATTTCATACGAGCGAAACGACGTTAGCTTTCTAAGTCTTTTTTTCGCTCTCTTGTGCCCCAGATTTTTTGTCTTCACCGAAATTACAAACGCCTTTGTATGTAGCGTTCAGACAGAAAATTTCACATTCTAAAAAAAACTTAAATTTTTGTACGTATAGTCAGCGTCATATAGTTTGAAGCCACAGTTTGAAGCATCCAAGTCGACCAAATAGTTCGGTACACCATAAAAATATTTAGTATGGTGTGTCGAACTTTTTGGTCACCTTAAATGTTTCATATAGACGCTGACTGTACAGTTTTGCTTTACTGTACAAACAATACTTTTTTAGGATTCCGTACTTACCTCAAAAAAAAGGACACCAAATTGAACCAATCCAATGCACATTGAAGATATCAAAAGTTGCATGGCACTCATAATTCTGGTACAATAATAACCAGTTATTAATCGTAGAATACTACTCAGTAATAACTGGTAGGCAATACTAGTATACTTGCTACATATTATAGTGGACAAAAAATAATGGCATGGTAAGAGTGTTTGAAGACCCCATTTATTAGGCTACGAGTTTACCGCAGGTGGAACTGGCACGCGCCGGAGCCAGGTGGGCGGCCATCTTTTTTACATTTGACTTGTAATTATCTCAATGCAGATTAATAGTCTTCACGCTGCAATGGGAAACTAGGACGTGAATGTAATATTGTATTTGACATTGCTCATTACAGCGCCATTTTTTAAGGCAAAGGGAAGCGAGTTATAAAGGCGTAACTCAAAGGTGATTTGAACTTTTTCATGTTTGGATCTTTTATTCATAACGTTTAGGACTCTGATGCAGGGCCGTCTTTAAACTATTTGAGGCCCTGGGCACATTAGGATCATGGGGCCCCTATGACCTAAATATCGGTTATCATTTGGTAATCTGGCAGGAACTAGGGGGCCCCATTCGATCGCGGGGCCCTGGGCACGTGCCCATAGTGCCCAGTGGAGAAGAGGGGCCTGCTCTGATGTCCAATGATTTAGAATTTTCGAACAAGAACAACTCAACGTAATTTTTTATTATATTCCTTAGAAATATCTTCTGAATAATAATGATTGATCTCAAGGCATTTTAAGAACTTCAAATGTCGGTTTTTACTCGGTTCGGTATAAGGTAATTTACAAAAGTTCTACTTTCCGTAGCATTCCCAATTCTCACACTGCTTATTTTCAAGGTTCTCATTTAACTTGTCTTTAGTGGGTTAAACATAGTTTATGGTGCATCACGTAAACTTGAAACGAGTCGTACTTAGTCAATATTATTGGCTTATTGGCTCTACTAATAGGTCTGCGACTCGCGGCACTCCTGCGCAGCGGACGCGTCACCGTTAGCTAAATATGTGGTTAATTGACGCTGACATCGTCTATACCTACTTATATTTTTCACTGTTACTCGCTAGGGATAGAATAAGGATAGAAGTTCTAATTTAGTTTTTTTTTTAACAATAAAATTGCTGTCGGGGACCGGGGTACGAGGACGTAAATAAACGAAAAAGTTTTTCGGGTGCCAGACGGAATATGAACCCGCGCTTCATGGTCTTATTCCTCCGAGGTTCATGGCTATTTTTTCGTTTATTTAGTTTTATTTTCAGTTAGTATCGATCGCCGAATTGTTATCGAAATATATTGACTCTACCACGATTTCGACAGCGTGTTAGAATACTTATACTTTTTATGGATCGTTGTGCCCCTCTGTTTGCCAAAACTTATTTCAGAAACGCGTGGAGGTCTCAAGTTAAAAATAATATGAAATCCTTAGGACTTTGGTCTCTTGGAGCTGAAAAAAAGAGTTTTTTTTTTTAACTTGTTCGGAATCCACAGCGCGCGACTCCAACTAAAACTTGGACGGATTTTTTATTTGTTTTTTAATTCTCCATGAATCCTGACAAGAAGATCAAGTTTGAATCATAATCATAATCATTTATTTATTGTCAAGACTGTGTAAACAAGTTCACATTACAAAATTACAGTTTCAACAGTAAAGTAAGTCAGAATAGAAACGGCAACAACAAATCCAGCGTTGCAGCCAGCATTGCCTTTTTATCTTCATGTTATCACATGTGACGTGACGTCTCTCGCAAATTTCCTTTTGTCTGCTTCTCGCATCTGACACAGTTTTTACCAACGACTGGGCTCGTAATTCGTGTGACAACGCCACACTGTCCCTGGCGATAGTCGTGATTGCTTTCATCACGATACGGTTCACATCACGACTTGCTAATCTACATCTACTATCGAACGAAGGAGACAATAGAGCACTGAGAGGAAAAAATCTGATGTGCGGCGACACTGGTGTGCTTATGTGGCTGATTTGAATAACATAGTTATTACAATCGTAACTTGATACCTGAAAAAACCATAGGTATACTCAAGTAATACCTATGTATGGATGAAGTTTCGGGGGCAAGGGAGGCGATGCCCACCACGGAAAGATCTTTGCTCACCTCTTGCTTTTAAACAAAATTAGAAACTCATTGAATATAACAAAATTATGTTTTAACAAAGTCTAAATGTTAAAAAGACGATAAACACAAACAAATGTCAAACTGACAGAATTCTGTAACGCTTAAGAATAAGGCTAATCCCCTACGTTTTACTGTAGCGGAATGGCTGGCCCCGACATGTAGACAAAAATATGCTCTCTTAATCTTTATGAAAGTTTTTTTTTATGGATGTCCATACAGCTTACGTACGGTTTGGCGCTTATGGCTCAGGATGGCTAGCATGTTAGGCCGCGCGAAACGTTTTGATGTTCAACAGCTAGTGTTATTACCGTTCTGTGAGCAACGAGGCGCGCTTACCTGTATACGAGTGTTCCATTCATCCTAAAAGCTAGAGCCACTACCAGATGACAGCGCCTCTAATTCCAAAACGCATTAATGCATCGGTCGCCGCAAGATTTGGTTTGTGCTTATCGGTTCTAAAACTGTTGCGTCACTGTCACTGTCATGACCTTTGATGGGAAACGTATTGTGAGTGGACGACGCTTGGACATCTCTTTGTCCTCTCGACAGTGACGGATGAGCCTCATTAATGGGAAGTAGACCGGCCATATTGTCACCGTGTCTTCGCTGCAGCAGTGTTGATATACGTACGTATAGTTGTGG
Source organism: Pandemis heparana (assembly GCA_963854515.1). NCBI lineage: Eukaryota > Metazoa > Arthropoda > Insecta > Lepidoptera > Tortricidae > Pandemis > Pandemis heparana. The sequence continues at coordinate 5,256,928 of OY978011.1, read as the reverse complement.
TATAATCTGTGATTTTCACGCCTGTTTGCCACGCTTACTTTGGTACGGTGAATTCAATTCAATCTGCTCAGATAAGACTAATGTGGAGCATGTTCGTTGGTGGTCCGACGTCAGAGGAACTGCTTACTCCAATTTTTTATGATCCTACTTTTCTTACTAAGTAATATTGTAAACTGGAAAGTTTGTAAAGTTTATTTGTTCATGGTTCAAGGCCTTAATGGCTGCATGGCTTAGAATGAATTTTCACACCTGACGCGTTTTGTGGAGCCGCCGTCTAGGAAAATCCCTCGTTGCTAATAATTTTCTTTGTTATGGAGCTAAACAATTTTCTACTAGTATGCTGCCTATAAACATGAAAAATACCTGACATTGTTGTTGCAAAGATAACTCCTTTCAATTTGACTTTCTAACACACTCTTTCCGTCGATAAGAAGTATATTACTTCTTCTACTGTACCTACCTATACTAGGCCCAAGATGTTTGAAACAAGTGACCCTCGCGGGTTAGTTCCCTCTAAGTCTGATGGAGAAAACAACTGAAGTCTAGCACGCTGCTTATCGGAAATGCAATGTAAAATTAAAAACAATTAAACTCCAAGATTTACAAGTGTCGTTAACATTATCAAACAACGTTGTGTCAGCAGTTTTTCTTCAAAATCGTACAGGAGTTGCCTCAATAATAATAGTAGCTATACCGGGCTTGACTCGTGCCATCTCGCGGGTCGCCGCACGCGCAGCCTCCGCTTTGCTCCTTTTGTGTCACGTATAATCAACTTCGTGCTGCACACACGTGTGCCTCCTTGCTAGTGAGCTATACGTGCATAACTCCTACATCCAAACCTCATATGGTTGGACTACGAGGCTTTAGTGTGTGAGAATGACAAGTCAGCACGGATTTGGTTGGTGCGTTAGGCTGTAGGCCTATTTAAATATAGAAATGATAAGGCTACCTATGTAAAAAAGCTTTAGAGAATTACGTAGGCGACATTGAAAGAAACTTTAGACGCGAGTCGTATTTGTGCATACATATAATTGTATGTGCTGTAATGAACAAAGAGTTTATTTACGTAGTTAAAAGCATTGTTCCTATTCTAAGAACCGCATTTTTTCATCGTATTACGTATACCTACCTGTATAATATGTCTAAGTACATTCTTAACTCGGCATACGTACTTACTTAAGTATAAGAATGAAGATTATGTTAGAGAAGCTTAAGTTGTTAATATTAAGAAGCTAATGGCCGCAGAGATTGTAGCACCGTTAGTGCGAATGTGGATTCAATTAACTTGTAATGGAGTGGGCGGATCTCGGTATTCGGTTTTTAAATTCCTACTTTGACCCTGAGGCGCTTTTGGCCACAATGTAAGTCTGGCTGATGAAGTCCAAATGGTTACTGGCTCTATTAAGGGCCTGTTCCACCACTCTGTGGTAAGTTCCAGTTATCTTAACTGTCATTTATCTATGACTAGCTGTTGCCAGCGACTTTGTCTGCTAAGAATTCGTTTACCGCTATCCCGTGGGAACTACGCAATTTTCCGGGATAAAAAGTAGCCTATGTGCTATTCCAGACTTTTCTCTATGTGCCAAATTTCATCCAGATCCGTTGGGCCGTTCTGGCGTGATTGAGTAACAAACAAATATCCATCCATCCATCCATCCATCCATACTTTCGCATTTATAATATTAGTAAGATTCCGTCTCTATTTATTACTACAAAACAAAGACGTCATCATAGTTACCTAACTGACACTTAGGATAACTGGAACTTAGCAGAGAGTGGTGAAACAGGCCCTATCTAAGTAACCCTAAAGGTATATTTGAAAAATAACGCTACAGTCGCGCACTAACATATTTTTAAAATAAATCCTAAGAAAAATATTCGCTAAAGGTATCCCTTTCATTACATTACTTCACTTATGGCTAAATATGACAACTCGCTTTTTGCGTATTTGCCAATGATCCGATTGACCAAAAATTTGCAGCATAATGTGTAGAGCTGGGAGCTGAAAGATGATAAAGCAATAATCAAAGTATCGTCCACAGAACATGAGTAATCTACAACACAGCTAAGTAGGTACCTATGTATACATACTTAGCATTTTATATTGGATTGGTACATCCAATACAAAAATCTACACTCAGATAGATAAACAATAGGATGTGATAAATACATATTGTTAACTTCAAATAAGACTTATTAGATTCCATGTAACAGATAATTGAAACCATAACGGGTACTATTATACAAATTTAACCGACATATTTAGGCATCTTTTAGTAGAAAGTCGAAATGCTTTGACGGCAGATAATGAAGTCTTTATGTCGAAACATAGCTTTGAACTTTGGTTCAATAGGTGCACTATGAGATCGATGATTGCAGTCTACTGGGAAGATAATAAGGTCTATTACGGGTTGATTGGGCCCTCAGGTCGACCTGAGCTCTCGAACCGTCGCGACTGAACCTTTTACGGTTATCACACAAATTATTTATTACTAATGGCGCTCTTGAACTTGGTTTTTAAGCCCCATTGAGCGATGGAGAAATCTTTCCCGTTCCCAGACAAATATGGAAACACTTGACGTTTCAGACGTCCATTTTTTGCGACACTTGTCGGGAGTGTTAAACTTTTGTAGATAAGAGTGCCGAACTGCCATTTAAGTTAAGAATATGACGAGGTGAAAGACTTCCTAATATTCGAATTCAAAATGAACCTAGAAATCATATGGGTACCTCTACATATTTATTTTTTCATCTCTGTAGGTTCCGAGGTGAACAAACAGAGAACAATATTATGAATAGGTAGTAGTAAGTGAAGGTAGTAGTGAAGCCAGAACATAATTTTCCACGAATATACATTTTGTTAAAGTAGATTAGATCTTAGGATTAGGAAATTTCTATTTTATTTCAGTAATATTTTTGTGCTCGTTTCAATACGTAGGGGAAAGCGCACCTTAAAAATAAATGGTAGGGCCATATAAACTCCAAATCTATCCCAATCAATTGATGCACTCACACTGTAATCTTCTATTATTTGTACAAACAACTCATTGGTTTAAAATCACAAGTCATGTCGTATAACCGTGACGTGGCGTTAAATAAATAGCTAACAAAAGCTCGATTAGCGTCCAAACATGGTTATTAAGCTTTTAAAGAACGTTTAGTGACAAAACACGTCACGATTTGTGTCTTTTTAATCTCCTAATTCACCAATCGTTTTTTATCGACAACTATTAGGCATTAACTATTAAGCCTTCATCTTTTCGTCTTCAATGATTTGGACGTCTGCTGTCAAATTTAATTACGGGACTTTGATAATTTGTTCATTTGTTCGAATTGACTCCAATTGGATTAGGGTTTTTTTTATGCTTTAGCAACAGGCTAAGGCAAGTATGTATTATCAAATGAACGAAAACGTATATAATTAACTAGTGGATTTATATATCAAAACCAATACATACGGGGATTTTTTAGCAATACAGTCTCCATTCAATCATGATTACATTTCCGTAGATCGAAAAACAAACGAAAACTATTAAATCATGGAAGGTAATATCGGTCATTATTTAAGCTTCCTGAAACCCTTTCTCTAAAGAACTATATCAAGAAATTGATGAAGTCTTTTATAGTACCTAAGCATTAAAAGATTATTCGACCGATGGTTAATTTTCTATAATCTTTAAAAAAATCGCTTCAAATTCCAATGTTTTGTACTTAGAACTTTTGTCAATGGCTATTGAAGTTTTATTTGTTCGAATAACCTGATTTTAATATGAAAAGTTACTTAATTATAGCTCACCAGCTGCTAAATTTGTACCTATACACTATACATAAAGATTCCGAAGGTATACATATAGGTAAAGTTAATGTTTACTTCAAAATCTCAGTATCCTTCTAAGATAAAAAGTGAAAATTAGACCGTGTCGAGGAATGCGGAGCGCGGTCGCCGGATCATTTCGGTCATTATCTTCATAACCGTCATTACGAGAGTACGTTCATAAAAACATGATCTACCATTGGGGGCTCACCCCTACAAAGTTTGAAAATAATTGAAACAAGTAAATTATTAAAAAAAAAATCGACTGCGTAAGTTTTTAAAATTATCTTACTCTCACGACTGACGAATGTAATGATACCTTTCAAGCTCAAATGCTGGTTAGGTTCTAGACTAGAGCGTGCCAAAGAAATTTACATATATATATATATATATATATATATATTTCTTTGGCTTTATATATATATATATATATATATATATATATATATATATATATATATATATACATACGAGTGGTACAACTGGACAATACGATTACCATTATAAGACTATCAGTAAAAAGCAACTATTCAATCGTTACTCGATTTCCAGCGATCAAGGGTTAGTTATTTAAGACAAATGAATAAACCAAAGGATGGTTTTTAAGGTCGCCATTATTCATTCTTATCTGCTGCTCATTCTTGAGGGAGCATTGGTCACGCGTGACATTGGTCAACTGTCGGATAATCACAAAAGAACATAAATCACACATAAGACGCTATTATGGCTTTATTAAGCCGATTTGTAGGGCGAGGTATGTCGCATAAATTTACACAGTCTATTATAAGAATAAGATTCAGTTTACAAGAGTAAAAAAAAAGCCGGTCCAGTACGAGTCGGACTCGTGTACTGAGGGTTCCGTGCAAATTTTAAAGCTAATTATGATCAAATCAGATCATTTCCATCATAAGCTAAAACAATTTTGTTTTTCATATTTATCATACGGTATTAAAAAAAAGTTATTCTTATTAGAGTTGGAAATCAGTGATTTTCGGACCTTTTCCTTTATGCTCTGGGGATGTACCTACTTTTTGCCAAATTTCACAATTCTATGTCAAACTTGGGTAACTACCTATAAGTCCTTCTTATTTTCTTTGTGAAACTTCTTGAACTTGATATAAGTATAGGTATAGATATCTCACATTTACGAAACCACTTGAAAAAGAAAACACTTCCACTCTGTATGCATTAAGTCAGTTACTTACGGGTACTAAATTAAAAGCTTTGATGAGATTCCGAACCCCGGCTCAGGTTATTCCTGTCTTGGTTATAATCATTTTAATTTTATCGCCGACCAATTGCTCCATCTGATCACAAAGATAATTGCCAACGATCGCTTACGTAATCACACGTTTTATAAAAAGTTTGAAGATGAAATTTCTGGTAAGGATCACGTGGAGCTCTACCACAGATGATTATTTTATGGGTGGCGAAAATATGAGTTCATAAAGCGACGGTCAAACGGGGGCGAGCCGCGGGGAACAGGGGCCTTACCATGACCTCCTAATTCCGATTCCGACGCAGTTCAAGTGTTAGCTGTCACTTTTAGTATGAATCTGACAGCGAGCGAACGTAAACTGAATCGCAGACTTCATGGTAAGGCCCCAGCTAGTTAGTAAAAATGTCTCCATCGTCAGTATTCAGACAAGTGCACAGCCTTAAAGGGGCAACTAATTTGAAAAACTACGATGAAAATCTTTTATAGGAGTATGCAACCGAACTAACCCAAACCCTGCCGCAATATTTTGAAATATTTCAGATACGCCTTGTCTAATTTCAAGTCGTTTACCCACTAAGCTGTCATCGGTGTATGAAACATACATGTATGCGTTTTTATCCCTTAGGGTCTAGACAGAGCCTAAGGTAACAAGACCTAAAGGCCACGTTTAGCATGATTGTGTATAGGTGTGCATAGGTGGAAAAGGAAATGAAAAATAGTGATGGTTGCTAGCCGCATCGCCTATGATTCCTGAGATTTTCGCCCAGCAAGGGTACATTCTGTTTTTTCTTTGCTATCAGACCAGCAACCAAACCAACCAGCTAGGTTACTTACACAAGTCTTATAATCCATTATGTGTATTTTCTTGATAACAATCTTCACGTGGAAACGACAGGGAGCAATCGTGCGGCGCGAGGATATCTTATTCTATTTCTCACAAGCTCCGGTTACCTACGCAGGGTTAAACCGCGATATCAGATCGCTACAACCAATAACTGTAACGTGTTTCATACATAATTATATTCCTTCTATGCGGAGTAAACCCCCCCGTCCCGTCTGCTCGTTTGTCCTCTCTTGTATATAAAAAAAAACTTACAATGTACCAGTTGCTTCTCCTCCCTCGCAAATGGTAAAAGCCCATCGAGGGAATTATTTATTATTTTCCAGACATAAAGTCACCAGTTTTGTGTGTAATTTAAGTAGTCCCCTGAGATTTTGAATTGGTATCTCAACATTCTGAGATGGGCACACAAATGACCACTCATATACGCCAATGCCCACTACATCGTCAAATACTTACTCAATAAGTTTTTTCAGTATCTGTATTATAAGCGTTATAGTGCTGTAACCAGATTCCATCACAAAATTAAAATTATAATTAAAAGCTTGCAATTGCGGTATTGGTACGCTGCACGTGCTGCCCCCTTCTATTTGTGTTCCACCCGTACAAGTGTATAGTAAACATTCCTCACTGCCGTAAACACCGCTGCAAATGCATCCGTGAAATAAAACCAATGTGCTGACCAGAATAAAGTCTTGCGCAAGTGATACAGGAATTAACCTGATTTTGTTGAATTATCGATCGCCATTGATCGGAAGCGGACGATGGGTGTGATGTTGAAATAACTATGTTTTTTAGAAATAAGATATTGTAGATAAATACAGGGTATTTCATACATACCGTCAAATGTTAAAAAGCGCTAAATTTAAATGTAAGCAATAAACAATTTGGTTTGACTTTTATTGATAAGTTCACTGAAGTACAAAAAATGCGTCATATTTTTTTTTAAAGTGAATAGCATAATATTACTGCTCAAGAAGATATTTGATTAGATATACATATATATATCTGACGCATTCTTAGAATTTGTTATGGTAGTTATTACGTTAAACCCTTGTATCTCGCTTTTGATTTACTCCTAAAAACTGGGCGCATCATGAAACGACTTTATCACGAACTATTTTTAAACAGTTCTTAGTATTTATATGAACTAATTCTGGTTCCAGAAAAATATCACTTAATAACAAGCGCGAGAATATTTATGCATTCGCAAGTTTATCTGTGTTTTAAAGGCTGCGTTTATTTAGCGATAAATCGGGTTGTTTGTTATAAACTGCTCCGTCGTGACAGTTCGTAGTATTTACGTCACAACCCAACTCGCCGCTCGTTACGTTCAAATAGTTGTGCAGTTGGTTAAAAATAATCGAAATATTGGGACACACAATTAAGTGTGAGTTATTTCTGTGTTACAGTTTACAGCGAAAAGTTTCTAGACAGCCATTTTGTATGGTTAAAAGTTAACACGGCTCAACTTTTTGAACTAATATAATATGAAATGAATAGGTACTCTAAAATAAAACAATACCTATGTCACAAGATTTGAGCTAGCGACGCCAGTTCCTACTAAGGAAACTAATTATAGTTGATACTTAATAACATGCTTAAATAATTATAAAATATTTTTCTTTTATAGTTAGCGTATCATAGATCATAACATACCTACTGCATGTCCTCAGTCGCATCGTTGGCTATCATTTTCTTTGTTCGTTTGTATTGTCGTGGCAGTGTCAGTCGTAACGCCATTTCACACATCACTAATTTGGACCAGTCAACATATAAAAAAGTGTAATACGTACAAAAAAGTGTGAAGCAAAATAACCAGAATTTTACACGTTTGCTTAAGCCCGTTTTGTCATTTTTTAAGAGACGCCGTAAACCTTCGCTCAGGAGGTTGTACCTAAAGGTCAATGCTTTTATTACAATAAATCATCAACTGTAAGGCATTTTTCATGCCCCAGGCTTGGTTCTTGGCATATGCAAGAATTCATTTTACTTTTGACGGATGGTAGCCAGATACAAACCTACGTGTACCTACCTATAGGTATGCGTACTCTTACTACATTGTTTGGGCCTGCAGAGGGCCTGCATAATGACGGCTCGACGCGCGTAACTTTCTAGCTATAATTACATGCTATGTTTCCTCATTTCTTATATATCTGGACTTAGGCACTGTATTTTTTTTTTTAATTTGCTGTAAAAGTGCCGAGAGTGACCAGGCAGGGATGGATTTTTGAAAGCACATCTTGACTGGAAAGTAGTAAAAATTTGGATTAGATTTTTTTTTGTAGTGTACCTACACAGATTTTTACCGCGCCGAAACAGACGAATCGCGCTGTCCCACAGAACGTCAAAGCACGTAACGGTGCTCTACTTTTAAAAACGACGTTACGTTTAATATTATAATTATAAATAACATCGAATTGTACATGTCACCGGGATGATACGGAGCGAGGAATGTGGTCATTCCTTGCGCGTGATTACGCGTCCCAGTCATTAGGCGAGTCAGCAGTGTAATAACTGCTAGTCGTAACGATTTTAGCTTCCTGACGAGTCTAGATCATTCATCTGTTAGCCATGGTTCTAAGGAGCCCCAGTTTCAGCTGAATCAGAACATTAAATTTTCAGGTTAGTTTTTAAAGGAAGTTTTGTTGACTTAGATTACTATTTGAAAGGCAGGAACTAACTACCAGTTCAATGGTGACTCAATACGAAACAAAGTCTTTTGAATCGATTAGCTGTAAATCGCCGAATACCTCGCGCTAGACTCTAGCTATAGACATTATTATTTCTACGCTCATTGTGAGACTAAACAAAACATTTCATTGTTTTAGTTTGCCGCAATCCTATGCCACAATGCTTGCTCGAAGAGTGAAAGGAATCTGCTAATGATTCATTGTTCAATTAGCTCGAAACCTTATTAAAATTATAAGGAAATCGAGTGTTGCTTCCGGACGCTTTCATATCACATTAAGTATATCTACCTCTAACGTGTAACTTTCTGTGAAGTAACATTATCTAAGAGTGCACATACGCTATTTACGACTCATCACGTTGTCCTCTTTGATTAGCGACTGTGATTTGTACAAAAGCCTTGACAAAGCCCTAACGAAAAGCCCCTTACAAAATTAATTATATTTAAACTTTTAAATTTAGAGCATGCATACCTTCATAGAGTGCCCAACATAACCAAACCATTTCCTTCCAGCGCACAAAATGGCGTCTCGCTGACCGCATGCATAGCAATGGGCGCGCGGTGACGGTATGGCGGCGGGTATGGCCGCGCACGCGCAGGAGCTGCGGCCGCAGCACTCCCGCGACGGCTCACGGGACTCCGGCATCTTCCACACCACCAAAGGCCTGTGGAACGCCCCGGGACTCAATAATTGCTTCTTGAACAGCGCTGTTCAGGTAAGATTCTTGTTTACTATCTTCTGTTTTTTATTTTCTTCTGTTTCATCGATCCCGGCAGTACTATGACCATACGAGGGGTAACCGTTAGCGTCCACTGGGAAAAAGGCTACTTCCCGTTGACCACGAAATACATAGTATAAAACCACGATAGTATTAAAGCGGTATCTTACGCCTTTCGCTATACTACCCTGTCGAACTAATTGAGGTTCTTTTTAAGGCAGTGGGTTAGGAATCGTGTTATAGTTAAATATGTAGGTAAATATTTCTTAATTGTATACTCGTATATTTTTTGTTTATAATCTTTTTGGAAATTTTACGTTATATAACGTAAAATTTTCAGACATATGTCTGGATTCATTCAAAGTGGCAACGACCCAACCGCAATATCAGGTGGCATAGATAGTGTAATTAATTACAAAACAAGATTGCTCAGTTTAACGTGCTAGCTTGGGTTTTCTTAGTAGGCATTGTGATAATTTAGAACAGCACACTGACACTCCAGTTATCTACTGAAATAAACAGTATTTTACAGTAGCTAAACTGAAGCCGTCTTATATATGACCGGAACGGATATTGGTGTCCAACACTTATCTCACAACTCTGGTGTCGTAGTCTTTTCGAGTCTTTGGTAACTTCCCACTCTCCTGTGGTACATCCTATTAATATTATAAATGCGAAAGTTTGTGACGATGTGACGATGTGAGTGAGTGAGTGTGTATGTTTGTTCCTTCTTCCCGCTAAAACGACTTGACGAATTTGGATAATATTTGGAACGAAGATAGCTGGTACCCTAGATTAAAATATAGGCTACTTTTTATCCCGGAAAATAGCATAGTTTCCGGGGGATAGCCATAAACATGTAAATTGCTAATTCTGCGCAAAAGAAGTCGCGGGCAGAAGCTAGTATGTACATACATACATACATACATTAATCACGTCTTTATCTCTTACGGGGCATACCTGACCTCCTGTTGTATTGTATCAGTTATTTAATGAACTTCTTAGCTTAGGTAGGTATTTCGTCGTGCATTACGACTACAGGTAAAGCGTATCGTTGTGTATATTGCTTATCATATAAATTTTACAGCCTTCGTAAGCCTTGCAAAGGTGGACACGTAGAAAAATGTAAGGAGCTTCATTTGAAATGTTTACCCGGCACTCGCTAAATTCCGCGAGGTGTTGATTAAATAAAGCGTGTACCTAAATGGATTCGTAAATTGTTTGCTGTGTAAAATGGTTGCCTGCTGCGTGGGTGGGTCGACTGGCAAAAACAGCGAAGTGAGCGAGTACTTTACTTACTTCAAATAAGGCACGTACGCTTGTTTAAGCTTTTTGACGCCAGACAGAATTATTACCTACGAATAAGGAAAAGGCTGTGAAAGGGTTTGAAACCATCTCCTTCATGCCCAACCTTGTCCCTGCAGCAGGATGTCATATTGGTTAAGAAAAGTCTTAAGAAAACTCAACGACATATTTACTACGAAAAGAAATTGGTTTACCAAGTTCCGTTAACTCTCAGTATGACAACAAATAATCGATTCTGTTCTAAACACTGTCCCGTTTCTTGGAGGGCAGTATTTTAAAACAAACAGATAAGACTTGGCTGCGGAGTGTCCATAAACGTAAAAAGCATTTCAAAGCTCAGGGCCTCGGACTGGGACCGGTTTGAAACTTCAATAATCCTTACACGAATGTAATACTTAGTGATAAATCGGAGGATAAATGAGGCATTAGGCGCAAGCGTCGACGGGCATTATTCAAATATCATCGGGTAAGCCGGGGGCCTAATCCTTCACCATCTTGAATAAATAACCACCTATTAACATCTATGATTACTTGTACGATGTCATTGGTGGTTGAGAATAGGTACATCTAAAGTCAACCCACGTTAAGGCTTAGAAGCTCAGGTCAACTCTAATGATTCTTGCAAATGTTTAGCACATACGCTCATGTTTTTTTAAACAGCTTTGTGATGTAGGTAGCTATTATAAGTACTCATTTAAGTGCTGTGTTGTTAATAGTTTAACACCACCTTAAAGTTAGAGTGTTATTTTATTAATATCTATATCTACGTTTGACTGAGTTTAAAACACGCTTATTAGCTCTACTAGTCGACGACACTCCTGATTTTTCTCTAAGTTCCTGATTCTATCACCAACTCGAACTCTTGTACGAAACAAGCAGTAGATTTTACTTACATTAATGAAATACAATAGTTCTAAACAATACTGAAACCTAGAACTAGAACACAGAAAAATCCGAAAAGTAAAGATATGGCCGGGAAATCTAACGGATAAATATTGCCCAGTCGAAAAGTAAAATTCTTGATTCATTGACAGTATTAAATCCAATGTTCAGGGACAGCAAGAATAATAATAATAACCAATATTTAAAATTACGTTATGTCCAATAGCTCTGTTAGAGTGGTTATGCCAAGTGGACAATTTAGTTTGGTGACACACGTAACGGCGTGTACTCGTTTACACAGCAGCAGTAAGCACCCGTCGCAGCAAGAGAAATTCTGATGAGCGGAATTTTAGGCTGACTTTCGAACGCAGTTTTGTGATGATGAGTCTAAAAAGGTTATGGGGGTCGTTGTTGTAACTCTTGTATTAATAAAATCTGTTATTGCCTGTAGAATGCTACCGGTTTGCCTTTCGAGAACTTATATGTCCATTATGAGCTGCTGTTGTATTGTATTGTGGTAGACTATATAGGTAGTATTTACTTCCCACTTCTCCATTTATGTGGAAGGTAGTTATGTCAAGTTCAATGTAGTGAATGTAGTTGTAGTAAAAGGAACGTTGCGCGGTTCACAACTAAACCTGCCAGCGGATTTGATAGAAACTTTTAAAACAATGCTTTACCATATTTCCCACACTATTATGCTCTACTTTCGCAATACGCCAACACATAACTTACGCTCATTAGCTTTTTATTCGCTTTACTTACCTTTAAATGCATAATTATAGCGCTCATTACAAAAAGCTATATTATTTATATCCCGCGACGTTAACAAGATAAGTAAAAACGGTTCATAGAAAAGTCCTAACCGCTGTTTTGTACACGCATGATTTACATTCCTCAACTCGTAGCGAGTTGATAAATCTGATACAATTTACATACACGTAATTACGTCGGACAGGCGGAGAAAAAAGTATCAGCCTCAGACTGGGCGAGGTAGCCGCATCAAACTCTCATTAAAATGCCTACACCTATGATACTTTGGTGATGGACAATGGACCCCATAAAAGTACAACGCACTTTAGCGGCCGGCTTCGTTTTGTTGCGTCGGCTTTAATGTCAAAATGTTGCGTTAGATCAATTACGTCGTCATAATACGCATGCTAGGATGACAAGTATTCAGTACCAAAGATCGACATATCAGTTTGAATGTAAAAGCTTGAGTTACAAAGAAGCAACTTTTATTGCTTGTTGCCTGCCATTATGTTCTCTTCCCTACCTTGTCGAAAGGCATAAAGATAGCGTGAATTGTGGCTCGTGCCAGGAATGCAAGAAAAAGTTGAATGTGTATGTGTGACGCTGGCGAGCGCGGAGAGTGCGATTTGCCGGCGGCGTCGTCTGCCTCAGTGATGGATTATCTTTATCTCCTTACCTCGCAGCACTATCGCGAAATGGCCGCTCATAAAAGACTCTTGGATAATTACCTGATGAAAAGGTTATTTTTAGCACCACAATTGACCAGTCTTGAGTCTGTCTCAATTCTGCACTTCAGCAAAACACGAGATAACGTTTAACAATATGACATTCAAGGCCTTTGTGACTTCGCAACTACATGAAAAAGCAATAAATTTCCTGACTGTTTTTCTTTTGACGTTATTGTTATTCCAAATCACCCTAATATTAATGTTAGTTGTTAATAAAATTTAAAAAACAATCATGGGAACTCGATAAACTATGTTTGATACGTTTAATAACAGGTTTGTTCCCATAAAAGTCACTCCTACAATATAATTGGAGCACGCGATAGCCCTATCAATCTCTCGTAAAGGAATTAAAAATTACTTCATTGTGTCGTAAGTGTCCGGTCTCAAGGCGTCTGATTTAATTAAAATTATACGGACGATGAACTCTCAAAAAACTAAATCCGCGTCTGCATTGTAGACTTCTCGTGCTACTTAGATGGAAATTAAGTAGGTAAGTAAGTAACGTTTTTACTTCCTTAAAAGTATTTCATTAACATTAACTACACAGACGTGCTATTTTGCGAAAATCACACGGTTCATACAATAACACGGTTGAACTAGGTACATGTAGGAACATCGCTACATAAAACGATAAACCAGTCAATTTGTGTGTGTGTAGTATTCTAACTAGCGACCCGCCCCGGCTTCGCACGGTATATTATACATATAAACCTTCCTCTTGATTCACTCTATCTATTAAAAAACCGCATCAAAATCCGTTGCGTAGTTTTAAAGATTTAAGCATACATAGCCCAAGTAACACAGAAAGCATTTTAACAAACGAATAGTACACTTATGTAGAACTTAAGGTCCGTATAAACTCTTATATAAGTTCACCGAGCATCTTGACGCTTTATATTGGCATTTCAAAACCATTATGATGCTTTAGACGGTATAACGGTTAGATAATGGCATATCAAAATGCTTTTGTAAAGCCTATAGTTTTAGTGCAGCAAACCACAACGCAGCTGTACAGCTTTCCGCTGTTTTTAGTGCATTTGGATCTACAATAGCATTTTTAAGTAGTAAATAAATGCCTAATGCTGTTTAATAGCATAAACATGAACCATTATCATGCCACGTTAATTCGCTATACAGCTTTCAGCAGTTTTTAGTGCCTTAGGGTTTATAATAGCATTTTTAAGTAGTAAGATATTGCCTAATGCTGCTTAATAGCATAAACGTGAATCAATGTAATGCTAGCATTCGAAAGATCAACTGAGTTCTGTTGTGCGGCTAACAGCTCTTTAATCAAATACACGTGAGTTATTGTAATGTGTAAAGCCGTATATACATTCATTTTAATGCATTATTAAAACCATTTGTCGGCCATATTTAAGAAAAGCAACTTACGTTAGTATTATAATTATGTGATCAACAAAACAAAAAATAGACCTATATATTAACTATATAATTTTACTGAATACTGTCCAACCACTAATATTATGTTAATTATGCAAAATTCGTTCTATACTAGGAATACACAATTGTTTTGGTTATTTCACACATAGATTTATTTACCATATTATATCAAAACTACAAAATATCGAAGGCGCGTGAAAATTTTCAATGAAACTTGTATAGACATTTACAGTAAACTACATTGCGCAGTAATAATTGAAGGCATGAAATCACAAAAGAGTCAAAAACTTATTACCCTTGCAGTATTAATATCTACAATTTTCTTTGACGCTAACCTTTATGTCACTTCATTCTATATTGTCAAAGTATATTGCGAAACAAGTAGTTTATAAATTCAACGTTAATAAATTATAACGTACTGTTTGGTATTAGAGATGTTTTTGCAATGATGTAGGGTTTATTTAAGTTCTAACTGTGAACACTTCAATAGCTCTAATCATTCTTTTACTACATTCGGATGCTAGTCTAATGCTTGTGTAATGCAATTAACATCTTCATTATCAATAATATCGCTAGTATAATGCTTCTGTAATGCACTTGGCAACTTCATTGACCGTAATAATGCTTCTTTAATGCGATTGGCACCTACTTTGACCACAATAATGCTAATATAATGCTAATATAATGCGATGTAATGCAATTATACAACCTATGTAGGATCTAAAGCTGTATAATTTGTGCCCAAATAAGCACTACAGTAGCCGTATAGACGTTTATAATGCTACTATATAACTAACTCAAAATGCTTAAACGATACAGAAATGCTGTAAGTCGGCCGTTATACTGCTTTGATGTGTTACTTGGGAGGGACTTAGGGACAGAGAAAGCGACTTTGTTTAATACTATGTAGTGATAAAGAGAAATTAACTTGATGGTACCTAATTTTATTTATTTTTGTTTGTCGTGGCTGATTTACTATATTAATAAACCTTTGTAATAGATTGTTTAGCCGTTTCGGCATATTTGAACAAAAAAATCCATCGCTCCGAACTTTCACATAATACATAGCAGTAAAGATAAGCGTATCATATATACGAAACCATGTACTTTCAAAAGGACTCCCATTTCCCTAGAGCCGCCGTAAACTTCTTGAATATACTGGGTTACTCCAAAATTCGAACTACGTATCATACTGTCCCTCACACTCTCGTATTTAGGAGTGTTAGTGTGAGCGAAACGGCACGAAACGAACTTCGAATTTCAGAGTATACTAGGAGCCTCCACATGACGGATTGCCTCACGCAAGCGTGTTTGCTCACCTGCGCGCGCGCCAGCCCTTTCCGTATTCAATGAACACAAAATATTTACCTTGCTACTCCGCTACTTACGCCTGATTCAATAAAATACTTTCCGTATTGTTTACTGAGCCCTTATCTCTTCCTTATGACCTAACAGTACTCATTAGATTACCACATTGTGTTCTCCGCTCGTCGTTGTTACCCTACATCTCAACGTTAATTGAAAACAATATTACAAGTTCGTAAAGTTTAAGTTAAGTATTTATAGATTTTACGCCCTGTTTTTTATTAGTCCCGTTTCATTACAAACCGATAGTTATGTGTGGGAAGTTTTGTAAACGCTGCTCAATTCGCTCGTTCGTTTAACTCCGTTTCGGTCAGTGTTGCCCTCTATAAAATTTGTTATGACAACTTGCCCCCGTTCGTTGTATGTTGTATTCAAACTATGTATAGACTTCAATACGTTTCGCCTTTTGATCGTTCTCAGTCTACCAAATTTGAAAGCGATCAGTGCGAGCAAGATAAAAGTACCGATAGGTTTGGGCAGACGTCGTTAGTTTCTAAACGATTCTCTTTGAACAGGTGCACGTGTGCTTACAGAAGTTATTTTACTAACTATCGGGCATTCTCCTCACGTTCGCGGCAAGTGTGTAAACACTCGGCACGGCGTCGACTAAAAGGCTTTTATGAATATCTACTATCAAATGGGTTCTAATTACTCTAAAGTTGGACGGTAGATTGATCGGTCCACGAATGTAATCAAAGTTGGAAGTTGTAAGTGATAAATGTTGGCAGTGATGTCTGAAGTCATTTGTGAAACAATAATCTGGTGCGGTGATGAATGCGGGCTCGTTACTTTGATTGAGAATGCCCTGCGCCCGCGCTTGTTGTTGATTGATGTCCGCGCATCACGTTTACGGTAGATTGTTGCACTTTGTTTAAACTATTTGATCAAGGTTGGATCAACTCGAACTAATGGCAATTTGATAGATATGTATGTAGAGGTATATACAGCCCGTGAGCTCTTAGATTAGAATGCCATTCGGTTTTGTCTTGCTGTTTCAATCATTCTTAAGGGTTTGATACTTGAATCGGCCGATGGTACCCGAAACTTGAATGGCATTCTAAGAGATCACGGACTGAATACTGGTCCTATTTTATCATGTTTTTTTCAAGAAGTCCTGTAAATGCACAATACCAGTTGTGGACCTTACACCATTGAATTTATAAGACAGGTAGGTACAGACGTAGTAAATAATTATTTAATTACCATCGTGAACACACGATTACTTTCGAATGATGCCGAGGTGTCTATGAGTCTGATTGAAGTAGCATGACATACTTATACCATATACAAATACGAACATTTCCGAGATAATATTATGGGAAAACATTTTGCACGACATCTGTGGCATGGTATTGTAGTTGCTATTTCACACCTGTATAGGTGAAAAACTTAAGTAGGTAAATCACCTGTTTTATGTGTGAGTAATGTGTGCTAGTAGAAAAATTTACGTTCCAAATTAGAAAAATGACTTAAGTCCCATATCAGGGGCCGTACCATGACGTCTTAATGCGTTTCAGTTTAGGTCCGCTCGCTGTCAGATTCATACTAAAAGTGACAGCTAAAACTTAAACTGAGTCGGAATTAGGACGTCATGGTAAGGCCCTAGTTCTGTAAACTACTACATACAACAGGTCATTTACTTACGTTTTCCACCTATACCTGTCTAGCTGGTTTCCTTTATCCTGTGTCACGACCTTTTGCTTTGCTTATGGAATATCTTATATCTTATAAGTTGTCAAATATGCTAATTTGATAATACTTAACTTATTAACATAGAGGACTCAATATTTTCATTTCAATAATTTACAAGTGCTACCGATTATTAACCCGATATATGTAATAACTTATGTAAATGACGACTAGTAAAATTTAATTTACGAGATATAAATTATTCAAGATCATAATCTGATTTTGATTCAAATTTCGAGCACGTCTAAAGTCATATGCATGTGTTAAGAGATATAAAAGTTGGACATAGGTCGCTTAACGTGTTGTATCGAGTGCTGAATTTCTAATGACGCTATCACGCCTGTAGTAAATTTAAATTGCCTGCTTTAGGTATATGTCTAGCGTTGTGGGAACGAATGTTATCACGGTAATATGGTTGTATGCATAGACGACGTAATAATTTGAACATTCCAAGTAAGGTTGTTCTGATATAAACTTGAGTCGTGGTGTAAGCATTCTATCTGAACGTATGAGAGAATATTCCAGCAGAAACGACTAAAAGTTTACTAGTATACTTACATTCAGGAGCAGTTTGAATTCAGCAATCACTGTTTGCGTCTCTTACTAACGAAGACCATTCAAAAGAGATAGGCTGAGCTAGACTCCCACATAAAAAAGTAGAAGTTTAACGAGGACGCCACTTTCTACGTAACTGGCATTTTGACATAAAATGCTTGAGCTTAACCACAATTTTGTGTGGAAACATTTAGTTCCTCTTTCATTCGTTTTCTACTGTATTGTTCGGTCTAGAATCTAGAAAAACAGTCAAGTAGTTTATCTTTACCAATATATCCAACACACCTGTTGATTTAACATCTGTCGATAGTCGTTTCAATACTTCACGCTAGTTGTTAACTCCTCTACAACTCGGCGCGTGCGCACAGTAATTTAAATTAAATGTCAACTGCGTTATTAACATTTGCAATGTTGCAAAGGTGTACCGTACTAGACAAAAATAAAATGTTCTTTTGAATAAATACAACTGGCTCGTGGTCTATAAGTATACATTCAGTTGTTATGCTAATCTATGGTATGGTTTAAGTATTCATGTACCTATTTATAGTTATAGCTTTGCTAATTTAAGTCCAATACCGCGAGTAAAATAAAATAAGTTACACGGTTATTAAGACCTACTTATTGTAATTTATTTATTTATTATTTATTTGATGATCGTTGTCATAATTATATAATTTCAACCAATCAGGAATCAGCACACCTGCAAGCAACATATGTTTGTTTTTGTGGGCAGAATTTTAGTTGAACCTTTTACTTAAGTACTGCGAAATTCGAAATTCAATGTTTGCGTCATACCGCCCCTCTCACTCTCAAATTAATGACTTATGTACTATGAACGGAACGACACCAAACGAACTTCGAAAATAGAACTTCACAGTATGAAGCCTGAAATTCCCTTTCATGCTGGTCTGGGAGCGAGGAAATAACACAGAAAGTACCAGTTGCTTCTCTTCCCGCGCAGATGGTAAAAGCACATGGAGGGAATGGGCGAAAATCTTAGGCGATGCAGCTAGCAACCGTCACTTTTTTGGATTCCCTTTTCCACCTAAACGTCCACATCATGCTAAACGTGGCTTTTGGGTCTTATTACATTAGGTGCTGTCTACCCCGTAAAGGATTAAGACGTGATTTTATTTATGAGTGTATGTATGAGGCCTGACCGCGCAGGTGCGCAAACGCAGCGACATTCCGTCGCGCGCCGATATCCCGCCATTTCCTCGACAAGCTTCTTCATTCAATCTTCCACTAACAATAAATATTTATGTTTACTGTATCGTATATCTTCTGTTGATCATGATAATTATCAGCGTTTCATTCTATGTTATTTTATAGCTTTATTATTCAACAATGGGTACGCCTATTTTGAATATTTCGCATTGTGTTTTAATTAAGAACATGGTAAAACTATTATAAACGGGATGTGAACCGCGATTACCTTTATTGAGCTCCCGATATTTCGGTACAGTTGCATGTATCATGATCACGGGTAGACTGAAGAAATTGCGGGTGGATGTTATTGTTGGGTAGAGCGAGCTCTGTCTACCCTCATTCTTGCGCGTCGACTGCGTGCACTCTCGTTACCACTGGAACCGTTCTCACTCGAAACTCGATTCAAACACACTACACTCACAGTGTCACTTCGCCCACCCGAAATTGATTTTGGACGAGAATTATATAAGGAAATCACCGAAATTTTAATCGTGAGGATGGGTTTAAATTGTCGAATATCTGGAATCCGGTGATTTCCTTATATAATTCTCGTCCAAAATCAATTTCGGGTGGGCGAAGTGACACTGTGAGTGTAGTGTGTTTGAATCGAGTTTCGAGTGAGAAAGGTTCCAGTGGTAACGAGAGTGCACGCAGTCGACGCGCAAGAATGAGGGTAGACAGAGCTCGGTCTACCCAACAATAACATCCACCCGCAATTTCTTCAGTTCTACCCGTGATCATGATACATGCAACTGTATCGAAATATCGGGAGCTCAATAAAGGTAATCGCGGTTCACATCCCGTTTATAATATTTCGAATGAACTTAACCGTGAATCATTAAAAACTCTTATGGTAAAACTAGTTTTTATTTCGCATTATGTTAATTTAATGTTTTACAAAAGTGTCTTGATTATTAATTATTATAAAAAAATCTGAGCGCAAGCTTAGTTTTCAATTGTGTCGATTCATGTCAGACTTTCAAAATTGGCACTGCATTTCAATTCAAAAATTGCAAGCTTTATTTTTACCAGTATATTAAATTATAGTCCTCCATTCCACACATACAATTTCTAATTGCTTTGTTTAATTTGCAATAATTTGCAAGGAGCTATCTATTTAACTACTTATTAATGAAATTAATGAATGACGAGCAACAATAACAGGTCACTTTTCTATGGATAGTGACTTTTTGTTTGCTCGGCAGTTTAGTTCATAATTACTATTTCATGATCCTGTCAGTGGCTGAGTTCGGATTCACTAAACGTACTCTTAATTACCACCCGTCTACCTACTTTTAAAGTAAACGCACAAGCCTGTCCGTTTGACAACCCTGTGTTATTTTAACAAAGAACTTATAACTGCGAGAGAAAACTGGTTTTCCAACACCGGGTGGTATCATTCAGATTCGCTATATATCTTTTTTCGTAGCTTTGCAGATAATAAATTCAACACTTTATCTACACGTATAAAGCGTACGACAACGACCAATCGTTTTTCGATCTCATAAAAAACTAAGCGCCACAGTTGGTTGAACTCAAACTAACATGCAAAGCCAGTCAATTTGGTCCAACACTTGTTTCCAACCTTAATAAGTAGATCCAGTAATCGGAGGTGCTATTCTGAAATCCGAAATTGGAATTTCGTATCATCCCATCTCATCACTCTCTAATCAATGCACATAAGTGTAAGCGGATTGGTAGGTATAGGTACAATACGAACTTTGAATTTGTAACTTCAAAATTTAAGGAGATAACATTGGGTCATATGTTTGTACGAATATGTTTAGTTGAGTCGTGTGGAACAATAAGAGGCGCGAAGTGGGAGCTCCAAGACAGTAGCGTCACGGGTCGGCGCCTCCGGAAGGAACCTTATCGTGGGAACGTGTGGGAACCGACTGTAGACGCCCTTCTTACCATCCACCTGTGCTGCTTAATTAGTGAATAATTGTTACTGTATCAAAATAGATCGCTGCAACGGATCTAGCGTTTTGCACGACGTATTTTACTGATCTTAATCCAAACACAAAGCCGTGTAAAATATAAGGTGTATTTTAAGGGTGCGATCAAACCACCGCGTATACGCAGTGACGTGTCGTAAGTTTCACGTTTTCTCACCTCTTCTTGTTGCGATTCCGTAACGTCACCGTTTTTTAAGCGGCGGTGTGGTCGCACCCTAACTCGTTTTTAAGTAAATTGTGTATGTTTTATGAAGCTATAGAAGTTTTAAAAGCTTAACCTGAATATAGAGTTAAAGCAAGCTGTAAACAGTAGGTCAAAAAATTCGCTAGTTTCGCAGCATCTGACCCAATAGCTGCGTGGAAACTTGGATTGGGAATCGTAATTATTCATCAATCCGAATCCCACGGCAGCCATAATGGCTACTTTAACATTGTGGGTCATTTTATTGCATTTTTAATAAGCAGTTTGTGGGTGCACCCGTCACGGTTCATGATTCAATTGTTTCCAACAACTTAAGAAACTGATGGAAGTCAGTCAACGTCATGTCTACTGGTGGAGTGAGCTGTGGAAATCGAGGAGACGACACGATTATTTAAAAAAAAAAGTGATTTATAGAAGTTATTTCGATGATTGGTAACTACAGCTGTAACGGTAGAGACATTGTAGATAATGTTGGTCAGATCGTCCATTGTTGCCGAATAATTCCCCTTATAAAAGCTTTCTAACTATAGGCATTAGCCTTGAATAGCGACTGAAGTCTCAAGCGCTTGTGGGGCAGACTGACCGTTGCAATTTTTGAAAGAACTTACACGCGGCCTAGTTTTTAAAATTAGTAGGTACATTACTAATGACAAAATTGCTAGGTTGGTCACAACACTACGATACGGTAAAGATACACATTTTTGCCGACGGTTACTTCTTAGTAAACGAAGGCTTGTAATTACTCAAATTTCGCGGTTTAAAACATTAAAATATCTATATATGTTTACTTGCAGAAGCGGCTCTTAGATCTTTCTCTATGGTCAGTTAAAAATCAACAACGGTGAAAATAAATGCTAGGATCACGTGATGCCAATTTATTTTACTAAAATTGCGTCATCACGTGTAATTTTATATCAATTTCGGCTCTACGTGTGGTCCGGAAATATGTTATCAAGCGTTTCCACGGCTGTCTTACATTTAACCGTGTCTGCAAGTCGAGCGGAAACTCTAATGCTTAAATAATTTAGAGTATACCTATAATTCTTACTCTAATGTTTACAAAAGATTACGAGGGCAGAATTAAAGTTTCCGTTATTACGAGTCATCCTGTTTTCCATCTGGCCAGTTATTTGGAGTATTTGATATTGATCAATTATGCCACAGATATTATCAAGTTGTTTTTCTCTATCTTAGTGAGTGATCCTTGCTTGACAAAAATATCGAAAAAAAACACAAATAGCTAACTCTACAATCTAAATCTAAATCTAACTAATATTATAAATGCGAAAGTATGAATGCATGGATGGATGGATGTTTGTTTGTTACTCAATCACGCCAAAACGGCCCAACGAATCTGCATGAAATTCGGCGCATAGATAGAGAAAAGTCTGGAATAGCACATAGGCTACTTTTTATCCCGGAAAATTGCGTAGTTCCCGTGGGATAGCGATAAAAGAATTATTTGCAGACGAAGTCGCTGGCAACAGCTAGTTAACCTACATGTAAGTACTTAACTTTGTTCTTATGATTTGTGTGGAAATTAACCGTTGCAATTTTAGTAGGAAGTTTGCAAACAAAAACGATTTCGAATTCACAATCGAGACGTGTTGTATTGTAAGCTATTTTAATCGAAAGCAAACACTAACCTAGCCAAAATATCGACCCCACCGTGAAATTGTTTAATTATAACTGAACATAATCTCATTGGTTGTTGGCCTTATTAGGCTCCTAGTAACAATGAGTCGACCATAATTAAAAATCGTATTATTCTAATAACAACCCCTGACCGTTTACACCGTATTATTTGCTCCATTGAGCGCTTGGACACACCGCTATACCCGGTTTCAGTCTGCATGCTTCAATACACGGTACTGTGACTTTACTAGAGTCAAATAGGTCAAACTTTTGCTTACTCAAAGTCGTGTTTACATGGTCACATTTGTGCAAACACGATAATGTCGCGGTCGTGAAAGGATGGCTAGGAATCTTTAACAATGTTAAAAGTATACGTATGTACCTTGGTAAGTGAGCTTTGCTCGGTTCCGTAAGAGATTTAAAATAAAATAAAATTTCCCGTTCTTAACTCAAGATAGGTAATCGTTGAAATCATAATTATATTCTCTTAGACCCACACAACAGTAGGTACCAGGATTTACTGACAGGCTCACTGATTAGCAGACAACGCATAGCCTAAATCATCGAAGTAAGAAATTTGAAATTTGACAGAAGTATTACTGCCGTTCTATCATCTTTGTCAGAATGTGTATAACGAACTAATCGATCAACATATGTTCATATGTGATGTGCAAGTCCTTTGCAAGTCTATAAGATTGGCCATGTACTATTAATTTACCGTTAAGGCAAACAATAGACCCTAACGAACTCGCTTAGGAGGACGAAAAGCAAATATGCGGAGATGGATATTTGCCAACATGGCAAGGTTGAGGTCCATTTACCTGTTGAGTTTGCGTTTCTAAGAATCAAGTCCGTAGGTATGAGTGAATTTGAAAGTTGGCGGAGGGGCGTGGGGAACAAAGTTTGAACCGTAAATTGCGGCGAGTTATTGTTAGCACGCGGGTTGTCGTGCTCTCTGAACCACGACCCGCTGAGTCACCCTTCCTGGCCGTCTTCAAGGATTCGGGCCTCCTGTGACTAACCGCCACAAAAAACTGCCTTTGTCCATTGTGAAACGATCGAATTGTAACGAACTCACAATTTTCCCCGTTCGTTTTATGGCTCCCTAAATTATGGCAGCTTTAAACAGTTAGGCTTATTGCTGGTGACTTTTATTGACGCTTAACTCAACAGAATGTCGTTACCTAATAACCCCTAATTCTTGGTAATATGACGCCCGTCAAGCACTATGACAGTATCAATTTTCAAAAGTTTTATTTTCGAAAGAACAAATCTTAGGTTAATACTACATATCTATGTACATCTAACATGATTAGGCATCAGTCAAGTATAGAATTTTATATGCGTTTGACTGTTAGATATTTTTGAGCAGCAGTATATTTTATTTTGGGACGTATATAGGATGGAGAGAGAGAGAGAGAGTATATTTTATAGGAGCAAGTTAACTTAGTACTAGTACCGACAAGTAAGTGTTTAATGCATGCAAAAACGGGCGAATTTGTTAGCTTCCAGTAAAACATCTTTAATTTCCAAGCAGAGCTCGGGGCGGCTTAGCATAGCCGAGACGTGTGGGAGCGTCAGCCAAGCACGACGACTTGTCTTGGGCAACGATCTAATTACTGCATTTACAACTGGATGGTCATAGGCCAATCGTTATGAATAAGGTAAAACCACCAATTGCCAGTAATTGCGTGCAGGCCGAAAGCGCAAGCTGCAATGAGGAAGCTTAAAATGTTAGTAGGCTTTGTCAAGGGCAATTTTATTGTTTCTGATGTCTTTATCACTGATTGTAGGTGCATGCCTATAATGTGGGATCCTGTTAGAATGATAGTATGGCATTAGCTTAAACGGACGCTGACCATTCGACGTAGCGCCCCGTGACATCTAATAACTCGAATAAAGACGAAAAGAGTATGTTCCTCTCCATCCCTTGCGGGGTAGACAGAGCCTAAGGCAACAAGACAAGGTCACGTTTAGCATGATTAATTTTATTTTTTTCATTTTTTTTTAATAGGTATGGCTTTTGTAGGTTACTTATATAATACTTGGACAAAATAAAGTTTTAATTAAACCTTTCCATTAGAACGGGTTGATGTTTTGTTCCTTAATTTTCGTCGAATGATACTATCGTCTAATTATTATGAAACCATCGATTTTTGAGGAAAGTTATAAAATAAGCCGTAGGTACCATTCTTAGTAACTCATGAATAAAAGATGTTCCAAAATATTTTCAATTTCGACTACACAAACATTATATCAAACGATCATTAGACCAAAAATTACATTAGAACCAAAAATAGTCGACACGAAAGGTAGTTACAAAACTCCTAAATCACACGCTTATTTCCATTATTCATTATTGTAGCTTATAATACAAAATTATCTTATAATTTATAAGAAAACGGGACTTAATCATGTAAATAACAAGTATTTTTGTAAATACCTCGACGTAATCAACAACGACGACGTGTATTTATGTGTGAAAATCGCGAAAGTTTGAATCGATATATATATTTCCATTATCATATATACTATATAATAAAAGAAAATGATTTCTGATCATTTTTATGTGTGTTACACTATTGTCTTAGGCTTAGTTTCTGTAAAAAATCTGTTGTTTCTGTGTGATGATCTGATGATAATGTTAAAATAATATTATTGTTACTTGGTTCCCATATCTAAACAAATTTTATGAGTGCTGTAAAAAAAATGATTTCTAATAGGATTTATTGATATTGAGAATCTCTTGGCATTTGCCACAAACTGCTGGTAAGTATGATTGTGGGATCGCGGTGGCATCTCGCTTCCCGCAGGCTTAGGTATAACTAACTCGTTCGCGATCACCATCGTGTTCATTTTGACAGTTCATGTATGGGCTGACAATTGGCATCGGAATCAGCTAGCTGTCACATTCATACAAGAACTGTCAAAACGAACACGATGGCGATTGCGAGCGAGATACGTAATAAGCTAGCCGGTTAAACTGGAACTAATGGCCTATCCGTCTCGTACGGGAGACGAGCTGTTGGTAGGCCTCCAACAAGATGGAGCGACGACCTGATCAGGATCGCGGGATCGCGGTGGATGCGGAAGGCACAGGACCGGTCCGAGTGGAGAGCCTTGGGGGAGGCCTATGTCCAGCAGTGGACGTCTTTCGGCTGATATGGTGGTGGTGGTGCACGTGAAAAATAGGAATAGCTGCGCATGAGGGTATGGTGACGCCGAAGCTTCGTTCCTCCCGTCAAAAAAACCTAATAATTGGTATTAGGTAACTTACCTACCTGTTTGTACTTTCACGCTCAAAGGTTCATGATCGATGCTATGAGTTCTTTCTTTTTCAGTCGTTGATAAAAAAAGTTTTGTGGTTAATTAAGTATTCGTAGATGGCCATCTCCATTTATGTATTGTTACGTTCGCAGTCGTATTCGTATTAGGCGATCTGAACAGTGTAAACGCACCTTAACCCAAGTCGTGGCGCCATTTTTATGGTTTTGCGGTTATGAAAAGAAACTTTTGTTTTCCCATGGTTTACGACATGGGAGACCTAAAGGTGTGAAGTAGACTTTAAACATATTAAATTTTATGGCAGTACCTACCAACTTAAAGTACGTGGCAATAAGTAAAAGTAAGTACTTAATAGTGAGTACCTATTTTGTTTTGTAGCATTGGCAATATTTTTATCAAATTATCGGTTCGCCCAAAATCCGACATACTTTGTTTAATTTTATTTTTTGCTTCTAATGTCTTAAGGACCTACTAATTCATAAACCCATGTCAGTTTCTTTACCTGTTTACAGTTATCTGTATTTATTTAATCAAAGACTCCGGTACCAAATATTTTTTGTTCTAATGTAATTTTTGGTCTAATTATTGGGTATGTACAGTGAAAACTGAATTCGGAAAACCTTTAACATAGGCTACTTAGAATGGGTTAAGTTAAATTTAGGTATTTTATAACTTCCCCGACAAGTCGATGTTTGCAGCATAATTTCAATTAGACGAAACGATCATTCGCCGAAACCTAACATTAGCACAAAAACATACTTGACCATCCGATATGGACTCTATCAAAGGTTTTGGTGACAGAAAAAGTGGTGTCGTGTCAATTACCACGTGGGTCGCTGTGCTCGCGGGTCACAACAGGACATAGAACCTTCCAATCACATCAGCTACAGATGAGATAGGAAAGTAACGGGCCGGTCGCCAAATACGTCATATGGGCTTAGCTCGCTAGTTTTTGTCGCGGACATAAAGCTTGTAGTTTTCTGATCGATATGTGTACGAAAGCGATATAATGCTTAATCGGATTAGCACTAGTTTGCTACGTTTCTTTTTTTATATCGGGATTAAGAAGTTAATGTGGGAGTATGTATAGGTTAGGTAGTGCCGCATTGTAAGTAGACTCAGTTTGTGTACATTATAGATATAGTATCATCACGTCCAGCCTAATACACGTCCCAGTGCTGGGCACAGGCCTCCTCTCAGATATAGTAGGTAGGTATAGATAAAATAGCTAAAATTAAATGTTTAAAAAAATACTGTAGGTAGGTACTTTACAAAAGAGTACTGTAAATACAATTTGTTTAAATTTAACATACCTAGACTGCCTGACAAGGAAAAAAAACGGTTCATCATTCATACAACTTTGTGTTGGAAGGTTTAAAATTTTTGCACGTAAGTGTTTAAGCTATGAAATGAAATATAGTAATCTACAGCGTATGATATCACTAAGATCCCCGCGTCTCACAGTTCTGTTGTTCCGCCACCTTCGTTTCTTCGCCGCAAGCCGGACCCGCGATCGCCGTGAGAATAACACTCCTGTTGCGGTTCACGAACTCCTATTATAATGCGACTTAATATACATGACTAGAGTTTATTGTTTTACTACGTTGTTGCCTTTTCGTTGGACAGTTTAGTTACGACATGCCTTTTGAAGGAAAAAATGCGGTCGCCAAATTGAGACTGTCTTATACACTTGATCATTTAATACTTCATTATTTATATGTAGTTTGATGCCGGCAGAACAATGCTGAATTATTTAAAAATAATACAAATTTTCACAACGTTGTACCAAGAGTAGGTATTTATAAAGGATTGAAGATCTAAATAGCATTCACCATTAAATGTTTATGTAATCTGTGCGTTAGAAAGAGAGTGTTAAGTATTTATATTTATCTTGTTCAATTAAGCTTGGCTTGACTTGAAAAAATCCCATCGGAAACCCAGTAGCACAATTAAAATTTTATTGGTATTAAATTGGGTTTGAATGCAAATTGGAATTCTTTTGAATTCTAATTTACTTAGCCTGCCTTGTACGAAAACTTCGTTTAAGGTAACTTAAACAATTAATTAATGTTTACGCCGCACCGCAGTCGTATGTTATGTTTGTCTGCATTCCCGTTTTATGCAAGAAACTGGATCCATATTTCACATGTGGTACCTAAGACCCTATGCAGGGACCGTGTCGATTGCTACTATCACTAAACTTGCCGCTAAAAAGCGAAGCTTTCATTGTTAGTGTAGTGTTCTGGAGCGGAGGGTAAGATCGCCGAGGAAATAACGAGCGGGCAGCGGTGGCTTCTTTACCATCAACTGTTCCAATAGCTCGTTAGCCTTGTAACAAAAAAATAAGAAACAATATATGTTGAGAGAACCCGTTCAATTTAAAAAAAGACTTGATGCTGACGACATCTCGTTACCGTCGAGAGTCATCTACAAATTAGGTGCCTGGTTGTCCAATAAACATACCATTGTGGTGGCATTCCTTCACGGTTACTTTCCTAATTTGAGGTGACAATGTTTTTTGAGATATTTTTTGTGAAAAAAAGCTACGTGGCTGGTCATTTCTGAAGAACAGGCGCTATTTTAGTTAGTTTTTAGCAATTTTACAATCCCCAACAACAGTTAAATCCCCCTAAACGTTATTAAGTAATGGAAGAGCCTACCTACTGTAGTGTATCCTGGAGTGTATCTATTGAACAATCTTTTATAATTTTAATGAACACAAAATATTTACCTTGCTACTCCGCTACTTACAAAAAGCAAAGCGTAAGCGTTAAGTAGCGGAGTAGCAAGGTAAATATTTTGTGTTCATTGAAATGGACCTCCGCAAAGTAACGCCTGATTCAATAAACTTATTATTTTTGATATTGTATTTTTATTTCATGGTTTATAATTTATTATGCTCTTTTTATTATAAATTTTTGACGATCTCAACAGAAATCCTTATATTTGTGACATGTATGTTTTTATATACTTAATGTAATTTTTTTTTGATTGATATAAATAAATCTAAATCTAAATTAAATCTATTAACAATTTAAACCAATAATAGTAATACAAAACACAATTCACATCTCAAATAACTCCATATTTCACGAATCTATACACCACAAAATTGCTATTTGATAAAAGCTCTCAGAACAATAGATTAGCATAAGACATTTGATGAACGAAACGATCATTTTAAAGAGGTGGGCAATAAAATGTAAATAAGCTATTTGGACGGGCGATAGTTTGGGCGTTAACCTGTCTTCGCTCGATCATAAACTTGGAGACTATAAATAACCCTAAACTTGGAGTGTTTCGTAACTGAGGACGATAAACATGCTTCTTTACCTATGAATGGTCACGTCAAATTCGTAATTGTATAAAAAAACCATCTTGAAGTAAGTATTCTGAAATAATTGAAGTTGGTAACTAATCGAGAATTGTCGCACTAGTTTGCGTGCCCACCATCTTACTCGCTAATCTTGTTTCCAACGTCCTCTATCTTAGCCCTCTACTGACCGCTTAATTGACTTTAATAAAATATATCTTTCACATCGGCAGATCACTGACGGATAGTCCACTTAGCATGGTGAAGACCCTGGCAAATAATAACGTCAGGTAGTCTACCTATATCATTTCGGTCAATGCACTTGTCAATCAGAGAAGCCAGACGCCCGATAGAATTAGTGGTCGATCAAGAAATTGGTTCACCGCGCTGGTGCTATCCAATGTGCTCGTTAAAATACTTCATGGTCTATTATCAAGACAATACGACAATCAGCTGTAGTGGTTTTTAATAACGAGGGATTGTTATCAATTATTAATGTACGCTTTCTTAATCCACTACACAATTGAAAGCTAAACTATAGCCGGATAGACTGAGCGAGCTCGCACAAGGCTATAAGAGACCAAAAGTTTGTATGGCTCTAAAGTTTGAAATGCTTCCCAAATTGGCTGTCTCACAACCTCACAAGTTACTGTCTATGCTCGTCTTTTTACTATTCAGTAGTATACTGCTAGCATTTTCGAGAGGCCCTCCGAGATGAGCTCAAAACCAAACACCTATGAAGCATCTCGCCACTTAATATCTTTAACGGTATTGCTTTTTGACCGATTAACCTCAGTATTGGGACCACACGAGCCACCTCAGCCACCTAATCAAGGGATACAAGCTTTTCTGGTTCATTATCTAAACTGTTACGAGAGAAAACACCATAAGGCACGGCTCGGCTCGAGTCAAACCTGTTGTAAAATTTAGGAGAAATCTCGTGCGATACCGGCCATTATGCGGACCAAATCCACTGAGCATCATGCAAATGAAGTGAGATAAATTAGCTCTACGACGTTTATGTGTTTATTGGTTTTAGACTCTCGATTGAGAACGTCCAGATTGAATTTTGTTATTCAAATTTGTTCTTATAGCGGCAACAATGGTGCTACCTTATAAAGCTAGAGATGAAGGTAATAATTAGAAAAAAAGTTATTGTTATATGCGAGAAGAATACGCATTTTAGTACCTCTACTATAGGTGTGTTATTATTGTTAAGATTATTATCTAAAGACAATATAATTGCTCGCATGATTAATCGATTCTTGGGAGATGGAATGTAAAAATCGGATTACACGTCTAAATTTCTCAAATAGCACGATATCTTCGATGCTATCGACTTGCTTTTCTTTTTAGCTGCTTGTTTTGTTGGCTTAATATGTTGATGAAAGAATTAAGCCTGACGGAAAACAGTTGAATTCGATAGGTTTCCTGAATGTGAGTATTACGAAAACTTTATCAGAGTTTGTCTTATCCCCACAGTATCACGTTGCAATATGACTGTGATAGAACACCTTGAACCTCGGGTCAACGAAATAAGCTGTTGCGTTATTCAGCCGCATATTGTAACTGTCGCCTATTCATTTAGCTAACCCACTCATAAGCATGTTTTCGATATTTTAGTCATTCGTTATTTATTTGCTTAAAAACATGAGAAGTGAAATGATTTTTGGTAGGTCTTACTTTTCATGTGGGGAAATTTAGGGAGGGTGTTCTTATCCTTTTAGCTACGTTGATTCCTTTTTGAGGCAGTACTTAACTGCTACTCAATCAATCTATAGATCTCGAGACCTACATTAGGAAATGCTGGTTTAGGGATAAAATAAAGTTATCTACATACTTTTTTTATTTTCTGCACAGAAGCGCTTCCAATAGTGGCACAAACTTTGCGTAAAGTAAATACATATTTGGCGTATGGCGTTAGCACTAACCATTAGGTAAATTAGGTACCTACGTATTATTAGATAATTTTTAACTGTGTCCGTAACTTAATTGCCACTACTTGAAGTAACTAACTACTGACAGTTTTGTAATCCTTAAGTATCCATCATGTACTAAAGTACTTCAACGTAACTTACTAACTTACTATTACGGATAACTACTTCTACCTACTACGGATTAAATATTTTTTTTTATGGATTCTCCATCGCCAATCACGCAGTCACATACTGACAAATCGTGATTGCAGAAGATTTTAACCCCAACTGCGGATCATGGCATTAGGTAGGTAACTGACGGCTGATGGATGATTTTAGATACTAAAGTTACCGTAAATATTGCGGGTTATGAATGGCATAGCCGTGAGAATCGCGTGTTTAACCTCCGCCACGGCATGCGGGCGTCGAAGAAAGTTTATAAACCGCGAATTATAGCGATAAGAACAATGGATGTTGTGTAAATAAGTGGGTGCTTGTCTCCGCTCGTCTTAAGATGTTTTGAGTGTGCGCGGACACCTGATGTATCAAACTATAGTGTCGGTTATACTTATAAGCTGAGCACATGTCTATATCTATATACTTGACTAACTACTGACTATTTTCTGCGGGTGGTAGGGCCTTGTGCAAGGTCCGTCCGGATAGCTACCACCATCTTACTCGCTAATCCTGCCGCTAAGCAGCAGTGCTTGCACTGCTGTGTTCCGGTGTGGAGAGTAAGACAGCCGGGGAAATTACGGGCACAAGAGGCATTTCATCTTAGCCCTCTAGGTTGGCAACGCATCTGCAATCCCTCCGGGGTTGTGGGTGTCTATGGGCAGTGGTGATCGCTTTCCATCAGGTGACCCACTTGCTCGTTTGTCTTCCTATTCACATAAAAAAAAAAAAAACGTTCGCTGAATCTGCAGCGTCCATTAATGTGATTTGTGCAATATGCCGTAAGTCTTACTTGGATACAGACTTACTACGGTATCTCCATTCGAGAACAAACTAATTTTCAAACAGGGAGTACAGAAACAGTGCTAATAAGTACATAGTTAAACAAAAATTTGCTATATATAGCAAAAAGTAGCTTAAGTCACATGCTCACTGCAGGCAAAGTACACAAATTATCTTAAAAAATCATACCAACACGCTTCTAGCGTAGCGCCTTCGTAATATAGTATGCAATGCCACAAGTAGAAGCAAAAGTGTTGCCTTACTTTTATTCCAGGCGACTCGATGTTTTGTATGACTGTTTATTTTCGATTTTAGAATTATAGAACAACAATAATAGGATGAACCACTACTTAATGATATTCAGTATTGTCTTTCTATTTTGTGTTTTGTAATAATATGTGAAGTGAGCGCAATACTTACTTAGTCAAGCCAATTATTAATTTTCTCTGATTTGTACCTAAGTATTAACTGCTGCTTTACATAAGTAAATTAAAATCGTTTAGCTTTAAATTATATTATTGTAACTTTTAATGCAAGTTTCTTTCGCATTTTGCACTCGTGTCCATATTATTGGACGCTTTGTAACGGTAAATTACTTTTGAGCAGAGTTAGCACTTCCACTTAGCGCAGAACTCGTTTTAACTTACTACGAGTTACTACAACTCAAACAGTCGGTGGCTTCAGCAGGAAAGCAGTCTTATCCTCAAAACATAGAGGATCATTTCGTATACACATTCGGTTAATACCCTTGGGCTACCAAGAGATAGCAGCACAGGCTCGTGTACGTACGAAATACAAAACCGGTTGTATGAATTGTAAATGAACACACGTGTACAAAGATCGTGTTGGTTAACAAAAAATATCTACATACAGCTTTAATGGACAATCTATCGATGGGCGTCTAATCGGAGGTACTTGACCCTGATCGTTTTAAGAAATACGTTTAATGGACGCTTAATATATAGATACATACAGAAAGGTAACCATAACAAATTAAAAATTACCCGATATTGCTTCTTCAATTTTACCTTGAAACTTTTTTGTGCTGGTGTGAAGGGATGAAAGGGGTAGCGTTAAATTCTTTTGTTAGTTTGAGATCGATTTATAAGATTATGACAAGAAAGGAAGGCTACTACGTATAGCGAATGATTTATAGACCTATTTATTAGTCAGCCATAACAATAAATGTAGTTCATATAGTATTGTGATTGTAGCACGGTCGTGAGGCTATTAATAATGGCTGGAAACATGATTAATGATGGTTTTGATTGAGCAAAGTTAAATAATTTGACGTTGTTGTAAGGGATCTCTTTTAAGTTTTGCACCTTGGTAGGTACTTGGTAAAATTTACCTACTTATTTAAAATTGTATGATATCTTTGTTGATTAATAATTACGTAAACTTATGAATTGTTTAAAAAACACACTCAAAATGCTAATTATCATCAGTATAGGTAATACGTAACGTAAGGTAAGCATACATCTAATCGTAGTTCATAATGTATTACACGTTTAAATGTTTTCTCTGCACTAAGTATCTATTTCTTTCTAAATAATCTATTTCACTTAAACACTTCGTATTCATAGGCAAAGCCCGTCTCGTGAGTTTGTTACCAAAATAGTTATTAACTTAAGAAATGATAAACGACACTATCCGAATTCCAAACTGCATTTTAACACATTTCTTTTAATTACACACCCCGCTGCTTTAAGTGCCAGTTTCTAATCCCATATTGCTTATCAGCGCTTAACGCATTTCATCTTATAAATTTTGAGGCAGGGTATATTACTGGAAGCGTTTAAATAGTAAATGGTAAACAGTAGTCTCAGAATATTGCAGTATAATTTTATGGCCCAGTATAATTTGATTGGTAATAACCAATAGTTTTGGTTGTTTCCAATATAACCATTTGGTAATACATAACTGTAATACATAATAGGAAAATATCATGTTCATTACACGGCTAAAAGGGACATTTTATGAAACAATCTACCAACTACTTTTTATTCTTATTTTCATTCTTATGCAAGGGTTGTTATAACATGTGAGTCACGACACGAACAAGGCTATGGGCATTTTACGTAAGGCTTCTGAATGATTCACGTTCTATTGTTAATTAATTCTATAGTAATTTCTTTATAACTAAATTCGTAATAATCGATACGGTCTCAGATTATTTTCTTATTAACACAACGAGCTTGGATAGCAATTATTGTACTGAGCAAATGTAAAATGATCGGTTTAACGGAAATCAAGAGAGTCGTGTAACACGTAAGTAACCGTCTTTTTACTATATCCATGGAGCCCTTGCTGCAGGATTTATAATTATTAACAGCTTTGATCACTGCTACTTATGGACGAAGTTTGTTTTAAAAATAACTATGTTTTTTATTCACCATGTGTAATCATTTTTATGATACTTGCTCTACGACGTTTTGATAATACACGTGAAAAAAATAATTAAAAAAATGTATAGGTACCTATGTAGGTTTACCACCTTTTTATTTTGTAGCCTAGATACAGCAATATAAATTATTATCTGTAAAAAAATAATAGAAAAACTCTAAAGAAGGAAAGAAGGAAAGAAGGAAACAACTTATAAATAAAGAACTGGCCACATGTTCAATTTAACTAGCACTTTATAAAAAAAAAAACACCGTCTCTACATATAACTGGTTCAGCAAAACTGTCCGCTACAGTTACGATACGCAATCCGAGCCTCTAGCCGTACCTATAATTTAAATAATAGTTTACCGACATCTCGTTACCGTATTCCATTTCTCACCTCCACCAGGAGTTGGTGTAATTGGGCCGCAATTACTTAGGAATGAAATAAGAAGACTCGAACGACTTACACTGCTTATAGTAAGACGGGTCCGGCCTTCGTTTTTTTCCTGGGATTACCTGCGTGCGTGAAATTAGATTATAATTCTCAGGGACAGGGCTTGAGCTCTTGAGCTTCTTCAATCTCGCTGAACGTACTATAGGATTTAGATAAGATTTATTTATTTACTAAACAAAAATTACATTATATAAAATCATGCATGTCACAAGTATAAGTATTTTTGTTGAGATCGTCAAAATGAATAATAACAAGAATATAATTTCAATTTTCATTTAATCCTAGTTTAATTTGTTTTTTGTAAATATGTATATCTTTGTTCTTTGTTTCTGTATTGTTTGGTACTGATTAGTGGTGTTCAATAAAATAAGAATATAATCAATAATAAACAATGTAATATGCGAATAACCATTTTAAATAGCTATCGGAAATAAAAACCCAAATATGTAGGTACTTTGTTTGGATGTAAAATTTTGAAAAACAGGTTTGTAAGTATATTAAGTACTCTTACATCATTTTTCATCAAAGGTAATGATAACTACAATATTTCAAGTCAATCGGACCTTGGGAATGGATGAAAATAGAGTTGCAAGATTTCATCACATTGTTCGTCAGTTAGATTTTTCTCCAAGTATACAATAACGCAAAGTAGTGTAGAAAATTTAAATATGTATGTATGTATGTATGTAAAACTCTTTATTGTACATAAAACACATGAAAAAGATGAATACAGGAAAACACAAATGCACAAAGGCGAACTTACCCCTAAAAGGGATCTCTTCCAGTTAACTTTTGAACGATTGACAGGACATAGGTATTAAGCAAGAGTAGACACACAGAAAAAGTAAAAGAACTGATCAAAACCTAAAATAATCCTAAATGCCTAAATTCTAAATACTTAATGTAAGATATAATACATAACAGATAAATACGATAAACTAATACATATACATAATAAATACATAATAAATAAAATATATTACACAACATATACATATACATAAGTTACAAAACTCAACACATTCATTCATTATTTTTTCACAATTTAACTTTTAAATCTACGATTCACAAAATGAAACTCAGCTATTTAAACTATTTAACCATAATACTCGTAAAATTGATTTTTGAGCTGTAGTCATATAAATTTACATATAATGTTCTATTTGGGCGTCCCACTTTTGTATGTACAAATTTATTTGATGTGTGATACAATACAAGCTATATTTGATGTCAATGCTGAGTAACTTGTGTATTAAACTGCAAACTCTGCACGTGTGCTCAGAGGCTGAGACAAAGGACGTTAAATCTCTGCCAAGGCCTTATCATGTACTGTTGAGTACCAGGCATTTATACAGGAATTTATATTTGCATATAACTGCATTACTGCTAATATGTATATACAAATATGACGCATTACAGAATATCAAATAATTACACACATGAACGGATGCGCTGATACTTAAAATTACAACTATGTCTTTGATTTAGTAAAGTTACACTATTTGTTCGTTCACTTTGAGTAAGAAAGAACCGAAAGCGAGTAACTCGTGCATTTAATTTTAATAAACGTGTCTGTGTGTGTCTCACGGTAGTTTTCAATACCTATAGCAAGTACGGCTTAGCATTATTCCTCTAAGGCTTTACGGTAAGATAAAAATTTCGTCGTAGTTTTTAAATAAGGGATCACTGCCGTCAGTCTGCCTCCCTTGCACCAAACAAAACTTTTTATCGGAGCACCTGCCCTCGCGCATAAAAAAACACATTCGGAGCAGGTTTTACGAATTATTATTTTGATTGAATACTGCACAATACGTTAAATACGATCTCGGAATCTTTTGTTACGTGTTACGTTACGGGAGACGGATTCTGTTTTGTACAGCTACCTTAAATATCTACAATAGTTTGTTGGTAGGTACTTACCTAGTCGGCAAATACATGACATGGAGTGGAAAGATAGCGAGAAGAGGTAAAAATACACGTACGTATTTATTTAGTCCAACTACCATTTCATTTCATTACAGATTCACCGTAGAACGTTCTCAAATTAAATCACAATCACAACGATTTTTCTTGCGATAATTGCGATATCACCATGAATGATGGCAAATTTTTCCACGATATGATTCAATTAAGTAGTAAATTATCAAAATCCACAGGTGACCATAGGGCTGGCTCTTTCCTCGGGCAACGCATAAGTATTGCTATCCAACGAGGAAACGCAGCCAGCATTATGGGCACCTTGCCCAATGACAACGATCTGGGCGATATTTGTAAATATAGGTATTTAGGTTTAGATTAAAGTAGTTTAAGGTTTTATATATAGGTATATGTTTTTAAATCTTGTAAATATGTATTTTGATTGAATAAATGTTTTGCATAATTAAAATAATTAATTAAGTAGTTCGATTGTATTGAACACATTGTAGTTATTTCCCGTCATTTTGTTAGCTTGATTTTGGGGCCCCAGAAATAGTATTTCTTACTTCTAAAGAAAACGATTAAAAGCGAGCAAGAAACGAGACATAAATTTAACAAGTATGGCTTTACATTAATACTTTTTTCACGCAGTTCATTCCCTCCCGACAGTGAGTACTTGTATGAAGATATCATCATTACGCTACGTATAAATACATGAATCCTGTTCTCACAAAAACTTAATCTAGCCGCATCCTCATATTCCCATAATAAAGGTAATTATTGCTCCTATTTTTATGTCATCAGTGTTCCCGCGCTCCAGGCTCTTAAAATAAAATGGCGTCTAAAAAAAGACGATCGCAGGCTTTATTTACGCTTTGGTTACTTGCTGTAGGAAACAATACACTGTCTTCACGAGGCCTATAGTAGATATGGTCACTACGAGCATGGTTTTCGGATATAGGTAAATAGATAGGGTAACCCAATGACAACGATCTGGGCGATATTTGTAAATATAGGTATTTAGGTTTAGATTAAAGTAGTTTAAGGTTTTATATATAGGTATATGTTTTTAAATCTTGTAAATATGTATTTTGATTGAATAAATGTTTTTGTCCTATTATAAAGATAGGGTACTGGTTATTTCCGATATTTCCCCAATTGGAACAACAACATACTTACTGAAATTGTAGCGAATTCGGAACAAAAAAGGCTATATTATTATAGCATGGATAGAGGGCATAGCATTAATAGCTTTAGAACTCAATTTAATGCATTCATTAACTTAACAGTTTGACAGAGTTCTAAAGCTATTAACGTTTTCATAGCGCGATTGACAAAAACTGCAATTAATATTGCCTCCTCGTACCTATTATAAATTTGAATCACTTAATAAATAAATAAATAATAATATTTAAAATTTAAAACAACACACCAACTTATGTGGTCCTACTAGAGAGTAGGATTAAGTTTTTTTAAGTCATCCTGCGTTCCCGTTCCCGCGCTTCAGGGCACACGAAAACAAAATGGCCGATCAAAACAAAAGCCTCTCGTAGGCCCTGCGCTTCGCTTCGTAGCCGCTCGGGGCGCTGTTAGTACCACTACTACGTACTAGCGTACTACGTCAAGGGTTTAGTTCAGGTTTAGTCCGCGGGCGCGGGGGCGTTGCGGTCGACCGGCGCGCGCGCCGCTAGTTTTACTTCTACACTCCCACGTCCGAGCTCCCATTGTAAACACCGCTCGCGCGCGAAGTTTCACCGCTTCACCGTTTTCCCATGGACATAAAAGGATTGTCAACATGATGAAAGTTTATGAAGTGTTGTGATGAGAACTGTGCATCAGTGACGGATACAATTATGACTAAAGCGAAAATGACACGGAACAGCGCCCTGTTCCACAGCGCGAAGGTGAGCCCTTTTACTTTAATTGTTTTGGTATTTCAAGTCCATGGACAACACTTTAATTTACAATTTTGAAGTTAAAGTTAGGTAAATAAGTATTGAAATTGAGTTATTTTCAATGTCAGTCAGCGTGTGATTTATGCAAATAATACAATCTTGATTCATGATCTAGAAACACAAACAATGTAGAATACTTTCATTTTATTAAAAGTAAGTAGAGATAGCGGATAGTTGGAAATGTTTATAATATTTTATTGTAATTCGAGCCGGTTCTGCGCCCGCGCTGTGATCTTGATCCCCTCCCCCCTCCCTCGGTCCTCCCGAGCCCTCAGAGCCTTTACCTTTAATTTGAAATAAACGAACTGCATCTCAAGCGCAGTATACTCAGAAAAATGGGCATGCTTTTCAGAAAAAAATGGCTGTTGTCCCAAGGGACGACACTACTGTATTATTTACATGTTTATGGCAGCTTTAAGTGCTATAACTTTAGGTTGTTTGTGCTGCTAAATTTATCATAAATTTGGAATAGGTACTTACTGCCCTTGTTCAGTATCTTTTTTTATACCTTACCTATGGTCTAGGTACTGTGGTGAGATTTCCTTGCGGAAGTCTTAGAAAACCTGAAGTTATGTAATTTTTAACTACTTTATTAATAGTTATTAATCTTCAGCCATCCAAATAATTGCTAATCAAACAGCAACAATAAATATAAACCTCAAATATAAACACATTTTCTGCAACGTTTACTCTGAACTTTCCGTTTTCTACGCCCCGTCGTCCGAACGACATCAACGCGCGCGTAAAAGAGACGTATTCAAATGCCGTGAGCGGAAGCAGGACAGACATTGTTTATATCTATATAATCATACAGGGATTTTGTATACAGCTAGGTTGGCAGGTAGTGGCCATCGCCACGGATGGACGCTCTCCCTATTTCGTTAAAGGGATGCACTGTAATGGGCCAATTTTTGTGAGTGCGTGTACTTTTAGTTTTGGAGTTAGGGGAGTTCGGTCGTTGCGGCCGGTGACGGCTAATGATGCGTGAACTAAACGATTTACTTGCCTTTGAGGCAGATTCATTACACTCTTGACCTTTTGGTGGGTCACTTTGAATGGGCAACTGCCTTTGAAGTGTCTGGAAGCCGAAAAGAAAGCAAAGGTTTGAGAATTGTTGCAATGCACAACAGATATGTCTGTATGGATCTGTTGCCTTGCCTATGCCTAAGAAGGATAAAAAAACACAATGCCAAGAATTCCAACAAAAATCGTTATGCTCCAGGTTGAATAGGTTTCCAAAGGTCAAAAAGGTCGACAAATATTTAATTTTTATTTAGCTAACATAATCTACAAAACCTACAAAACCTTGAGGTATTAAGAAGAATATTTTGGTAATCTTTCATACAAGACAAACGCACAGTCTTATAGCTATACATACCTATTAGGTACATAGAAATATT
The DNA here is from genome assembly GCA_963854515.1 of Pandemis heparana. Lineage (NCBI taxonomy): Eukaryota > Metazoa > Arthropoda > Insecta > Lepidoptera > Tortricidae > Pandemis > Pandemis heparana. Next base: position 5,216,376 of record OY978011.1, on the reverse strand, counting down.
AAGGAGGTGTTAACATTCTTTTGCGTTATCTCAGTAGAACAATGAAAAGGCACGTTTGTCACGAACAACGCAAATAATATCGATGATAACGTGGATGGACCCAATGTAGTTTTTATGAAGTCGGTTAAAAAGAAAATACTCTCCCTTAGATGGCTTCACGGACAGTCTAGATTTGAACAAAAACTCCATGCTATACCTATTTAGTACCGCAACTCCTCACTTTGTAGTTGATGAAGATAAAACAATAAAAGTACACACTGCGCTTCCGCACATTTAATGTTAAAATTTAAGCATGTCACCTACGATTGTGTCACTCTACTCTAGCCCATCCTAAACCAAGTAGTAGTATATTTTAAGAGCACAATGTATTCATCATTGAAGTACATAAGATTATACTCCAAAATTTATCTCGTGTGCAGTTAATCAAAGGGTTCATAGACTTTTCGTTCGGCATCATAAGGTTAGCAGTTCTAACGACCTGCGTGCGATAAATGACGGTCATTACCAGGAACCGGCGGATTTGTAGAAGGTACTAATTCTCTTATAATGAAGATAGAAACTCGTTCATTACATTAGCGTATAAAAAGTAAATTGGGTGTTCTCTGAATCGCCGAAACCAGCCGCCGCTTGCGGTTCTTTGAGTCTTATACATATGTATTTATGAGATGTTTCGGCCATGTGATTCAGCCAATGTATTTCTGTCTATCTCATTTTCCCTGTGCCAGAGAGAGACACAAGTGAATTGGAGTTTAGATTTTTAGAACCAATTAGGTTACCTGCTTTTTTTCTATATATTGTATGTATATTATATGGATAGAGCTAGGACGCTCGAATTATAATCATAATCATGCAATCTCACTTATTAGATGTGTATGTGTACTATTAGATGAGTACACACGTATCGAGAACGGGAGAGCCAATTCAATTTAGTGTGGCCTAAAATGCATGCTTTTCTGCATTATCTGCTGATTTTCTGTATTATCTTGCTATCAGAATGCTCCAGTTCAAATTGGCTATGGAGTTTGGAGTCCCTATTTACAACCAACGCGAGTAATGTCAAACCACATCTGCTTAAAAATAAGAGCTTATTTAATGATAGCATTTACCCCACATTCAACCGAGTTGATGGACCGTTTGACCTGTGAAAGTATGATATATAGATACAGACAGACTCAGTGCAACCGCCGATTAAGTAATGTTTTTTTTTGTGGCTGATATGTGTCAACTCAATTACAGTAATTTCTTGATAACCTTTGACACTGTGAAGTGATAATTTAATGAGACTCTATTTCTAATTTATCGATATTGTTTCATAAACGGACTCTGTTACCATGACAAGGTAATATCGTGGTCAAAGACGCATTTCTCAACTCAAATTTAAATTATCATTCTTATAGCGAGAGTGATATAATTTTTGCTCTCTTTGTTAAAATTAAATTTTACCCTAATTTAGCATAAACAACTTATAGTATTACAAATTTGGCAACATCTACTTTCTGCATTTTGTGTAACCGGACGTATTACGAATATTAATTAGGCAGTAATATTCGTTTTCTTTATTACATTACTTGCGTAACAAATGCACCTTATAATCATAACAGTGGAGAATCGTAAATCAATTCGACAAAGGCTTTATTCATTGCACTAATTGATTGAGCGACCGTGTCCGTTTGGTTACTCTTGCTGACTTTATAGCTATAGATTTTCTCTGTTATTTCTGTCATAACCAATATCTTCTATTTTTATTTGGGACTCTAACAACTCTACCATCTTCACATACTGTCATGTAAATATTACTTTGGAAGTTCTTTTTGCTTCCAAGATAAAACCATTTCTTAACATTTTTAGACTATCCAAATGTAGAGCGCCAAACATAGTTCGCTCTGCACCAGAAAAAAAAAAATTAAGTGTCAAGAACACATAACAAAGAAGTTTTAATTTGTAATAAACTGTTTCTTAAGACTTTTAGGGACAAAATACATATTTATCTATGAGATTTCCAGTAATAACGAGTCACAAACTTCAAAGAATTTACCACCAAATATTAAGGACCTTATGCAGGTTTCGACCTATGCCTTAATTACTACACTATGACGTGTTACGCTGTCCAAACAATAATTGGCTGTATTCGAGGCCCTAGTCTGTTATTATTTTCTTAAAACCAAAGCAAATTTTCGAGCATCTGGCTCAAATCTGGAGCTGGCGAAATTGCCGGCAGTCGGTTCAAACCGACAATTACACAGCATTTAAGTTGTTAGTTCTGTTATTGCTTTTATTTTACTGGCAACTGCATTTAAGCTCTACTGCGACGTCGTTTTGTACATAGTACTTAATGTATGTACATTTATGTCGTTTTTTTGTCACCACGGACTGCCAGGTACCTAAAAATCCTCTCATAACTATACCGATTTTTGAAAGCGTTAAGTTATGTGACCTCTGGTCTTATTACGTTTGCCATAATAATATTTCATACAAAAATACAATTATACTATTTATAACATTATTGACGGCTGTAGATAACGTTATCAAATTTTTATGACGCGTAAATGTGCCACCAAACGTAAAAGTGCAGGCGCGTCGCTTCCGCAAGGGAAGTCTATAATTTGATTCAAATCTACTTCCGTTTAACGCGTTACGGGATCTTGTTCGTAATTAAAACGTTATATTTGCCAGAAAAACCTTTTTTATTAAATAGTAAAGATTCAATTGGCATAACGTTTCACTGATGGAGAGGCACATAAAGCAGAGAAATTGGCATAAAAAGGTGGATAGATCGCAGTTTACGCCCGATTATTGTATTGAAGTGCATCTCCGGTAAAATCGAATAAGATAGCCGATGGAAACGTCTAGTTCAGCCTTAAAACTGATTACCACACGATTAAGACAATGGATCGTGCGAGCCGTTCGTTTCCCACGAGAGTTACTAGCCGTCAAATCGTAGTTTTTACATTTACATTATAAATTCAACATGTTGGACGCATCACTGCCCCTGGCTCGGGTTACAAAAACGTGTAAACTGACCCTTACGTGATAAATTTGCTCTGATTGCTCTGAAAAAGTTACTAACACACGCAGATTACACGATTTAACTTATTAGTCGGTAATTTATGAATGACATTAATAACTGCTTAGTAAATGCCTGCTGTTTAAAACTAGACTATATTGCCTCTACATGTAGACGTTTTATAAACGTGGCTATTTTCACTTTATTATTGACTGTTTTGTGATTTTTTTTTCATACAATTTAAATCGTTTCTCACAAAACTTCTACATAAAAATTACATGCAATATAAATGTTTTCTTTTTTCGAAAATGATAAGGTGTCGTAGGTAATAAGATAAAGAAACTCGAAATTGTCCCATTAAAAAGTAATTACCTAAACACTTTAAAGTAAAAATATCCATCTATTCATGAAAACGTTCGAAAAGGTCAACATTTTGCATGTCTATTTGCATACCTGCTGTGCTCAACTTACGAGTTTTCAAGTGGTCGCAGCGCCAGTTTTACTGAGAATTTAGGGATAAAAAAGGGTGCCCTTTTTGCTAAGTTCAAGTGTTAACATAACAGTGATAGTATCATACTTTACTAACACGTGTTTATCACAAATACATCCCTTGTTTTACAACGATTATGGCAACCTTATGAGTTATGAGCTCCGTATACAGTGTGTTCCTTATACCCAGAAACAGAACGAACAAATCATATAGGTATATAGTTTGATGATTATGAACTTGTGGCTGCCGTCCCGTTATGCGCCGGCGCAACTCGTTAAGGCTTCGAGCGAGAGCTGAATAAACTGGCGACTTAAAGATGTACCCAGATACCCTGCTACTTCGCTTAGCACACGTGCCAAGAACATTAGCTCTCCGTATACCTATACCTACTTAAGATAATAGCCTATACTTAGAAGTTTTTGTCGTAATAAAGGCCGCATGCAATAAGCGTTATCTGGATTTGGCATCTATATTTAGAAATTAATTGTAGGCGGATACCTTTTCAAAGGCTGTAAGTAATTCTAATATTTGGCACGTGTTCTTAAAAGGTGGAATTAAAATACCAATTTTAATAGTTAATTAAAATAAATTCCTCCTCGTGCCTAATTGGCATGGAACACCTTTTTTTATTAAGGGTTTTTAGTGCACCTGCAAATGTTTTAAATGTTGGGATACTTATCTTATCGTATCAAATATTGACTAAAAGTTTCGAAATAGTGCATTATCTCCCAGTGATTCTTCCCGGGCTCCATTAGCGTGAAACTTTATCTGTTTGTCACGAGCCCAAACTAGTAAAGGCAAATGTACACTGCTCTGGTTTTCTTCACCACTTAGCGCTTTTGTAAAAATGGCTTCAGTATTTCACAATGCGAGTGTGCACTAAGCTTTAGATGCTTGGCGACGAATAGGGACGCGTTTGTATTTCTTTTGGGAATAACACTGAGTAAATATCATAACGGATGATGGACATTCAAATAATTCTATGTTTATAACTTGTGCATGTGAAAGTACTATAAGAAGATTATCATTTGCCTACCTTCTGTCGTCTGTAACTTTTAGCAGTCGTTGCTGCTTTTCTTTTTTAACATTACGAGTAGTTTTATGAAAACAATGGTAATAAATCAAGTTAAGCTAACATTGCTCTGTAATCTTTGCCAAGGAGTGACTTAAACGTCCGTTAATTGGCTCTGAATGCGGCAGTAACCTTAAGTTAAGTCATTAAAAATGACTGTCTCTCTAGCTACTGTACTCAAGACATAACAGTACCACATGTTTTGTAGTAAAAAAGCGTTTTAGCTGCTTCGTGGAATAATGTTGATGGCACTCGCCAAGACACATGCGCAGTGCATCTGTCATTCCCTGCGCGTAATCAGTACTAGAACGTAGGTACGACGATTACATAGGAAACGTGTGTTTATAAAGTTGCTCGGATTATAGAATAAACAGCGATATCTGTATTTCTATCTGGTCTGCGAAACGTGGACCAGCAAAGAAAGGTTTTTGGAATAGTTTTTTTTTTCTATTCTAAAAATGCTACTAACAGAGTGGCGAGCACATGAAGATCAAGAAATCTTGACATAATTTTAAAGTAATTTCTACATACATATATGTATATTAAGTTATAATGGACAGTTTATTGGTTAAGTAACTAAGTAGTTTTTCCGTTGTATATTAATTCTGTTAAAACCTGACACCGGCTTACAATACCAATATTAATGATTATAATTATTTAATTCATTATCAGTCGTGTCGTTATTATTAATTCGTATTGTAATTAGGCGATTTTAAACCAAACCAAAGCGCTATGTGAAGTAGAAGAATCGTTTAGATTTTTGTGGCTGAATTACAGGTGGGTAGAGTCAAAATGTGTTCAATTAAATCATTCCTCTGATTTTAGAGCCTTCTGAATTGCTAATAAAATATAACGAACGAACCCAAAAAACAATAATGATGCGCTGTATGGGATAAAATATTAGCCTCAGAAAGGTTTACTAACATTCACCGGTGTTTTAAATTTTGATCTTGTGGCTACCGCAGGTAGAGTTAAAATGAAATGTCGTCGAGATGGTTGTAAGCCCTTTTGGAAAGATTAAACAGCGTCGTTGGGGAAGCATCTGCGCGGGAGCACCTGCCTACGAAACAATCGCGAAAAAGCATCGCATAATGACAGGTGATCGCGATGATATAGCGGCAAGCTACGTGGCTTAGGCTTTAGTTCCTAATCTGGCTTACAAAATGATAAAATAAAGTGCAAGATGTTTTAGAATTGGTCTAGAATATTTCAGCATGTGGTTAGGTTGGTTTAATTGAGCACTTCTGTAAAAAAATTGCATCGTATTTTCGTATTCAAAAATAATTCAGCTCTTTGGCGCCGTACACTTTGGAACATCGATCAATCTATGGAAAGATATGTAAACTACAGTTAAAAAATTAACATGTTTTTGTGCGCGTTTTTCTATAAACACACTTTGTGCAAAATACTACATTTAATATAATATTTAATTCATGACATGAAGGGGTTATTCTTTTAATTTCACCGCGTACCTAATAAAGTTAGGAGCAGAGACGAAAGGAAGATAAACGATATTGTAAATCATTTTTATGACACGTGTTTATTTGTTACCTCTAGAATTGTAGAATTGTCTACTTCTTCAATTACTTATATTATGAGGAACAGTTTTACTGACGTTCATGTTATTAAAATAAAAGTATTGATGGACTTGGTTAGTTGATATAATTTGCATAAGAACACTACTTAGCACACGATACATGATAACTAACCTACCCATTAAAGTATAATGTCTACTTCGACAAGCCCCCATTAGCTCTACTATAAATCAGACAGTTTACGCTCTGTAAACTCAAATTACAGTTGCACTTCATTTTCACGATAGCCGTAATAAGCACCATTGATACCGCTATAAGACAACTAGTTTATACTGCCCCCTAAATTAGAACATTAGCTAGTAAAGTAGAGATCTTGTAAACTAGTTTAGGAAGCTATTATGTATGACTCCGCTGCGCATGAGTTCATCAGTTTCGTAGGTTGCAACAGGAAATGTGTTGGCGTTATGTGATCATTATTTTTGTAACTGATTGCCTCGCCTTCGTCTCAAGAGGAAATTTATCTAAATATCGTACGAACTGGTTTTTTGTAACATCATTTTTGCTATAAAACGCCCAAATGTTTTCATGGGCGATAAGAATATTAACGAATTGCTTCCGAAGTGGAGCGAGTCGGGTTTTATTTATGGGTTGTGTTTGATGGAATAAAAACGAAATTGCTTTCGCGGAAAGGATTTCTGCCGGTTTTATTATAAACATTTACGGCCGTGTCATGTGCCATTTGATGCTTCATTTGTACAAGATAATACCCGGGGCTTTGTCTGTATATTGTGTATCTTAATACGTATATCGTCTCCGTAGAGCGAAAAGTCACCAAATCGCAAAATTGCCAAATTTTAATTTAATTTAATTTAAATTTTGGCAATTTGGCGATTTGGTGACTTTTCGCTCTGCGGAGACGATATTTTCAATTCGCATAGCTTACTCAAAATTTTAGGTAAGTATCAAAATCAAAATCGGGGTATCGTTCACAAGGAACTAGTTTTTGAAAACACATCTGTGAAACTACCACTTGAGAGTGGTAAAAATTCGTGTCATTACACAATATTGAAGTTGTTATTTCTAAAATCGATCCCTCGAACATGTTTATGAAAATTATACCTCAAACCCATTAACCAGTAGGTACTTTACGATTTGCTAAACGATATTTTTAAAAGTTTTAACGCTTCATTTTATTTTATAGAACTACGCACTATACTTTTTTTGGCTACCGGCGGAACACCTCAGACGTTTTTGCGACGTCACATATGTCGTCCGGCACCTGTCGCGCACGCGCACTGGTGCTCCTAACCTCATAATCTTATCAAAAAACCCAAAACCATCCAAATACGCTATTAAGAAGCCACGCGCAAATATAAAACGATAATTTTAAATTCAATTCAGCCACGATCTTAATTAAAAACGCAATGTGTTTATCTATGGTACATCGGCATATGCTCCGTAGGAAAAAAATGTAGATACGACTGCCTTAATAGTAAAAAAAGAAACTTTAATGTACGTAAAATGCACCTGTTTTCGCGCATATTAAGCGCACACTAGGCAGCTAAATTGTAGAATATTCACGTTCGAATAAAAAGGCAAACAATAATTTTCTCAACAGATGTTCCTGTTAGCATATGAAGCCGTTCGTGACTTGCTTATTATTTTTTATCCGAATATCGATACGCTTTCTAGAAACTAAGGAAACTTATCAGACAATGCCAGAGAACATCATACGTTATACAAATGCACGTAACAGAAATTCTACTCACGCATGTGCGAGTATATCAATCATTAATTAATCTAATATTTCCGCGCTTTTTCATCTTTGTAACTAAGTTGCAATCAGTCGTATTTAAACGACATTTCCTACATGACACATGAAGCGCCGATGAGAACGGATTTACTCCAAAATATGATTCTTTGCTTAAAACTATACATAATGCCAACTTTGTTTATTAATCCATAACCTAAACGCGCCGTAAATAATCACTTCATTATTCTGTTCCACTTATTCGTAGCATGTGTAATTAACATGTACCAAATAAGGTGTTGTCGGTAATCCAGCTTAAGTCTAGTAAGGTGCATTAAAAAAGTGCATCTTGGTTGCAGGTGCTGTGGCATCTGGACATCTTTCGGCGGAGTTTCCGCGAGCTCACCGGCCACGCTTGCCTCGGACCATCCTGTATTTTTTGCGCACTCAAGGTAAGTCCCATTAAATGCATAGCATTTTCCAGTACCTTACTTGAACTTGCAGCTGTACGTGACAGTTTGAAAATAGCTATACCGTTGGAACGATGACTTGTTAAAATAGACAATTGAAATTGACGTTGCGTAGATTAAAATTATTTATCGACACTTAATTTAAGTGAAACAAGGTGTTGTAAAATATGGTCGACACTTCTAATTTATTATCGAGCTCTTACAAACTCTATATTCTTTTACTCATTTAATTCCCTTTTATTCATTTTAACATTATTCCTGCAATAAAATAAGTTTATCAAGATATCTAGAAAGGTTCATTACAGCTAAGTAAATACTAGGTAATTGCAAAATAAAGCTAACCTTTCCTAACCTACAAATAAAGACACCCCCCCCCCTCTCAGGTTACCGTAGTTGCTCGTGTAATAGTATGTACTTAAAAATTTATTGATCATCTTTCTGTAGCGCATGTAGCTTTCTGTGACTTTAACTCTTGCAATTTTACGAACCCATCAGCATTGGTCAGTTTGGTTACTCAATAATTAAGAGCGTGATAATTTTAAAACATGCCAACAACATGCATTACCTACCTTGTTTCATAGCAGTACAGTTCAAATCGCGCCAATTTTAAGGTACCACAATAAGAGCAAGCCAACCTCTGCGCCCGTGCCTCTCAGACGTGACCTTTCGAACAATAGCCTCCATTCGCGGCCTTATTCAGGCCCCAAATCCCTGCGCCTGGGCTTTCGACGCGTCTCAAGATCGAATTCGTGTTACGTCAATAGAAAACTGTATAGCGAAAAAAGAACAAGAGGCCGTAACGACGTAAAAGCTCTCTGAAGCTCTTTGTATTCAGTATACATTCACGGAGTAATATTGTAATGAAATTAAATAGTTATGCGTGCTGTGCTAAAAGTTTGTTTAAAAATTTAATAAACTACTTAATAGTGAGGTCAGAGTCATGCATAGACAGTGTTCTCGTTGGATATTTTTGTTGTTCAAACAGTTAACTTCCCTCTCTCCGCTACGGGGTAACAAAGGAATTCCTTCATTTAAACATAAAATCTCCACGAAGTAATGCCTGAATATTATACAATAATAAAAAATACCTACTAAAGTCAATTCCTCAAAAATTCAAGTCCTAATTAGGTACTTATTGAAAACAGAAGCTTTATCTTTGCTGAATCATTCTGTAAACACTCTAAATGAATTCTCGTACTTATCAATGGATGAAACTGCACGATTTGTCATCTTAGCTTGTTTTAAAAAGGTTCTTCACAATTCCAAAACACCGTCAATTTCGTAGAACCCTCTACGTGGTGCACGCTTAAAATAGCTTCTCTATTACGCGGTTGGATTAGCGAAGTGGACCAGCTAGGTACTGGCCAGACTGGTTCCAGAATAGACCCCAGTCGTGATTTAAGCCTAGCTATAAAATTGTAGATACGGTCGGGTTTATAGCTCTTTGTCTTTCAAGTTCGTTGTTGTCAGCAAATCCGTCACAGTCTGTGAAACTAAAACTGAATGCAAAAAGTGATTGGTTTAGAAGTAATTTGTGAAGTAAATTGAAACGCCTGTGGCCCGTTTCTTGAAGCTACTATAGTTACAATTTTACAAGACGAAACTGGCACATTAGTCTGATCAACCAATAAATGATTGAGTTTTGACCAATGTTGCTAGTTTATACCTACTAGTAAAATTGTAACTAATAGCTTCGAGAAACCGGCCACTGGCAACACAGTATTTATAAATGCGTTAGAAACGTAAATTGTACGACAGACGTCAAGTTTTACTTCATAAAATGTCTCAACTATAAAATATAACTTAAACTACCAAGCCTCACATGCGGCAGTAAATCATACAGGTTAACTAAATGTACAAGAAAACAAATTGAAAGTGTGGTTGATCTTTTATTCAAATCATAAAACGGATAGGTACGAAGCTACAAATCTTGGCTTCATTACATTCGTAACAGACTTTCTATTACCTCCTCCAAAACACAACACTGTAACGGTCTACCTACCCTAAACGTATTTTAAATAAAGATATACACTTCTAAACTACCTAACTCATACTTTAACTACTTACTTACTCTACCTAGCTGTTAACCTGTAGTTAACTAAGCGTTCATTGACCTCCCTAATTAAATGACTTAGTGATTCTTAGACCTGTCTTAAAACAAACAAATCCTACCTAAAATAAGTAATAATAATGGCTGCGTGAATCGTCTAATGGCTGATGGACCTACACTGTGAACGTTGTAATAACCTGAGATTCTTTGCATGAAAAATAAGAATGGAACTTTAATATAAACCTAATGTATACCTAATTAAAACTTAGTTACTTTGAGATAACGTAGAAACATTAGTAAGAGTTTGCTGTATCATAATGCTCTAGAAGATATTGGTAAAAGTGGGTCCGAAGACAGAATAAAGATTCTAAGTAGATTTGTAATTGTACTTCAGATGAGACAACCCCCTTATGGGGGGGGAATCGCTACCACCATCCCCTCCGATTCCAACAACTACACCAGCCTATAACTATAAACATCTCCTTAAAGTTGCATATAGTTAGAAAAATTAAGCATTAACTTCGATGCTGTTAAAAGATCTTTAGTACAAATACAAAGTCTAACTTTCGTTACTTATAGTCAACATTTTTAGACTACTGCTACATTTCATGAACACAGATTGCTCCAATCTTTAGGAAACAATACAAGCACTCTATTTATGAGTCAAATATCCTTATATTTAGGAAAGCAGATAGATCTAGCAAGACAAAGAACAATTTTATTTATTTAATTGTTGAATGGTATAAAAGGTTGGTGTTACCGTCGCTTATCCCGTTTTCTTAGGATAGTTGACGAGCATGGTTTTACTCGGTAAACCTCCTTAAATCTCATTCTTTTTATATTGAATGCTAGTCTTAAAGTAATTTCTTTAATTATAAATATTAAGATTTGATCATTAAATATATGCTTAAAAATGAAGGACTTTTTATAATAATTCACTTCAGATTAGAACTTCATCTGTATTCAATTAATTACTATATTGCTACCTACTATCTACTACCCCATTATCTATCAATGAATTTAAAGTTAAAACCTATTAATCCTATTAAATCCTATTAAATCCTAGCTGCTCTAACATCTACTATACCTACACGTTTCAACAAGCTAGAAAAACCCGGTTTTCACATTTAAATTACTCGCGTTCCCACTCGTATACGATGAATGGGTCCTGATCTAACTTACCCCTAAGTGAGTGAGTCAGTCTCTAAGAACTTAGCCATAAGACTCGTGTGCTTGGTGGTAAAGACAGTTTGGACTGGGTTCGTCGAGTACCACCTGACGAATAATCCGAATGTATATATAAATAGATAGATAAAGGTGACAGAACGATGATGAATTTGAAACACCAGTAGGCATAACAAACCCCTCACAATTCTGGGAGAAGTTAGTCTGTCTCTTCAGGTATAATACAGACCCCACACGTACTCCATATGTGGTTATTTAATTAATTAAAACGTATCGAAGGAAAGCTACCCTGTCAGTTGTGAAACACCGTTAGGTGACCCGGGTATCAATCCTCAAATATCAGCTTCTACTAGCTGAAACTTGATACAGTTCTCAACACTCAACTTCGGGCAAGTTAAAGCATAATTTCCCAAACTAAGACTATCCTAGTATTATAAAACACTAGAATAAGCAAAGCCGGAAAACGACACGTCAACCTTAACAAGTATAAATACTCAACAAACCCAAAAACAAATTAATACGAGAACCGTACAAGTCCGCTGACGCAAGCAAAATGACCCTTATCTACGAATTTCCCCTGCTTTTATAGCTGGTGCTACAATGGCGCGACCGTCCTCATCTGCCGCATCAGCCTTACTGGCGTTAACAGCCACATCTGCTATATCCGCTTTAACTGCTACGTCAAAAAACATACAACTCAATAACTATTAATTTTATTTAATTCTTAGATAGCTTATTTAATATTTCTAAGAATATATCCAAACTTATCTTTAAATTTAACACTAAAAGATAATTTTCCTTTAATTTATAAACGCGTAATTAAAAAGCTTTAATTTCCTTCAATGAAATTTCTATCGCCATTTTGTATGAAATAAATTCTCCCTTGCTAATTTTAGTTACTCTTTTCTACTGAACTACTAACCAGAATCTGATGAAATTTAGTCAAACGGTTACTTATAACTTAAGTTTTCTTGTGATAAAGGCTAATTCCTTGCATTTTAATCATTAATCTTGTAATAATAGAAAACTTATACTTTCTCATACGTTTGACATAAGCAACTCCGAAATAACTTTATAATCACATAGTAACTTATTTACTACACCAAAGTTGATAAAATTTGAACTGTATACAACTTATGAGTCTAACATCTTATTTCAATAAGCATTTTCCTTGCATTTTGAGTTTTTCCCTAGTAATATTACTATTTCTGCTACATACATTGTTTCTCTATATTTTCGTCAATTTTACTTGCTGAAAATTCCTGAAACTTATACTACATACTTAGTTAATTATTTAAATCATTCCCACGCCTCATTATTCAATAATTAACTAAAAATTAATTTAAATACCACATATAAATTTACTAGCGACATCTCATATCATAAATTTGAACTACTGAGAACTATGAAGCTAGCTTCATTACCCAAAATAAATTAGCTGGCCTAAAGGCTTCTAGTTGCTAATGATTTTCCGTAAGATGGCGTTATAATCTATGCTATCTCTCAATGTATGAAAATATATTCGTGAACTGGCGAGTTCATGTGGAGACACGCCTGAACCGTTACAATCGTCCCCTCTAATTGTTAAGGTGGGTAATTATATCAAATTAGCTACCGATACAATTAGAACCAACATCATAAAATTCATGAATATATTTTGTTTATCAATATTTGCCTTCGATGTGTAAGTCTGACCCAACTTTATTTGGCCTTCACTATATTGTGTATTTCCAGTAGTTTTATTATATTTTTACTGGCAAGAAATACTATTTGACATCAGACATCGAACTTCATTGAAATCCGAATCTGAAGAATATTTTATTACATAAATCAGATTTTGATGAAAGTAATTATTATAAAGCTAAACATGTTAACTTTAATTCTTTGAAAACAATGTTTTGTTTTAATATATATATTAACATTAAATCAAGTCACTTTATATTGACATGATATTTTATTATGCACATTATTGCCATTATATAAACTGTTGTATTGACACTATTTCAGGATCAAATAAAATTTTGACAGACTATATTGTGTGGTGTGTTTTTAAACCAGATTTAAATCATTAATTATGCAAGATAAAACCTCTGAAACTTTCAATGAATCATGTAATGAAATAATTTCCATCATTGCCAAACAATTTGCACTCAACAAAAGCGTTCGTTTGTGAGACAAACGTTGCTGTAAGAGCTGTATAAAGAATCTGCTGTCACCGTCAGTGTTTGGCGCAACACAAACCCTTTGAAGTACCTTTCCGTGAATGCATAAAGTTCTTTGTATGTGTTTTTATTCATGGTAGCTACAATGTTAATTCATCATTAAATCTCCATCTAGCTTAGAGTTCTTTTCTCACATAACAACAAACAAAATACTGGACCATGTGCAGTGTGGGACGAATAATTTGTTCCTACTAGTAGAGTAAATGAACTATTAGATCGCAACATTTAAATTGAACTTGCTAAATCCTAAGCTTAAGCTTAGAATTTCTTGCCTAATCCTAAGCATCACCACTAATCGTTCATTTTGTATAGTGTGCTGTATCTTGGGCAACTATCGATAAATGGTTTGCCTTAACTTAAAGTTGATGTAACCTTTAGATCAAGCCCTTTTGACTTTAAAATAAAAATCTTTACTTTGCAAAATACCAATTAAGTACCCTTTCAGTCCTCTTTCATAAGCAAAACTTCACATTCATCTACTTGATTAAAACATAACTCTTTTTTTTTTTTTTTTTTTCCTTACACTACCTAAATTATGCACCAACTCCTTCAAGTTTTGCAAACATCTTTTATTAATGAAATCATGTATTTGAATTATTAATTTTTAAAGTTTAATTCAGCACTAAATTTCATCAAAAGTGAATCTACAAAATATTATTTTAATTTATCTTAAATCTACTTCGTATAGATTAATTCCATGATGCTAGCTAAAACCACACCGGCAGCCAACGTATAATCACCCTTAATTACGACTTTAATAATTTTATTTGTTCAGTAAACGTCCCCATACCCTTATTTAACCTTTGCTACTAATAACTAAGTTTAACAATCATTCACTAACTAAAAGCATAAACTATAAAATACGTAAGCATTGAAAATAGTAAATACCAAAATTCTTCAACTGCATATAACAAAGCAACCCCTCACCAAGAACTTCCAGTTTAGCAGTTAATATCACTTTAACTCCTCAAAATTTTAAAATTCCATTCTTTTTTAAAACTTCAATCATTCACTATATTTCATTATTTAACTACACCACTCAACTAAAATTCAATTTCAAACTTTTCCGTTTACTAAACTAACTGTATGTTATGATTATGTTTGACAAAAAATGACATTTCGTGCGTTTAGTTCTACACCTTGCAGTCGGACGTTACTTTACGAATGATTTCTCATTCCTTGTAGCTTGTTTTATTTATCAGTTGAGTTCATTAAAATTTATCTCAGTGAAAATAGGATTATTTTTGTCTCCTTAAACGTTGTCAAAATTATTTAGTAAACTTTGTCATTGTAAATCTTTACAAAATTAAATCAATATTACTTCGAGAACACAGCATGTTGCCGGAACGAAACGCGTCGATCTACGTTCAGAAATCGATTTTGTGATAAATGTATGACTTGTCAAGTAATTCGTATCATTGTACTTTTCCTTTTTATATAAAAGAAATAATCATTTACTGACTTGAAATCTGGCATTTATATAAAGCTCCGACGGTTACGTAAATACCATCAAAATATTAATTTTGATGAAATATTTTTTTACTCATCTGCATATTATAATGCTGCATGGGATTATTTCCTTTGCACTCACATAAAAGTCATATTGTCAAACTTTTAAAAAGGAACCTCGTATCCGTGTAAAATTGTTTATGAATCGAGATTCTGAAGCGCTTTTAACTTCAAATTGCTAATTATATACTATGAAGCTGTGAATAAGCCAGCTATGACTTAAAATCTTTCGTTAACCTATCACGGAACAACAATTTACACTCAACAATGCTCACTTAGTGTTGATGAACCGAAACTGCTCTCAACAATCGATTATACAGGTATTGTACTTTTCGTTATTAAAGCTACTAATACTTAATCAAACAAGCCTCCTTAAAAATCTTTTATAATGCCTACTTAACGTTCTGTCTCTTTGATGGACTTTAATGAAATTAGCTTTTTATTCTTAGTGTCTGAATGTAACTTCTAATAAAACTTTTCATCTTTTTCAGTTACTGGTATTTATATTCAAATCTCAAGCTATATTGAAGATCCAAAGCGGACCAAGTGATTTAATAACCACTCGAATTGGATATGTAAAAAGATCACTCTCAACTTATGCAGAAATGCAGATTCATTCTATATACATGCAATAACTACCTAGGGAAAACATTCGGTAAGTTTTTATCTATTTATTCTGCATGAATGCTCAAACAATCATAAATACACACTTCTTTAAAATAACTCTCAAATAATTAACTCGCTGAACTATTTTTTATCTCACTATCAAGTTTCCTCATTTAAAACTTTGTACATACTTAGTGAAAGAGTAATAACGCAACAGTCTTTGCCTTACATTAGCGAGCAAATTTGATTTATTTATTAATTTATCCTAATAGTTCTAGTAATCATATTTCAACAATTCAACTATTATCGGCTAACTATCTCAATATCAAATTACTAGTTTGAACGCTCTCTTAGCTAATTTGTGTTTACTGTATTTACAGATCTGACATCAAGTTATCAATCTCCACAAACTAAAATATGTTTGAAGCATTCACCAAGAATATCACTTCAGAATTTTGCCTATTAAAGTACTTCACTAAAGCATGAACACCGCTGAAACTAACTGAACTTGTCTGCAAGTATGAAGCCTTCAAGAATGAAAATACAGTTCATGTTGCAACCATACAGTACTTCCATCAGAATTTCTTTGTAAAACTATTATCTGATAAAACTTTTTTTTTTACCGCTATGCATGTTATGCAACCATTTACTCCTAGAGAATCAAATTTAACTTTCTGTTATATTCAACAGTGTTTTTATGACTAAAAATATAGCTCAATCTTACTAGAACCTAATAAAAGCTATTTCCTTATTGTTTTATTTATCAAAGTACTCGCTGACATACTTATTTTGTTTTTTTTTAATATCTTTTCTTATCTAGGCAAACTATATACATACTTGTTCTTATAAGAGTTATAAACCTTTAAAGACCCGTCCCCAAACCTTTGAAACTTTCAAACAACATTGTCTTCATACTATCTAAGTTTTCCTAAATGATAGCGTCTAATATTTTAAAATACTCTTTTCCTCAACACCGCTTTAAATATAAATTGCAGCTTTACTTAATATTTGTCTTCAAACATTCTCAATGTTTATCCATACTTTATACTTAACCCTCAAAATGCTGACAAACTCAAATAATATATACCTATCTTAATTTCACTAACTCTTTACATAAATGTAACACTATGAATTTATCTGCTATGCATGTCTGTTTGTATATCTAAGATATCACAGCTCTCAAATGAATAAACTGATTTGAATGGTTTTCTTTTATACAGGTTTCCCAACGATGATTCCTAATTTTCCCTCCTATTTACTTACTATTACTTTAGTAATAATATTCCAGTAAATTCAAACTCTGCATGCTATGTATCTGGATGGCAAATAGGTACATAAATTATTGTGCTATTTATTCTAAACTTCTTGAGTTATTTTTTTTTAAGTTGAAACTTGAGAACTTGGTTCTGCTGAAATGACTCATAATTACTATGATATAGCTATTCATTGGTTGTATTCATATTTTACTCTTCTTATCACTCAATCTCTTTACATAAAGTAAATGAAAACACATACATAATGAACTACTGGATCTATCATTGTATGCCTATGTTGCTCATTGAAATATTTTCCTTTATATACCTATTGCAATGCTACCTAGCAGAAAGCTAGTAATTATTCAACTATACTAGGCAAGTACTTCCCACTGTATACTTTAGAGTATGAATTTATTATTTTTACTCGGCACACTTTATTTAATTAGCAAACTTAAATTCCGTCCCCCAAACTCTTAAGTTTAAAATTATCCTTAGTAGATAGCTCGGGAAAATTCAGCTACCAAATTTTAGCTATTTCTAATTATTATTGTTAATTCTACTTATGCCTTAATTTTAAATAACCTCCCTATTTATTAAAGGTAATAATTTCCTTTTATAACTACTAAATTTCTGATATTAAAACAGACTGACGTTTCTTTCTCATTCACTTTTTTTTGTCTCTCTCTAACTAACCTCAAACAAACACTA
The DNA here is from genome assembly GCA_963854515.1 of Pandemis heparana. Taxonomy (NCBI): domain Eukaryota; kingdom Metazoa; phylum Arthropoda; class Insecta; order Lepidoptera; family Tortricidae; genus Pandemis; species Pandemis heparana. The sequence continues at coordinate 5,198,519 of OY978011.1, read as the reverse complement.
CGTCAGTGCGTCTTGAATATTAAACACGGCTACTAGTCCGATTTATTTATTCAGTTATCGTTTATCAAAGTATTTATTAATCATTTTTGATTGTTTAAAATCCCCAGTTACTTTAAATATAACTCATAAATGACTCAGAGTGAAGTGGCAAACTGAATAATAACATTTACCGTTTCTACAATTCAAATGAACAAATTCGTCGTGAATCGAACACAACTTATGAAAACTATTAGTTCAACAGGATAATGTTTATTTTACAGATGGAAAATAGAAAACTTTTAAGTGTTATCAGTGAAAAGTGCCTGTTAAATAGCCAACTATCTATCTACCTATCACTTCTTTTCTAGCAGCAAACTGTAATTGTTTTCATTAATGTAACATTAAAATGTGTCAACAATTTATTGCTTTAACGTTATTTTTCCTATCCTATCCTACTCCTTCTAGCAATGCAAAATATAACTCCAGTTCTCATTTTTCATGTCCATTACACAGACAGCAAAATGTGACTAATTTGTAAACAAATAGTCACGTAATATACCTAAGAATAGCAAGTCCAATGACCTAAGAATAGACCTAAAATTCAGACTATCCTATCATGTAAATTTGTTGCTCAAGTATCAAACTTAAATAAATTTAATTATAAATCAATAATGAGCACTATACTATACTATACTGAAATGAAACAATAAATTACCTAGATGCTTTAAGTAATAAAGCCAAGCGAACATAACATAACCGAATGACATAAACGTCATCTTCAACAACCTACATTACGTCACACTACCGGACACAGGCCTCACAGAATCAGAGAGCTTTGATCACATAATAGTAATAAGAAAAACCCGTAGTAAACCCAAAATCTAGAATCCTGACTCGACGGCACCCAAAATGTAACGGTCTACCTACCCTAAACGTATTTTAAATAAAGATATACACTTCTAAACTACCTAACTCATACTTTAACTACTTACTTACTCTACCTAGCTGTTAACCTGTAGTTAACTAAGCGTTCATTGACCTCCCTAATTAAATGACTTAGTGATTCTTAGACCTGTCTTAAAACAAACAAATCCTACCTAAAATAAGTAATAATAATGGCTGCGTGAATCGTCTAATGGCTGATGGACCTACACTGTGAACGTTGTAATAACCTGAGATTCTTTGCATGAAAAATAAGAATGGAACTTTAATATAAACCTAATGTATACCTAATTAAAACTTAGTTACTTTGAGATAACGTAGAAACATTAGTAAGAGTTTGCTGTATCATAATGCTCTAGAAGATATTGGTAAAAGTGGGTCCGAAGACAGAATAAAGATTCTAAGTAGATTTGTAATTGTACTTCAGATGAGACAACCCCCTTATGGGGGGGGAATCGCTACCACCATCCCCTCCGATTCCAACAACTACACCAGCCTATAACTATAAACATCTCCTTAAAGTTGCATATAGTTAGAAAAATTAAGCATTAACTTCGATGCTGTTAAAAGATCTTTAGTACAAATACAAAGTCTAACTTTCGTTACTTATAGTCAACATTTTTAGACTACTGCTACATTTCGTGAACACAGATTGCTCCAATCTTTAGGAAACAATACAAGCACTCTATTTATGAGTCAAATATCCTTATATTTAGGAAAGCAGATAGATCTAGCAAGACAAAGAACAATTTTATTTATTTAATTGTTGAATGGTATAAAAGGTTGGTGTTACCGTCGCTTATCCCGTTTTCTTAGGATAGTTGACGAGCATGGTTTTACTCGGTAAACCTCCTTAAATCTCATTCTTTTTATATTGAATGCTAGTCTTAAAGTAATTTCTTTAATTATAAATATTAAGATTTGATCATTAAATATATGCTTAAAAATGAAGGACTTTTTATAATAATTCACTTCGGATTAGAACTTCATCTGTATTCAATTAATTACTATATTGCTACCTACTATCTACTACCCCATTATCTATCAATGAATTTAAAGTTAAAACCTATTAATCCTATTAAATCCTATTAAATCCTAGCTGCTCTAACATCTACTATACCTACACGTTTCAACAAGCTAGAAAAACCCGGTTTTCACATTTAAATTACTCGCGTTCCCACTCGTATACGATGAATGGGTCCTGATCTAACTTACCCCTAAGTGAGTGAGTCAGTCTCTAAGAACTTAGCCATAAGACTCGTGTGCTTGGTGGTAAAGACAGTTTGGACTGGGTTCGTCGAGTACCACCTGACGAATAATCCGAATGTATATATAAATAGATAGATAAAGGTGACAGAACGATGATGAATTTGAAACACCAGTAGGCATAACAAACCCCTCACAATTCTGGGAGAAGTTAGTCTGTCTCTTCAGGTATAATACAGACCCCACACGTACTCCATATGTGGTTATTTAATTAATTAAAACGTATCGAAGGAAAGCTACCCTGTCAGTTGTGAAACACCGTTAGGTGACCCGGGTATCAATCCTCAAATATCAGCTTCTACTAGCTGAAACTTGATACAGTTCTCAACACTCAACTTCGGGCAAGTTAAAGCATAATTTCCCAAACTAAGACTATCCTAGTATTATAAAACACTAGAATAAGCAAAGCCGGAAAACGACACGTCAACCTTAACAAGTATAAATACTCAACAAACCCAAAAACAAATTAATACGAGAACCGTACAAGTCCGCTGACGCAAGCAAAATGACCCTTATCTACGAATTTCCCCTGCTTTTATAGCTGGTGCTACAATGGCGCGACCGTCCTCATCTGCCGCATCAGCCTTACTGGCGTTAACAGCCACATCTGCTATATCCGCTTTAACTGCTACGTCAAAAAACATACAACTCAATAACTATTAATTTTATTTAATTCTTAGATAGCTTATTTAATATTTCTAAGAATATATCCAAACTTATCTTTAAATTTAACACTAAAAGATAATTTTCCTTTAATTTATAAACGCGTAATTAAAAAGCTTTAATTTCCTTCAATGAAATTTCTATCGCCATTTTGTATGAAATAAATTCTCCCTTGCTAATTTTAGTTACTCTTTTCTACTGAACTACTAACCAGAATCTGATGAAATTTAGTCAAACGGTTACTTATAACTTAAGTTTTCTTGTGATAAAGGCTAATTCCTTGCATTTTAATCATTAATCTTGTAATAATAGAAAACTTATACTTTCTCATACGTTTGACATAAGCAACTCCGAAATAACTTTATAATCACATAGTAACTTATTTACTACACCAAAGTTGATAAAATTTGAACTGTATACAACTTATGAGTCTAACATCTTATTTCAATAAGCATTTTCCTTGCATTTTGAGTTTTTCCCTAGTAATATTACTATTTCTGCTACATACATTGTTTCTCTATATTTTCGTCAATTTTACTTGCTGAAAATTCCTGAAACTTATACTACATACTTAGTTAATTATTTAAATCATTCCCACGCCTCATTATTCAATAATTAACTAAAAATTAATTTAAATACCACATATAAATTTACTAGCGACATCTCATATCATAAATTTGAACTACTGAGAACTATGAAGCTAGCTTCATTACCCAAAATAAATTAGCTGGCCTAAAGGCTTCTAGTTGCTAATGATTTTCCGTAAGATGGCGTTATAATCTATGCTATCTCTCAATGTATGAAAATATATTCGTGAACTGGCGAGTTCATGTGGAGACACGCCTGAACCGTTACAACACTATATACTATAGCTACGTTTTACTATAACGTAGCACGTGCTCGAGCTTACGTTTCTATTTTGAAATCACGCTTTTAAAGTTGGCGCGCTTTTCGACCAATGGGGCGCAAGCTAGAGTTCGAGGAACTCTTGGCCTCGAACCTGATTGGTCGGTTTGTTGACGCCAAGCGCAAGCGTGCGCGTGAGTTTGTATGTAACGATAGAGTTGCCCAACACTACTTTAACTTTGATAGATTTTTGATTATCATAAGCTCTTAACTTTTTTTTTATTTAGGAATATAAATATTTTACGGATATCTTTAGTTTAATTTTAAGTTGTATCAAATTTCAAAGCAATCTGAGCACTAGCAGTGGATTTAACAACAAGAAACAAGTCAAGTATAAGACAAACTAAATATTCGTGCGAATTTTTTTATAGGTACTTTAGAAATTATGTAAATTAAAAACTTGTAAAAATATCAGTGCTTTAAATTACCTGATAAATATGTCGTAGGTAGGCTCTTGTTCACTCTTTTGTAGGAAATATAACTGACAGGTTTTTTATAATGTTTCTACATAATAAAGCGCTAACCTACCTATACCTATATAGCAAATAAAAAATAACCACCAAAATTAATTTCGGCTTTACAAGAACCGTAAATCATTAAGTATATTAAGCTTAAAAAAAACTTTTCTCATTATTTTATTTTTAGTAGGTACTCACCTAAGCAAATGTAGTTTTTTTATAAAACAACAAATAGCTGCATATAACAGGAATTGTTTAAGGCATGAACAGATTAATAAACCTAAAGATTTTCGCAAATTTAATCAGACGAGACAAAAAATCATAAAACGTTTGACTTTGTACATACATACATACACAAATCACGTCTCTATCCCTTACGGGAGAGACAGAGCCTAAGGCAACAAGACCTACAGGCATTGACTTTGTGTATGTGACACAAAATAAGTCAACGTTCATTTTCCGCAACCACACTGACCAGATAAAAAACAAAATAAAGTAATAATTAGGTAACTCTTTGTTTTAGTGCAAATAGTTGTGCTTACGAACTCTTTTGACCTTAACACTGCCGCTGTCCCTAAACGCAGTTACTCAATAGTGTCGTCACAATTTGTTACACTTTTACATACAAATGCCGTTAATTTACAAGTCCGTTGTTCCTACACGGCGTTGCGTAAGAATTTTACTTGTATGAAATGTGGTTAGCATACGGAATTACCGCTTTTTAAAATACAAGGGTACGTTGAGTCTATAGTCTGTACCAGTTTCAAGCTGGTTACTTTAAAATAATAGAATACCTACGAGTAGATGACGTTTCATTTATCTTATCTGCAACTCTTGCTAAATTTAAAAGGATGACAATTATATTTTTTATTCCCGAAAAATTGCATCCTGTACCTTAGTATAAGCGCAGTGGGTAAATAAACTGATGGTAAAAAAACTCTTTCACGGTTCATGATCTTATTAAATAAGATAATCTAAACTAAATCAATATTTGGTAGATCTGTAACCAACAATGCTTATCAAGTTCCGGAAGAATGGAGTTAAGAGCCAGTGGTAAATTATGGAGTAAATTTAAGAGGATTATAGTTTAGACAGCTCTCTGTCATTCTACGTGTTTTGTTAACCGTTGGTTACGACAGAATGACTCGCCATTTCTTAAATGACCTAAATTTCAAAGCGTTTAGGGTTAGGGAGTAAACACATTGAAGCACATATTTAGACTCCCATAGAAGACTATAGTTTGTACAAATAGTACATTATATTATATACACAATATTAATTTATAATGTTCCAGTTCCTTAGCCAAAATAACTAAAAATAATAATTGAATATGCACAGTTTCGCAAAAAATTTGCGGCAGCGAGGCATCTCTGCCAATTACAGCGCTTTTGCGCCACTTTCTTGCACGGTCCATAAACTTTAATAACTTGTCTTATCTCTCATTATGTTAAAAGACACGTCTAATTTTATTATTATTTATGTACGGTCGCCCAAATAAGTGGTCTACTTTTCATCTAACTTCCTATCATATGAAAATGTCGCTAAAGTCGAACGTTCAAGTTGACAGCCCGTCTTATTGACGTTATATATTGTGACGTACAAAGGAATTTTAACCTTAGGGGGGTTGACCACATATTTGGCTGATGGTAGGTACCTATTCTTTGTCTCAATTATATAGACTTTTATTTCTAGTTAGTTAAATACCTAGATTGCGATTAAACGACAGAATCAATCAGAAAATTAAGTCAGCATGCTGAACATAATGGGGTAATTAACATTCCAAATCTTATTTACATTGCACGAAGCAGTTCCTGAAGGTTACTATTATATTTGCAGATAATTGCAGTAGGTACAGTGTTTGCATAAGTATAGTATAGTTGTGTTCATTGTCCATGATCTAGGCACGTTTGTGACTGTACGTGTCTCAGGCGCAGAACTGAGGCGGCCAGTTTAGGGACTGACATTACGCCACTAGTGTTGCACTGTTTTGCTTTAGTTTATTTACACAGTTATAATCGTTATGTTCGTATTGTCTGGTTGACCAAACATAGATCCAATTAGCGATTTATTATTGCCTAAGCAATTGGATGTATCTATGGCCACCAATTTAACTAAAATACGCTATTAAAGTTTGTCTGTATAACTGCAATAAAGACCATGAATAAATTAATAAAATTAATCAGCGCGAGTTTCAAGGTTCGAGTTAAAGCTTATGCATAAATGAATAGTATAAAGTAGTTAATGTGAACTTACACGTTTAATAGCTTTTTGTATAAGAAAATTCGTAAATATATTTAGTCGATCTCCGGTTGGTAAAGTAGAGCCTTCATCGCAACTAGCTAATCTCGTAGACGCACGAATTCGTTCCACGCTGTCGATTGCCACAGATTAAATAATTAGAGTTGGTAACCGATCGCTTTTGTAATACGCTGAAATTAGTTATTTAGTTATTCTACCTTTCTATTCGTTTCCTAGATATCCAATGCTGTACTTACAGAAAAAATTAGAGAAATGAGAAATATACTAAGAGTGACTAGTTTTAAAATATAATGTGCTTATTGTAAAAGCTTGTAGTTTTGCCGCATTTAATATAAAATAGAATGAATTAACACACAACGCATGAGGTTTTTAATAAATTTAATCTAGCCAAGTGCCAACATTTATTCAAAACGCCTACACAATCCGTAGATTTTTATGTTCCTATTAAAAAGTTTTCCTCTTAATTGAGACAGTCTAAACAAGCTCGTGAGAACTCCGCTATCATTCGAAATCAAGCTTGTTAGATAGTAAAAAGGCTGTAAAATGTTTGGCTTGTATGTGTAGGATAACTTAATAAAATTGCTTACAGTCCTATCCACATGTCTACAGCACTTAATTAGCGAGTATTCTCTCATCTGGTTATCATCTCTATGTATTAAAAAAACAGTCACTTTACAGGCATTTTAACACTTCCGAAGCTTTAATTTCTAATCCCTTAAGTACTTCGTTACAGTTCGTCCGCTCTAGTAAATTTTTCTGCAAAGATACAGTTGTACCTGCTTGTCCCTGACGACATAAGCGTAGGAACAAGAAATCTGTGTCTTGGTCACGCTAGCTTCATTCTGACAAACTGTACTCACTTAGTAAACTTTTTAAATATACGTAATCTTTCTCCTTTTTAGTTCAAATCGTGAGAATAACTCATCGCATGCCTATCAAAGCATAATGCCAGATGAGAGAAATAGGTACATGTTTTTACTCTAGACTTAGATGAGGCTTCTATGTCTATTTTGCCAGAGATTTTGCGACACTCAATTCCTATATGATTACAAATATAGCAGTCTACCGTTTGTTGCCAAGACACTTCTATTGACTGTAATTTAGTCTTGTTTCTACTACGACTACGCGTCGATTGTTGTAGACGCGGCGCCACACTATACAATTCTGTAATTTAATGCCTTTGTTTGGTTCGCCACACATTACACGAAACACTATGTTAAGCAACCAAACGGTTATATTTACGATCTATTTATATGTTTACGTGTTTATGTGTCAATGGTAGTCACGAACATTGTTGAATCAACAATCAACATTGATTGTTCTTTTAATTGAGTGCTTTATTTTATTGCGATTGTTTTCAACTATATTTTAGTGTTTTTTTATTTGTTTACTTTGTGATCAATTTTGAACATGCAAATGGGCACAATTAATGGAATCTCTATTATCAATAGAAATTCTAGCAGTAAAAATGGTAGGTAAGACGAAAATACCTACTTAAAATTAAATTAATGACATTACCTACCTAGGTACCAGTTCCAAGTATCACTCCATACCTTCCAAAGTATCACTTCCATGCTGCAGAAAAAACATAGAATGTACCAGTTGCTTGTTTTCCCACGCAGATAGTAAAAGCCCATTGAGGGAATGGGCTAAAATCTTAGGACTCGTGTCACACTATGGGATACGGCTAGAACCCCTCACTATTTTGATTCCTTTTTCCACATATTCATCCACAATCATGCTAAATACAGCCTTTCGGTCATGTTACCTTAGGCGCTGTCTATCCCGTAAGGGATAAAGACGTGATTTATGTGTATATGTATGCACGTGCACTCATCACGATTATCTAGACTAATACACAATGAACTAGGTTTTTTGACACTTTCCTAAAGGAAACATTAAGTAAAATCGCATCGTTGAATAGTGAATAGAACTCGTTCGTCGTTCTTTATACACATTAGGTACTGTCAATTAAAATCCTACGTTGTCCAATTTCCCAACGAATTGCTTTTACAGCCTTCACGTACTTGTAACTGGATCGCGTAATGCCGATCATCCAGATAGGGGGAAAGTATTGCCTTACAGCCACAGACGCGATTGAGTCGATACGCGACTCTCAAACGATGCTAGATAACCTCAGTAAATTAAATATAAACCTTTCTAACAAACGCCGTAACGAAAGTATGCACGTGTCAAAACGACGCGTCGTCGAGGAGAGACGTAGCTATTCGTTTTTTCCAGGCGCTTAGTCCGAAACATCTTACCGTTGGTGATTGCTGTCGAGCTTAGAGTTAAATGAAGTGGTAGTTGCAAAATGCCACGGGCCCCGAACTCTACGTGGCTCTGGCTAGGCCTAGAACACAAAAGAGACGATAATGAGAAAAGATCTGCATCTGATGCATTTGTTTTTGCCACGGGGCCCAAACGTTATAGTTAGGTACACCACTAGAGCTCGAGGTTGTCTCAAGGATATGGCCAATTTAACGTTCCCATGAAATCTTCAAAATTGCTCTAAAACGAAATCTTTTTTTTGATCTAAATAAATAACGATGCGTGAAACTCCAACTACATCCTTTGGGTTTAAAATTCGTTTTGATCGGCCGTTTATGGAGTGATCACGCGACTGCCACGCGCGGAGGGATTAATTGAGGTAACATTATACCGATAGATCACAGGCTGTATAACCAGGCACGTATAGTGCGCGCGCGCAGCTGCGAGACCGGTTAGGCTTCTCGTTTACGCCACGAACTGCTGCGTCATGTACTAAGTTATAAGAGTTTATGATCGAATTCAATTGCGCTTAGCCGTTAGCGTAGACTGAAGGTTAGAGGGACAAAGGAGTGAGCTTTACGTTGCTAGCGCCTGTGCAATACTTGCCTTTTTTGGAACGATGCAATTTTTTTTAATTTTATTGATGCTATCATTTTCTAAGCAAGGGTATTCCTGTAGGCTTATTGTCTAACTCACTCGCAATCGCCGTCGTGTTCATTTTGACAGTTCATGTATGGGCTGACAATTGGCATCGGCATCAGCTAGCTGTCACATTCATACAAGAACTGTCACAATGAACACGATGGCGATCGCGAGCGAGTTAGACAATAAGCCTGCTGTCCTTTCCTTTTATGAAATATACCCAGGAGCAAAGGAACCGAGTCACTTTTCATACAACTTTCTAAGGGAAGTGACCCGGTTTCTTTCCTCCCGAATATAGTTGGCAGCTAAGCTAAGCGAGCAAAGTCACTTGATGGTAAGTAAGCATCACTGCCTATGGACATCAGAGAGACTAAGGATTGTAGATGCGTTGCCACCAAAAAGGGCTAAGATTGGAAACCCACATGTGCCAGTGATTTCACCGATTGTTTTATTCTCCAAGCCGAAACACTGTAGAATAAAATATTTTGCTTCATAAACAGACAAACTGCTATGTTCCGGTGTGGAGAGTAAGACAGCCGGGGAAATTACGGGCACAATAGGCATTTCATCTTAGCCCTCTAGGTTGGCAACGCATCTGCAATCCCTCCGGGGTTGCGGGTGTCTATGGGCAGTGGTGATCGCTTACCATCAGGTGACCCACTTGCTCGTTTGCCTTCCTATTCGCATAAAAAAAAGACAGGTAGGTAAGTACTTCTTTAAAACGTTATTGATTCGATTTTTCTGTATCCCATTTTATAAATGCAAAGCACGACACCTCAATTAAAACAACTGTTTTCGTTCACACAAACAGCCTACAATTATTCTTATCTACACAACGATCACAATTCCGAGCTCTCGATTTGTCCACCCTCGCTTTTATGGTGCTGCAAAAAACGTCGTACCTGCACTAGTACTGCATCCTGTGCATTGTGAGATGCACCTTCTCAACAATACCCGGTGCTTCAATAGAAATAGAGGTTTTGGAACATGCAGTTTCTTTTCTCATTGCTCTTTATCCAAGTAAGATTTATGAGGTAAACACTAAGTTATAAACAGTATTGATATCATGGCCTTCATGAACGTAAAAGCTTTGCAGGAAAATGCAAAAATATGGCCCACTCCTACACCGTTATTGGACGCGAGGCTGTCGCCCACCGTCGAGCAATTAGTGCGGTGATAATCAGATCACAGTTTAGTACAGCTACTAATCGTTGAACCTATCGTTTTTTACGTAGGCATGAGGTAGGCGGCAGCTCGGGCACGTGTTCCTGTCCGCGGCGCCGCTCGCCCCCGCGTCTGTCCCCAACTCTCTAACCAAATCACTTACATAATACAACAACCAACATTAATCTGAACGGATTTATAGCATAATCAAATGCTTCTGAAGCTCTGTCTAAAGTCCACGGCCGTAGGCAGGCTGTGGGCGGGCGCTTCTTCAAATTTTCGATGACATTTCAGATTTTATCTCGCCCATGTTTATTAGATGTTTCCTAAAACACGCCGTTTTGATTAGTGTAAAGCTGTATATGGCTACTGTTGTATGTCAATGGCAACACGCGATGTCATTATCTGGAATCTGATTGATCATTGCGTTGATTGGGGTGGATAAATTACTATAATGACCATTGATAGTTTCGAATACATAGAAAAATTATGCCGCCTGATGCGTTGTTGGATAATTCATACGTATGACTCATAAATTGGTTATGCATCTGCCAATAATTAGTTGTACTTAATAATACATTGGAGCTCCGCGAAGTAACGCTTGAGAGTATACGTGGTGTTTTAGAATTATTATGGAATAATAACTTAATTCAATTTAGTTATTTCTACAGAGGGTTTTAACCCTAATTAGCCTTAAAAATTAACTCATCCCTTGACGCATTACACTTTGAACATCGATCAACGGACAAAAACATTCGTCAACCACAATTAAGAAATTCTAAAAACATTTACAGAATATTTCTCAGGAGAAATCTTAGAAATCATGTTACAGGCTATGAGGTTAGCAACCCTCTACTTTGATACCCCTTTTCACTTAATACGCCCTCAATTTGTTACCTTAGGCTCTCTACCCCGTAAGGGAAATATTGTTTTTTATATATAAAATAGGCTAACGTTTGACCTCAATCTCGCTTGATGGAAGGCGAAGATGAGGCCTAAGATGGTACATGTTTGCCTATAAGGTGTCTGTTCACTTTGGCCTTAATATAGCCGTGATTTGTGTATGTATGTTTGTATAAAGCATAATAAATTATTTCATTTAATTTAATTTTTGTGTATTTATAGGAGGTTAGTCAAACTACCACCTGCTGAAGTATTACATTAATTTTTAAGACAAATTGTAAGCATCTGCCAATAATTGAACTGGAAGATAATCGAGCTTGAAGCAACGAATCTATATGCTTTAGCAGTATTGAGTGGGCAGATGTTTTAGTTTTTTCAACCTAGTTCCTCGTGTGTGTGTACATTTTCTTCAACCAAAGGTCCAAGTGCTGATAATGATCATAGGTCATTGTGTGTACGCGCACGTCAATCATCGCTGCACATGTCATTGCCATATGACGCACGCGCGTCGTTGCCTGCGGTTTCAAGCCACGGTTTCTTATTTATGCTTATAATAATAGTATCATTATTGTGAGGTAATGCGAAAATACCGAACTCCGTTAATACTCGTACCTACTTAGAGACTGACATAGAGAAATTAACCGCTAGATTACAAAGATCGTGTAATTTTTTACGAGTACTAAAAAAAAAGTGCAACACTGCTTGCAAGCAGATTAATACTAGAACTTCTTAGTCCGCACCGTATTAAATAATACTGTTTGTTGGGCTTTCAAAATTAAGGAATATAAGTTGAGATACTCGTACATAACGTAGACCAGGTTTTGGCAATGTAATATTACTAACCCTCGATAGAAGAGTACCTAATTTTTTTTTTTTTTTTTATCTACATTTTTCTTCTGTGAACGATCAATTACAGTATGATACATGTTTTTAATTACCACGTTTTGTAATTGAACTCGTATTAAGAGGGATATTGAAATAAGCTTGGTATTTATGTTAGCACGTCTTAGGCAACCTTACTGGCAACAAGTTATGGCATGGCATTTGGAATGAAGGACACCCTCTCGACGCGACTTAGCATGTCTCTGATAATTACTACCCGTTGGCACTTTACTATACCGTAGTATTGAATAACTCAAGTATTTTGCCCGAATAGGCTTCAGTATCCAGTATTTTTTGTTCGCGCATCTTTAGCAGGTGTACAAACACTTTTTCTCACTCTAGCCGGTTGCATACTTACTAAACTTGTTCTGCTAACATTGTAACATTTCAATTTTTGTATTATTTTTTCGCGCCTTGACAATAATGTATAGGTAACATGAGACAATTGACATCAAATGACCTAATCCCAAGGTTCCCAAATTAACCATAGCATGGGCACAAGCAAAGGAATAACTTAGGTACTTACGTAGATAAATGAGGTTGAAAACAAATATTCGTATTTTTCATACACATTTAAAACCTGGCCCGACTGGGGACTGAACCCGGGACCTCAAGCTTAGCAGTCAGATTTTCTCACTTCTACACTATCCGGTCGTCGATTGGTGATGATTGTTGGCTGAGAAACAATGGGATGCAACGGTGCAGTCAGCAACCTTCAACCCAGAGCGAATGGTCAGTTGCTGCAACTCGACTGGAATGCGAGATTGGTCCCATTATCTCAGTTAAGTGTTATCTATGGTAATTACAAGTGGACTGGCAGTTACGCGGTATTTGCTAAGATTACAATCAAGCTGAAATCTTAACAATCCGTGAAATTTATGAGAATTGCATCCCTCTACAGGGTACGAGGTATCTAAGTTAAATCTAAGCCAGTTCATTCCAGTATGGAGATTAAATACAGTCCAATTAATACCGAAATGTCAAGTGAGATTAATTACCAGGTGAATACAAGTTTGGGTAGGAGGTTTGGGCGTCGGAACTGGTCGCAAGTGAAACGAACAAGTGTACGCAAACTAGGTCGTGTACACAGCGAGAGTGCCATCGGCATGCCCGATGGGCACACCGGTCAAATGACACAGAAAATTGCTTTCCATCAGCGTCAAAACCAATTTGCAATAATGTAGTTGGCACGCATCGTCTAATGTGTGAGAATGAGCAGTAAAACACGCCGTGGTTGCGATGATATCATAGCACTGGAGGCAGTTGCCGTTGAATTTATGTCAATTTCAAGTTTAAACGTTAATTGCTCTTGTGATTCTTTCTAGCTATTGAAAGTGACCACGGTTGGTCTTTAAGTCATATTTTATTGCCGTGTGAAACTCCCAAAGTCTCAGGTGCCTCTTTGTTGGTTCAGGTTAACGTTCGTCTATTGAACGCACCATGACGCCCGCGACCGACAAAAGATCGTATAGTAAAGAATTAACTTCGATTCTAAATCACGTATCACAGTAAGGTTTGCGTTGAAAAATACACCTGCGATTAGACACAGTTTCGTGTTTGATTTGGTACTTTTATGCAACAACGTGAGAGTCAATGAGTATCAACGATCAATGAGATTTTTTTGAGTTAATTAGTTCCGTCTGGGCTTCTTTATTTAGATATTCGGGATTAATAATCGCGTGAGTTGTTCGTGTGAACCCAATTTATTGAACCTACTTGGTACATGTTAAGGAAATCGCAGACTTGATAGACGACTATAATCACACTGTTTAAAACCAAGTAAAAACCTTAGTATTGTGAACAGATTCGCACGCGTGCAACACCAGGGAACTTACTTTCGAGTCTTGTAACTAATTATACGCAATCTCAGCCTCAACTTGGGAGCAGCAGTAAAATTATATATTGTTTAATGGCTTTCAACAGCCCTACTTTCTGTGCGACTTTATTCTTTGTTTCTTCGATACCAAACCAAATTAGAGACTGAAATTAGTCTGCTTTCTATTTATGTAAGTACGTTGAACAAAAGATCTAGTAAGAGCGTAAAAGGTGCTTATTGCTGAACCTTGCACCGTCATATTCTGACTGCCTTTGCAACAGAGGTACCATTAATAAACTAGCAAACTGTCGACGTTCTTATCGTGTTCATGTAAGATACATTATTGCCTGTTATTTTGAGCAAACTTTGGCATTTGTGATGTCCGCGGCACAGATATTTTATCGCATCGATCTAACGAGCCACTTGTTTGATGTAACCTCGAATTGAAGACGTTACAATATGCATTAAACTAACGTTGCAATAATGATGGAACGAAGAAGTAGCAGTCTTAAATATGCTATTAACAACTTCATTGTCATTATGATATGATGTGACAGAAGGTTAGACGAAATAATCAGTTTTGTGGCCCAATATGGGTGCAGCCAATTTGCAACCATTAAAATGGGCTAATGGAATACAAAGTTCTTGAATATTTCTTCTAAAAATATACCAACAAAGAAAAAGAGTATTTAATATCTGGATTCATATTAGGTACGTTGTATTAACAGCAATATAAATTCGAAGCTAAATTACTTACATCCAAAAAAATAGCTCGCCAAAAGTTTGTGTTATAAAAGCGAGCTCTGTGTTTGCAAAAATTTGAAAAACGCATTCTTTCAGAAATGAGGCTATCTGGCTCCGTTGCGTATAGAGTCTGTCTAACCAAAGCTGAACCTGCAAAAGCGCGGCAATTTCAAAAAATCATGACCGGGTAACACAGGATCACTCACACAGCTGCAATTTTCTTAGAGAAATGTCAATTTGACATACAACATGACACCTCAGATAGACACACTTAGAGAGAAAATGTTGACAATCAAATAACTAGTGGGTTCAGCTTTGGTTAGACAGTCTAGTTTAATTTTTTGCTTTTGAAAACCAACCGTTTGTTTTCGAAATCTTAAAACGTATTTAGTTACCTGCGTTACCTGCGTATCATACAAATATTGCTCGTGTATTAGCATAGGATACATAGGTACTTACATAGTAGTAGAGCTACGTCGTTCGTATCGACTGTTTAAACAGCTGAAAGTTCAGGGTCTTTGATTGCAATTTAGCCGGTTGACCTTAGTAATTTGGTCCTTTCTAGTCTATACACTTGAAGGGTAATACCGATCATTTCTTTTTACCATAAGACCCTAACCCTGTAAAGCATACTTAACTCTCATAATAGTGGTGTTATATTACAAACGTTACGGTGTTAGTGATATCGTGTTATGCAAAATGAGGATATTGCGGAGTCTTGTTGCAGAACCGGTGTGTCAGAGACATGTGTTCTAGTATGGCTGTATGTTTTAAAATAGGTATATATATCTTTGCCTTCAAACTTACATAGATAGGTACTATTTAAATGAGTACTTTAATGAAGACACCTGACAAGGTGTGCTTCTAAAATTGTATGGCAACTAAAACTAAAGAATTTTGAATCTTACAGTTGATAAAAAAATCATTAAGAAAAACAACACAATCTCAAAAGCTACTGCGCTTCTACACGACCTCTAAACTCTAAATGAGCTTAAATACTTGGTAATAAATATACCTAGGTAAGGTAGAGCAACATTGCGATGCAGCGGAGAAATGCTGCCAGCATCTTTGTCTCATCTCAATGCCGCGGGGAAGTACTTTTTTAGGTTTATTTTAGTTTTAGTTTAATTAATTTATCTTGTACATTTACATTTTATCAATAGTATTATAAATTATGTTATTGTTAAGAAATAAAGTGAATGTTCGTGATCCCTGATTTCAATACACGGTTGTGATTTATCGATACTAACTTTATTAGATAGGTAAGCTAAAGTGAATTTTGCTCAGATTATTTCGTGGAATTAAGTACACTTACCCGTAGCATAGCATATTTCATTCAAGCGTTAAAGTTTTTGGGTTCAGTTTTCAATGCTCGGCTATAATCTAGACTGGCCATGGTTAGCTCACCACACTGGTTTGATTACTTACGGTACTCGCATCTCATTAACATCAAGACTGTCTGGTATTATTAGTATCCACCATAAAGATTAATCAGTTAAGTACACGATTAGCAGCGATGGATACTTTTCCGGTGTCATTTAAGTCTCTACACAGTTAAGTGGTCATACTATACCTGCATCAAAATCACTGTCTCCATTTCACTCTCAATTTAATTCAACTCCATTGCTTTGTTTTAATTTTCAACAAACAAATAGGCAATAGTTAATTGAAAAGCCATCTATTTCAACACTGCTTACAAAGCTTCTATGTTCACTTCAAGCTTATATTATAAGTAGTAACCGGACTCCCGCGCAAGCCTCTCGGATGTCTCGCTTGCACGCGCGAGCGCCGCCGCTGGCGCCAAAGCCTCCATGTTCCGTCCTTGTCGCACACGCAGCCTGCCTGTCACCGCGCGATTTCTGCGCGTACACATCGACGATCTACCACGGTGGGTAGACGTTGCACTCATACGTGATACAATACTATTTATCTGACCGCGGTCTGTTGTGACAGTGTGGGCAGACGCTCGCTTAATTCCGACAATTGTTTACCTACCATGTGCTTACACAGTGAAGTGTCAAAGGTTATTCGTGGTTTAAAGTGAACGGTACAGTGTTTGTTTATTGGAAATTGCAGTGACTTCATTGGTTGTTGGCCTTGTGAGCTAGCAGCCGAATTTATATGTCTGTTCACGATTAATTTATTTAAACGTGTCTGCTACTATCGCAATAGAATACGAACCACATGCTTCAGGGTCAATATTTACTTTTAGGCGCGCTTAAGCTATGTCATGAGCATCTCATTTAGATTAGAGCGACTTATTACGGCTCTACCATTTTTAACTTAATCACTTGACGTCACTTGTAACTTAAAGAGTCTCGTTAAGTGCTTCGTTATCTAATCTTACTCGAGTTGCGTAGACTTCCGACTCAAAGCATACCTCTTTGAACCTATTATGTCTCCCTCACATGTTTTCGGAACGGTTGGTGTAATGCGTCACTAATTACATGTCATTATTCGGTCCCATTGTTCACCCACGGCGGTGCACTTGTGGCCATGTAAACGACAGTATTTGCCAAACAAACTTCCCACTCGCGCTAACTTCGTCAAGCGATCTCATTGTCCTCGTGACCGATTGCAAATTACTCCCACACAGCGTTGGAACGCGTTTTAGGTGACAATAATTTAATGCAACTTGCTGAACTTGTTTTGCATTTGTAGGTATATAACGCTTGTAATTTTGTTCTCCTCAACTTTGTATGCGGTTTGAAAGGTCCGCCGAAGTTATGATCCAATTGGAAAGGACCAATTTGCAGTGTTGAGCGCAGGGTCCGATTCTCGGTTGCTTTCTCTATCGTTGATTGGACAACTCAGTAGATACATTGTCTTACTAGTTGACTACCTTTATTATACATATCTAATCATTATTTCACTACTATTCCAATACCGAGTTTCATAATGCTTTATTATTAGTAATTGAATTGTGGTTAGAAAAATCGATTGTGCCGCCGATAACTTCGATCAATCGCAACACCGAATAAACATTGCAAGAGTTCATCAATGCATTTATGATAAGAAACAGCCTTTTACTTGTATCACGTAATAGGTCTATCTATTGGCTTACGTAGGGTTGCGAAGGCATTGCTTAATGCTAGTGTCGTTGTCGTGCAGCTATGCAATTTGTACTATACATTTTCCCCACCTCACACTTAATATAAATACATTAAGTAAAATGCTTAAATTGATCTAGCCATCTTAACTTTTCTTACACTGACTTAACTTTAATTGTACATTAAGAAATGATGTACAAGACATGTCGCCCAATATTCGACTGCACGTTCTATCTGTCCGTGCAGCAACAAACTTTTGCAATTAAACGATAGCAAAGATCTGATTAGATCCAGTGATAGTTTCACACAATGATAACGAGCCTGTAGAGTTAATGCAATGTTTAATTCCTTGCATTAACGATTCCACTCATTGCCGCAACCGGCATTGTTAAGAGCGGCAACGCCTGCGTCTGTTGAAAAGCAAAATGCATCTCGTATCGTTCTTTCGACATTACATGGCCTATTGATTCCGTAAACAATTCACACTTCGCATGCAGGATGGTACGCCATTGTTAAGTCTTGGTTTGCGGATGTTATGATACCTTGATTAATCTTTCAATCTTTAACACTGCCTAAACACCACTTCACTCAGCTTTGTATTAGGCAAGTTGCGCAAAAAACTTGCTGAAAATAGTAGGCAAAGATAATCCGGTTGAGTTAATACATACTTAATGTTACCATTTTCGTAAAGTACGTTGGCGCTATCATTTAAATCGGAGTGACGCCCTAAATGGTCGCAGTAAGGAGTAATTTTGTAAGCGTTTCTAAGAAAGAAATGGCCTTTTGCGGAGGTCTGTGAAGCAATGTATGAGTGACGCGAGATCCGCTTGAATCACTCTCATCTGGAACTGATTTCGAAATCTTTCGTGTGTAATATCAAAGTAGGAAAAGTCACTCATGTCATGGATGACAATGAAGTTTGTTAACAACATTCTTATAGGTTTTTAAGCGATGCTTAGACTCTAACCCGCATCGGCATTGAAACCCATAAAATATTACATAGTCAAGTCCAGTTTTGTTTACAGTTGTGGCAGTTTTAATTGTCCATTAAACTATGACCACTAAAATTTATAGCTCTACCTAGTAGGTAGACGAAAGTGGTCGTTTACTGGACAACTTTTTAAGATTCCAATTGCTCCAGTTACTAACGTTGTCGTTATAAATGAAATGGCTGATTAGTGCGGACCCGTTGCAGCTTCTGGTTATATCTAGACCGCAACCTCTCACACGAGAACCTCTCACAGTACGATTTGTACACGTTATAGGTAATAGAATAGGTACTTGCTTTTTCATAAGATAATTAGGTAGCATTTGTCTTTATGACGACTCATGAAGCCCCAGAGTTTTTGGTTATGACAGAATGGGACTCGTAGCCTTTTCTCAAAATTGTGACAGCCAATGACCACATTTTGTTTAAGTTTGTAGGAACGTATCAAATTTTGCGATGACTTTGCATGTGTGCTTGTGTCTGGTATGTTTGATTAAGTCTTCTATGTTCATTAAATATTTCTATCTACGAAGTTAGTTTCAATTGAGTCTGCTCCGTTTGTCTCGTAATTTTTTCAAGTTCTCAAAAATGTACGTTTTGCGAGGAATTTTGCTTCCGTTTGTATACTGATTAGTCGTTAATTTAATCGATTGGCGAACGGAAGTGCAAAAATGTTCCCAGGACCGTCGTGTGCGTGGGCGCAACGATTATTCTTTCATTTTCCTTAAGAGGCCTTTACGGTATTCGTTAGCATGCGTAGTTCCGAGAAACACCTCAACTAAAAGCTGTAGGATCTCGATGAATACGTAATCGATGAAGCGAGTCACCAATTTGTGATAAATTAATAATTAAGTAATGGTTCATTATAATTATTTTATTTCTTTCTAATGTTAGGTACTTACAAACGCGAAATCCAAGTTCTACGCTAAAGTCGTTCTAGTACTTCCTCTATTTAATTATCACTCGTAGAATGTTATCTCAGTAACCGACATTTCTTTCATTGCCGTATTACTAAGAAGTTTAAAAGTATTACACTAGCTGCCCGATCGTCGACTTACAACTTGGCATACTTACGTATGACTCAACGTGTGAAAGTCAATTCATAAAATGAACGATGAGGGTGAAGTTAATTTATTTGTACGTTTTTATGTTGATTTGTAACGGAGTCATCTGTCAAATTTTTGTTTACACGTATGGCCCTTGCGACATTCTTCGGATGTGTGAGCTCTGACGCATAGGGTGAAATACCATTAAGGTTCACTATGCGTCAGTCACTTGTCTTTTTGTGAACTGTTTAAGGTCCTGGGGGATATTTTGTTCGTTTTTCTTGTTGGGTATAAAGGCTATATCGTTTCTTATTTTGCGTACGAGGTATTCACCTATACTTATCTTTTTGGAGGATATAAGTTAATGATTAAAATATGGGATTAGGTAAGAGCAAAGATTTTCGATAAAAATGAAATATTTGGGATTTAAAAAAATGGAAATAACACAGTTTTGAACACGTGCATAACACATTTTAGCTCAACGCACGTGTTTCCAGCAAACATTGTCTTAAGTTTTACGGCCCGGCTTTACTCCTAAAGTTATCGCCATAGAAGTATAAACAAAGCTCTGTGCCGTTGTAAAAAACGGAGATAGCGTTATCGTGCAAGTGCGAGAGCGAAAGAGACAGCTTATGACCCACGTGAATTACGTTAACAATAGATTACGAAAAAAAGTTTACCTGGAAGGTAGCTTGGGTCGCCGCCCGCGCCAGTTGCCTCCAAAGCCTTCGACGCGACGATCGTATTTATAACTAATTTAAAAATGTTTTATTAACTAATAACAGAAAGTCATTAATAGTGATTTGTGTTGACTTAATGAGTGCCTAATTAACGTTTGCCCAACCGACATTTGTGTGGTGTTTAGTATGTTCCACCTGTTGTTATCGGCCGGTGTCTCGCGCCAAAAACGTAAAACTAAAGTCAATGTAGTGAAGACATGTGAAAGCGCCCTTTACCCTTCAACCTACAGTAATTTTCTAACGATATGGTGATTTAATTAAGGTGTATTAGCTAATAGTATAATTATGTGATTGGTGTAATCAAATTGATCCCTAACTAGGTATCCCTCATTGCTTTACTTATAGATAGAGCAGTTTCTCTGCGGTATTCAAGCACCTGTTGCTTACTAGAAACTGATGATTCGCGAAAAGAGTACTGTTGTAATCGTTTTTTTAAACTCTACCAGCGCCGTGTCGCGAAAAAGAAGTGTTCGTTGAACAATAAAAATAGTTAGACGTACTACATTAAAGCGTGGTTCGTATTCTATAGCGTACGCATGTACTACATAGTGTACGTTATATAGGTAGTTCGTCGATTGAATGCTAATGCGATGACTGAGAAATGATCAAGTTCCGATACAAACGTAAGGAGCCCAGCGATGGGGGTACGGCGATACAGAAGAAGATAGACGTGTTGAGGGACAGGGAGTTGCTGCCGCCCAAGGACATGGTGGTCGTGGGTTCGATGCCCAGGCATAACACCCTGCCGAGGCTGAAGACAAGGAGGGCCTCTCCAGAGTTGGTGCCGCTCAGTCAGACTACTATTGCGTTGTTTAGAGTAAGTGTTTGATCTTTTAACATACATACATTCATGTATTAATCGCTTTATACCCCATGGGGTAGACAGAGCTTAAGGTAACAAGGCCAAAAGGCCACGTTTAGCACGATTGTGGGCGTATAAGTGGAAGGGGTAATCAAAATAGTGATGGATTGCTAACCGTATTACCTATAACGTGATACATGTGAATAGATATTGTTAAAATGTTTTAAAATTTAAAACTATATTTTGTAAGGCTCTATTTGTCGTGTGTGTGCACATATATACATGTAATATATATATACTTACACGTGACCGTACGTACAGTGAACGCAATAAATGCTTGTACCGTTTGCAATATCACAAGACTCTTACAACAAAGTCCAAGATCGCGTAACATTCTAAATAGTTGTTAAAAAGTTTTTATGCATCATAAATAAGAGTTTGTTGTTTGTAGGTACACACATTGGTAAAGTTATTTCTTGTTGTTACTTTTTACTAAAGTGACTTATAGTCGCTAAGTAGTTTTTGCACATCCCACATCTTACTTATGCAAAAGACATCAACGCATTCGAACATAAATTAGCAGAAGTCGTTACTTCATTATCCTGTGTACGCCTAGCTAATGCCTATTTACATTCCAACATCATACTTATTTTACATCTAAATTGCTTTAAAGTAATTGATTCTTCTCATAATATTTTGTAAAAAAATAACCTTTCTTTATTCGCTTCGAGAATGTCTGTGTTAAGCATTTATTACAGCAATAATAGTAATCAGGAACACATAACCTATATAATATATGCCTATGATCAACATCGTCCTAGAAAACATTCACTGTAGTGGCAATATGAAACTTACAGTGAAAAGGTACCATAGATATGTATCTATGGTACCTTTTAAAGGCTATGTAGCCTTTGATGCATTATCTTTGCCTGCACCAGTAAGACGTCGCCCCTTGTCAGTCTATCTCTCTCTATGCCAGTAATGGTTTTGCATCCCCTGTAAAAGTAGATATTTATTATGTACACGAAAAACAAGAGAAGAATACTTGTGATGTATGGCGAGTGCTGACCCCCCTAAAGGCTATTGTGCCGAGGCCTGCAAAGGCAATTTGTCCCGAGAATACTAACGAAACGACCACTTGAGTATGCGCGGGCGCAGATAGCCTCCTCCGGTACGCCAGGGCTGCCAACACTGAAAACTATACTTAAACCTTTGGTAGTTTATAAAACTAATTAAATACATATAAAGACAAAACGAAAATACCTAGTACATTAACCTAAAGCTATCATACCTCAAGTTTGGGGTCAACTTAGACATCCACCCTGTTTATTGCTGATGTGTGAACTATGAAATAAACTATTATTAATATTTGTTGTTGATGTTTATAACACTATTTATTTACCAAATTTTACATATTATTTGATGCCGAGTTCACGACACAATTTTCAGAAAAAGCATTCGAAAGACGTATAAATACGTCTATATATAGACGCCCCAAAGTTGAAAACGTAAAGTAGGTACATAAATAAAGCGAACATGTGTAGTTATTGTTATTTATTAATCAAACAAAATTATCATACCTATGTTCTGCCTCTGCCTAAAAAGTTGTCAACCCTCAGTAAGACACACTGTGCCGACTGAATCGTCTATTGTTCTAAAAGGAAATTTTTGTGGCGACGATTATTTATTATGCGTGTCATTTATATTCATGATTCAGCTTAGCTGAGCTTTGTTCGCGTATTAATGAGCTTCTGTAAGCTTTCAGGTTAAGCAGACTAGAACAAAAAGCACAACCGCCTATGTTATCGAATTTAACGGTTGCTTGTTACGTTTTTCGAGACTTAACCTTATGTTAGGTATGTCCAATTTTAATTTGATCGCGTACCAACCTCATCCATAATTTCACCGCAACACTCCATAGACAATCATAACTTCACCCGTTCGCTAGCCACTCTAGCCAGCATTATACAGACTCGGGTGCCTTTGTTACTGGTCGTGCGTAAACGTTGATATTGACCAAGTATAGCGTGTTTTTGAGCGTATAGGTGTAAAGAGGAATCAAAATAGTGATGGGTTGCTAGCCGCATCGTCTATAACATGATTCCTAAGATTTTCGCCCATTCCCTCGACGGGCTTTACAATCTGCGCAGGAAAAGAAGCAGCTGGTAAAAGTTTTTCTTAGCAGACCGGCATGGAAATATTCATTTGTTTCCGTAGCACTGTAATACCTGTATGAAAACGAGAAGCATACCCAACAAAACGATCTCTCAAAGCCTAGCCTAGTTATCTCGCCGCTCTGCGAGTAACCTCAGCTCACCGCAACAGGTCACGGCATGGGAGCCGGCTTGCTCCCACACAACAATGGCCGCTCGGTTCACACCCGCTCCACAAACGTCTGTGTGTGATGCATTAGTTCCGGGTTCTTATCATTATCAGCTGACAGTTAGCGCAAAGGGCGAGATGGGAGTCATTGTCCTCTAGGCTAGTTTTGTCTTAAGTCCGTTTGGCGCCGGTTTCAGGGGCCTTACCATGACGTCTAAATGCCGACTCAGTTCAGGTTTTAGCTGTCATTGAGTATGGATCTGACAGCGAGCGAACCTAAACTGAATCGGCATTGAATCGCATTAAGACTTCATGGTAAGGCCCCAGTAAGTCTATCGTTCTCTCAATGCACTTGACTTTAGAACCTGATGCGATTTTGCTTATGAATGCAATTTTTCGACATCTTGCGCCGCTTGGATTTACTCGGATAGTACTAAGTAGTTAACGCATAAGTTTATTTGATGTCATAAATATCGGCATAAAGAGGCTTTACTCGAAGCGTAAGATCACAGCGAGGATCTTCCGGCGGACGCAGCTTGCGTGCCTTCCGCTAGGCGCAAGCGCACCGTGCACAGTTCAGCGCAAAAACACTCCAATTAAACGTATCTTAAAGTGGTAACACTAATGAGCAGAACGGAGACTGTTTATTTGCAAGCGTAATAAGTAATGAACTTAATGATTGTTCTGTTTAATCTTCAAGGTGACCTTTTTATTTCGAGGCAGATGGTTCTATAGTTCACTCTTCCTGAATGACTCGTTCCGCTCTCTTGGTTTTTTAAACGCGACCTACTCGTGTGGTTATTTTCGCTACTGTGTAAGTTATTAGTTTAGTAAGCACTTTTAAAACCTGTATTTATTTATTTGCTAACTTCTCCACCTTCTGTGACGTCTTTCTAATAATCTGGTGCACAGATAACAGTATATTTCGATCATCTTTGTATGCATAGTGGAAACTAATAATTTTAACATTAAAATTGTTTCTTTTTCTAGTCATTCATTGTCTGTTTTCGTTATAGTAGCTGTTGCCTGCGACTTCGTCTGCAAAGAATTCGTTTATCGCTATCCCGCGGGAATTTTCCGGGACAAAAAGTAGCCTTCGTGCTATTCCTGACTTTTCTACATATAGCTATGTGCCGAATTTCATCCAGATTCGTTGGGCCGTTTTGGCATGATTGAGTAACAAACAAACATCCTTCCATCCATCCATCCATACTTTCGCATTTATAATATTAGTTACATTAACAAAATTTACTAGATACATTGGACGGACATCGATCTGTTGGGTTCAATTCAATTTCAGTTTTTTAACACTTTCAAAATGAACTTGGTGATCAGCTAATCTGATCCTAAAGAGGTCATTTAAGCGCATGCGGCCATGCGTTCTACTTCCGCTAATACAACAAAGAGGTTTGTTTGTGGCGATCAATTACCTCAAAGTGCGCTACACGAGGTGTTAGGGTTAACGACTCTACTTTTACTTATAATCCTTTATTTTGCCTCAAGTGTTTTGTTTGTTTATGTGTTGAACTTCACTCATGAAATAAAAACTTATTTTGAAAGTGAAACTGAAAACTATACTTAAGTATATTTATTAATCTCAATTTCAAGTAAGTTTATACGGTTGGTTAGGTCAAGGCTCTACTGAGCCTCGAAGCTGACAACTTGCGTCTGCGGCTCGGCTTGCAGATTATGAATGATTTTAAAAAATTGACAACTACATTCCTTATACCTCATTCCTTCTCACACCTGACTATTGTGCTAACGCTTTATCGTAAACTTGGTAGATGCGCTCGATAAAGCAGAATTGATAGGCAGTGAAAATTTTAAGGCTATTGCATGGGTTTATGTTAGTTCATTATTTATAGTTTTATTCTTGCGAATAAGGCAATAAATTTAAACGGCTAACTGACGATTTTAAAGTCGGGAACTATCCGACTAGTTGCTTTCTAGCTGTGAACGCGTTCCCTATGAAGAAACTCTTCCAAAACAAGCCGAAACTTATTGAAATGGAATCGCCGTAAACTCTAATGAGATTTTTAGCAAACCTACCTACCAATTAGGTACCGTGATTAAGCCAGTGCTTGCGGTTGAGTCGGAAATTGTTTCAAACCAAAACTATTACGAAAAGTGTTAAAACAAGACAGCCGTCGAAACATCAAACATCTCGCCGGGTCACGGCGTATTTGTGACCCGCGGCTGCCTCGCTGGTGCCGTACCGGTTCTGCCTCAACTTAAGCAGGCTAAATAACCAGTTTGCAACCTTATACAACCACTCTTTTAAACCTCTTTTAACTCTACACTCCCTGTAGCCAAAACTTTCTTCTCGAACGCCAGTTATGGCCGGCGTATTTTTATTTTTATTCGTCAATATTAACACATTTCCGGTACCAATTTGCGTGGATTTAACTGTTAATTTGATTTGCATATTTTTGCGATTTTTTAAGGCTTTTGTTTGCTTGAAACTGGTTCTTGGGAGGAAACCTGATCAAAACCAGCTAAGAAACGTATTTTTATTGATGTGGGCATGATAATGGTTTTTTATATCATACTGATACTGATACTGGAAATTGAGACTATATTAAAAAGCTCAGGCATACGCATAATGTGTACCTACTTAATAAAAACAAATGTTTAGCGAACTTACGATTACGATTCATCTCGAGATGTGTCGAGACAAATCTCAACATAACCGAGAACTATTATTTTGGCTTGTACGCAAAAACATCCTTCGGACTCCCAAACACTGGCGAATATAAATCAATTTCCTCCCCCACTTAATCGCCTGAAAACTATGATTTTTCATCTAAATCAACGAACTGGATGACTTACCCCCTCTTTCTGTTGTCACAGGAACTGTTCGCGCAGCTGCAATGGTCTGCGGAGCGTGCGCCGGCGGCGGACAGCCTGCGCCGCGCGCTCGGCGGCGGCGGCGCCCGCTTTCAGCTCGGCTGCATGGCTGATGCCAGCGAATGTTTTGAACATCTCCTGCTCAGGTAAGTCCATTTAAACCTGACTGACCTAGTTGATTGGTTCATAAACGAGTCTGAATTCATGGGCAAAGAAAGCTGATATTTTGCGTGTGATGAATTTCCACGGGAAAGTTGCCGAGGCAAGCTAACATAGTCCCTATTTTGCTGCTAAAAGTATTTTAAAATATTGCGCAAAGGGGTCCAGGCTTAGACGAGGAATTAGTCTGTACATATGCTGCTAGTTAGGTACGTTATTTTTTTGGTAAAATGCAAGCCGGTCTTTAGTGTGAAAAAAAAGTGAATCTGACGGTATTAACATTTTAGGAGAGGTCCATCAAGCTTAGTTGTCGCGCCTTTGATGAGAAAGGACGACAAAGTTCACGTTCATCAGTTGATACGATGAGTAGCGATACACGATGCAGAAGCATTTATTAGAAGACATTAATTTACACTATAATTTGGCACTCCTCAGGGTACACGCTCACGTGGCAGCTGGCGCTGACAGGCGGGACGATGACGCGTGCCGCGCGCCGCACTGCGTGCCGCATCGCAAGTTTGCCATGATGCTGGTCGAGCAGAGCGTCTGCGGCGACTGCCAGGCGACTTCAGAGCCGCTGCCCTTCACACAGGTAATTAATCTCCAATGCCAGTTACTCCGCACGATCTCCATCTTCAAATCTTCATTCAATGTCCCTTCTCAACGCTCAGCCCATCAAAATACTCCAGATTTCTTGATTTGTTTCACTTAATAGCTTCCATTACAACTCTAATTTCCTTATCTCGTTTGTAAAGAACTGTCAACTTGCAAAAATTTTGAATCTCGTAATAAGTATTGTTTCGTATTTAAGTATTTGTTTTTTTTTACAGATGGTGCATTACGTGTCAGCGACTGCACTGACGGCGCAGGCAGCTTTGGGAGAGCACGGAGACAGCTTCGGCTTGCTGCTCCGAAAGGCAGGCGGCATGGGCGACATCAGAGATTGTCCCGTAAGTATTTAGACCGACCATCGAGATCTTTTTGAATTAAATTACTAGTCCACGCCACTTCAGACAAAACTGATTGCTTAAAAATGGCTTACGAAATATATTTTTTTTTTTTGCAGAATGCCTGTGGGGCCAAAATCCAAATTTGCCGGACTCTGATGAACCGTCCCGAGGTGGTGTCGATCGGCATGGTGTGGGACTCGGAGCGGCCGCCGGCGGAGCACGTGGCGGCCGTGTACGCCGCGCTCGGCACCGAGCTGCGCCCCACCGACGCCTTCCACGCCTGCGTCGACCGCGCCTGGGCCGCGCGCGCCACGCACCGTCTCGTCGGCCTCGTCACCTACTATGGAAAACATTACTCCACGTTCTTCTTCCATAGTAAACTGCGCCTGTGGATCTACTTCGACGACGCCGACGTCAAAGAGATCGGACCCGAGTGGTCGCACGTCGTCGAAAAGTGCCGAAGAGGACGATTCCAACCGCTGCTGCTGCTCTACGCTGCCGTAGACGGAACGCCTTGTGATACCCGCCATGCCCCTAAAGATGTAGTGCCATTCCCTGCGCCAGAGCCGAGACGCGCCATCACGCCGGCTCCTGAACGAAACAGTGCCGGCTTTGCGCGGCGAGCGGTCACGCCAGGTCCTGACAACGAGTCCGATTACGTCAGCAGAAAAGCCGTAGAGAACATGCTTGAAGTGCAAGCTAACAGAAGAGCCCAGCTAGCCCGCAGCCTCAGCACGGGGTCGGCCTCAGATACTCAAGAGCGACCGCGAGCGAGACGAGACTCTGGCAACTGGAGTGGTGACCGCAACAGTGCGTCGTCTGCTTCTTCGTCCACTGTAGAAAGCCCATACATGTACTCACGAGGCCGCGGTCCCGGCAGTGTGCCTAGCAGCCCCACGCGTAAAGGAGAGCTATCAAGTGGAGGTTCCTGTGACGCTGGCTATGACTCTTACTCTCTATCGTCGACAGACAGTCTCCCTCTACAACAAGGTCTTCGCCACAACTTACAGCTGGCACAAATTCCCGAACTGACAACTCGAGGCGACTGTGAAGCGTTGTGCTTGGAGGCTGATAGGCTACTAGAAAAATCACGGCATGCTGAAGACGCAGCCGACTATGAAACCGCGATAGTATTGTGTGATGCTGCCGCGTCTAAGGCCCGAGCTGCGATGGATGCACCCTACAATAACCCCCACACGATGACGTTTGCTCGCATGAAACACAACACTTGCGTCATGCGTGCTCGAAGTCTGCAGCGACGGATGGCCGGGATGACCAGAGTCATGGAAGTTCCACAAGCTGCACCAATTCGAAACACTAAGGGAGGGCTAGAGAGTACAATAACGCCAATAGAAATCTATGCCACTTTACCCAAGAAGAAAGGCTCGTCGAAAAAATCACCCAAATGCATAGACGACGACCTGGACAATCCACCGCGTGAGCGCCCGCCCAGGCACAAGTCGCGAGACGAAGAAAAAGGTCGGGAAAAGAGATCTAGAAGTGAAGATCGAGGTCGCGCCAAAAAGGAAATCACAGTTGCAACGGAGAAAAAAGAAGTACCCGTGGAAGATAAGAAGGCCAACAAAAAACAACATAAAATTCGAAGAAAACTATTAATGGGCGGATTGATAAGGAGGAAAAACCGGTCCATGCCTGATCTCACCGAGGGGGCTGATGCGAACAGTGAAGCTACGGTCAAAGAAAAACGCGTGTCTTCCATCGATGATGGCGACGTTGGCAGGAAAAAGACGGACGATAAATCCAACTTGAGTGGTTATTTGTCTGAAGGGCATTTAGAATACTCGGCAGCCAGTGGCACCAATCCCAACCTCGAGAGGAGTAAGTTGATGAGAAAGAGTTTCCACGGCAGTGCCGGCAAAATGCTGACCGCGGCCAAAGTGCCCCCGCCGCCCCCGCTGCGAACCACTTCACAGCTTAGCGGGCCTAAGTTCGAGTCCGAAGTGATTGAGCACAACGTACCACCAAGGCCACCACAACCAGTGCCGATGGCGGGCCGTGGAGAGTATCCTTACCCTCACGATAACGAGGAAGACGGTGGCTTTTCAGAACAATACGGAGACGAGCCTCAGTCACTACCGTTCCTACCTTCCTACGACGGAAATCCTCATTACAACAGGCTAGAGGATTCTCCGTCACAAAACTTCCACACGGTTGTGACAAAAGCTATGATTCATCAAGAGCAAAGTCCAATCAAGAGAGAATCTATGGCACCCATACAGCCATCGCGGCCTAACATGCAAAACCTTTGTCACGCGTTCGATAATGGAGTCGATGTGGTGGACTGCGCACTTCCAATGAGGAGGTCTCCCCAAATGTTTGAGTTGCCTCCCTATCCCAGCCCAATGAATTCTGTTAACCACTCGAGACAACCCAGTGAGGAGTTTCCACCACCGCCGCCTCCAATCGACTTGACACCCCTCCAACATGAGCTAGACTGTATTCAACAGTCGAATGGGAATATCGCACAAACCGACAGTGACAGGGATGTGCCTAAGGGCTCTCTGTTAGCTCAATTACAAGAGAAAAGAAATCAGATCCTGAGAAACGAAGAATGCTTATCTAAAATGAACCAGGTTGAAGCTAATAACAACAGCAGTGCTGATATTTGGCTCAAAGAGTTACAGGCTAAACAAGCTGTGCTAAAATTGAAGAGGTCTGGTTCTATTGAGGGCCAGCTGTCTAGCCCTAGTGATGTAGTTTCACCGAATAGCAATAATGTAAGAAATATTGCGTCTCGATTTGAGAATAACGCACAAAGTTCTCCTGAAGGAGAAAGATCTCACATAGGATTCGTAGGAATGAGTGCCAATAGAGACGTTATCAACTGTTCTAACCTATCAAACGCTGGACTTTACAACCGACGAGCATCGGCTTCTTCCATCGACCCTAAACAGATGGATGATGACTACAGCGAGCAAAAGCAATGCAATAACGGAATGTACAATGATCGATCGAAACCCAAGAAGAAATCAGTTTCATTCTGCGATCAGGTCATTTTAGTAGCCACTGCTGAAGACCAAGAGGACGATAGCTACATCCCTAACCCAATTCTAGAACGAGTGTTAAAATCTGCCATGAACAAGCCTGAGCTAACAACGATGCCATTACAAACGGAGAAGCCGTCGCTGCAGAGGACAGAGTCGTTTGACAGCCAGTCGTCCCGGTCAACAATATCTTCTCTGTCACAAAACTCCTTTGTTCCCAATGACAACGCACACGCAGACTATGTTAGAGCACAAAATGGCTATCCGCCGTTCCAAGTGGTGCAAACCAGACCGCAGCAACAGTACAGTACTCAGAAGAGCACACCAGTTTATCGAACCAGCTCACCAGTACAACAAACTCAACCACAAAACTCTGCCAACCAAATCTACCAAGCGCTGCAAAACAACACTACGCAGAACACTACAAGTCCGATACCATACAACCAACCGCCGGCAGTCTACGCAAACCACAACAGCTCGAGCCCACCGAACTTTAGCCAAAACCCAGCCAACAGACTGACGCCGACCGCCCAAAACCCCGCTTATGTGGCCAAGCAAAACCCGCACCTGCCGCGGAGCGTCCCCAACACGTACCCACACCCACCGACGCACCAGAACCAACCACCGAATAACGCTTATTACCATAGACTCCCACATTCCACAACTCCCACGCCCGGCTACAACACGAACCGCCAGTTCCCCGCTCAAAGCAATCCCTCGCCGTACCAAAGTGTGCCCACCAATTCGCCTGCTTACCAGAGCTACCACAACCCACCGACAAGCTACGCTAGCTCCGAGTATTCTAGTCGATACCCGCAAAATAGTACAAACACAAACCACTACAGCGCGCAATCGCCGTATCAACGTGTTCCACCGCCCCACGGCGACACTCCCGACAGTTATAACTATCAGAAAACTAACTACTACCCTGATAATACCAATCAGAATCGTTCAGAAGTACGACATTACGCTAATACGCAGCAGCAAAGACCTATGTATAATACAGACAACGCTCCTGCTAACGACATGGGGCAGTTCCAGTACACTCAAAATTACAATCCTTATCAGCACTTGCAGCCACCAAAACAGCTGCAGAAAAAGTCTGTGTCTTTTGAGCCAGGGACGAAGGGTGGCACTGAGTCTCCTGTCCCTCCGCAGATAAATGGGCATACGTATGGAGAGAGTCAAACCAACCCCCTCATAGGACAGAAGTCGGTGTGCAATTTATGTCGTAAGAAACCGGTCAACCCCCCATCAATGTACTGCCCTGACTGCGATTTTTACATGTCGAGATTTAAACCCCGATCGTAGTTGTTGCTGAATGTCATTCTGTAGATATAGGAACTTACAAGAAATTTAAATGAATTTAAATAAATTTAAGTCATAAAATGTATATTAAATATCAACGATTGCTAGAATTTTATAAGATTGACTGATCTCACTCGAGAATATGGAATCCGTAAATGTAACTAGATTAAACTGAGCTACTTAATTTTGATTAGTGTTAATATTATATATTTTAAACTATACAAAAGTGTATTTTTGTTACGAAGAAATTAAAAATTCATGAAAATAAACAATATCAAAGCTTATGACTGCAGTTTTCTTAGTTTACCTACTTACCTACTACAACTACTCGCAATACCTGTCTATTTGAATAGATATATACATAATAGGCATAGGTACAATAGGTACTACACATCACGTCTATATCCCTTACGGGGTAGACAGCGAAATTAATGTTCTAATAAAATTTATGTTGTTAGTCGAAAATTTAATTTTAGCTGTATTTTGTAGTACGTAGTATCTCCATCCATCCATAGCAGCCCTTAGTTCGTCCGTCTTCGGACATAGGCCTCCTCTCCACTTCTCCACGCCTGGCGATCGACAGCCATACGCATCCATCCTCCACCAGCCTGTCGGCAGATATCGTCCTTCCACCTCATTGGTGGTCTCCCTCTACTACGAGTGTTTTCACGAGGTCTCCACTCGAGTGTTCTCCTCGCCCAACGATCGTGGTTCATCACGTAGTATCTATTGCACCATTTTTGAATGGTTTTTTAATTTAAGTGATATTATTATCCCTAGTATCAACGATAATAAAAGCACAGAACAAAGATTTTTTTTTTCTATGAATAAAGTATACACACACACACACAAATCACGTCATCATGGTATTAATTAGCCTTGCTAGTAAATACACGTCCATTGTGTGTGACTATAAAAAATTGTACCAAACCTTTGCTTGTTGCTCAATGCGCCATCTATGATTTTTACACGAAACTCTTTTGATTGAAGCTGAGTACCTCTTGCTCCTTTTTGGTGGTAGGTCAACACGAAAACTAAAATTACAAAAGTTTAGTCATATTACTAGCCACGTAGTTCATTATTAAAAATAAAGATGTCGCTGTAATCAAAAATGTTGCCAAGTAATAATTATTACATGTCATAGTAGTTTTATTACTCAGAATTATTCAATTAAAAAAAATAAAACTTACGGAACCAGTTCGATAGATCTAGTTAAATGGAAAAAAAATGTAATAGTTTGTACTTTGAATCGGTTTACTTTGTTATCGAATAATATTGAAAACATTACAGTAGAAAGTTATGAAAATTCCTGTGGTAACATGCTAAATATATTTTATCTGTGTGGTGATTTCTACCAAACCGGTATAGCTGACACTGTGACCTATTGTGTTCCTTTTCCTTCGACACGGATTCCTTCTCAACTAGCCAAACACTGTGCATTCGATTGTGTTGTTGGAAAACACTGCCGTGTTCCTTCAACTCTGTTGGCAACTTGGCAGATGTTTAATGGCGACCACTAGTGACGGGTCGTCTGTATGACCTGTCATCTGCGAATTATTTACCGTAGAACCTAGGACATTTGTTTACGTAAATATGACGGGCATTTTACCATCATACCAACGCTTTGTGAATGGAGTTCCCGTGCCGTCCATATCGCGGCGGTCGTTCCGCCTGCGGGAGAAGTATTTGATTGTTTCTGTACTTTTGACATTCGGAATCGTGTGGCTAGGAGCGCTGTTCTATTTGCCAGAGTTCAAAAGTTCCACGAGTGTGAACGATAGTGTGTATAATGTGTACAAACGTATTCAAAAAGCCGGGCCTGAGCTGCTCATGCCGCCTCCGCTGGCGCAGAATGAGCTGGGAGACTTCCCCGTCGTCGGGATCGCGAGGCACGGCGAGGGTGACGACCCTCACGTTGTAGAGGACAGAAATCGGTTGAGAGCGAAGATAGAGGAGGACATGGGCATGAAAGTTCTAGAAAGACCTCAGTTTGACGTTGCGCCGTCGATTTCCTCCTCTAAGGGGCCTAGTAAACCTCCTGTAGACGCTTTAGAAGAGCCTGTGGCTGGCAACAATGCTGCCAGTAAGAATGTGTCTCCATCTGGTCCTAAGGCAGAGGGTTCAGATCAATATGCTGTGGTGGCTCTAGGGCCCAGTACTGATACGGATGTGAAGCACAAGCTCAGTGTTGTTAAAGAGGTACGTACTATTGTGATTATTAAAATGAACATACCTACTCAATTTTTAGTTTCGCTTACAATATGTGTTGTATAATTGCAAATAAAAAACGGGTGGTAGGGCCTTGTGCATGGTCCGTCTGGATCGCTACCACCATCTTACTCGCTAATCCTGCTGCTAAGCAGCAGTGCTTGCACTGCTAAGCAGCAGTGCTTGCACTGCTGTGTTCCGGTGTGGAGAGTAAGACAGCCGGGGAAATTACGGGCACAAGAGGCATTTCATCCAAGTCCTCTAGGTTGGCAATGCATCTGCAATCCCTCCGGGGTTGTGGGTGTCTATGGGCAGTGATGATTGCTTACCATCAGGTGACCCACTTGCTCGTTTGCCTTCCTATTCATATAAAAAAAAAAAAAAAACCTACTGTACTAAAATGTTACTCGGTCTTTAGATGGCTCTAGAATAGAATAGTGAGTCTGCCTGACTCATTTTACAGTAGTAAATTTTTTATTCATTATATATTCCTTGTTCTGCCTTGCAAAACCAACTAATTAATGGACTCATTTGCAAAATTACTTATACTTTCAAGGTTTGTGGATTGGGGCTGACTTTGGATAATTCGGTCAATTTTATTTCAAATGAATGATTAAGTTTTGGAACCAATTTGGAACTGGACAGTGCCACTTAGGACATGTTATGACACAGATAATGTTAAAACTTGAATAAGTTACTCTGATTTTTGTTATTTATACCTTTTGCTTGAAGATATCTGATTTATGATACAAAGAGTGTCCCTAACAGTTGTCACACTTGACTGTGGGAGAAGATTGTGTGAAATACCGACCCAATAATTAAACTTACGATCTTAAAGAACATTCTATTTGGTTCAGTGTGAATGTTATTTGTAAGCCTAAGTGCGAGTTTTGTCATATTTTTCATAGGTTTTCTGACAAATATAACGTCAAAATCATCAGTTATTGTTAAAGTTATTTTTAAAGTAATTTGGTGCAACTCACATGGTTTCTGTTTAATTTATAGATTTTTTAATGAAAGTATGACACTCAATTTAAATAACTCTACTACTACTGTGAACTTTACATAATAATTAGTATACTGACGTACCTACCTCTTTCTTTTCATCCACATTCCTCAATATCTTCATACCTACATGCTCGTTGGTTTCGGGTACTCCCGACCTGACCTTTTTCAAAACATCTTCTATTAGCTGACTACAGCTGTCATCCTTTGACGGCATATTAGAAAATTACAAGACAAAGTTTTACAAAGTACCACTGTTTTGTCTTGTATTTTCATGTGTTTATTATGTGCGATAAAGAGTTATTATACATGACACATACAAACAAACAAGTGTACCGTGTAATTGTGACACATTAAATTGGAGGCTCATTGTGAGCGTCTCAAACTCAAATAGGTATAAGTTAATTTATGTTCTTAACTAGCTGTTGCCAGCGACTTCGTCTGCAAAGAATTCTTTTATCGCTATCCCGCGGGGACAATTTTCCGGGATAAAAAGTAGCCTATGTGGTGCTATTCCAGACTTTTCTCTATCTATGTGCCGAATTTCATCCAGATCCGTTGGGCCGTTCTAGCGTGATTGAGTAACAAACAAACATCCATCCATCCATACTTTCGCATTTATAATATTAGTTAGATTTACATAATATATCCAAAACACAATCAACCAAAAACCAAAATCATTGAAAAGTAAATACAAAAAAATGTTTCTGTACTCAGTTAAAGCAGATTAATTCGTTTTAAACTTTAGTACTTAATTAGGTAAATCGTACGCTCGCGTGCGTACAATTTACACGTGCGCTCAATCGTGCGTAGGTACGCACAATATTGAGTTAATTTAAATTTTCAATCTTTCAAGTCCTATATTTTGGGGACTTCTTATGTACGAAAATTAAATAATGAAGAAATTACCAAACCATCCATCATGCTTACTGGTATAGTCCATTCCAATCCATTTTAACGCCTTTGCATACAAACAAGTCCCCCCAATTCACATAAAATTGAAATATATTAACCTTAGACCTTAGAGTATTATTATTAACCATAGAGTAAGTGTGGAGTAGTTTAATTGTTATACAATTTCGTGAGATAGCATGGTGTTATCCTTTAACATTCCGATGGCACATTAACCATGCTATGTAGCTTTGGATTTACCACACCACAGTAGGTTTTTTTATGTTAGAGAGGCCAGACAAACGAACTAGTGGATCACCTGATGTTAAATGTAATTGATCACCACTGTCCATAGACACCCGCAGCGCTTTATGCGATGCCAGTGAGAAGAGAGTGCGAGGTTTGAAATTAACATGGCATTTTGCGCTCTCTTTACAGTAAGGCACCACCCTTGGTCCCGCCGGCCCTCCCTTAGTCTTGTCACGCAGCGCCTAACCAAACAGTTTAGGTAAACTCATAAAATGCGACTTTATAGTCGTACCAGGCGCGTGATAGTTGGAAAACGAGTTACACGACTCTGTAATACACACACCTCCACAAATTGTCCCTTGCGTTGCGCATCGCTTTAGTTAGCTAGTTACCTATTTAACTAAGTACACTCATAAAGTAAGTAGGTATTGCCTCCAATGAAAAGTCGACTCTTCCGTTCGGAGAGAGTTAATTTAATGTCCACTCAGAAATTACCACTTCGTTAGGGACTGGAAGCCAGACGAGTACGTAAAGTAGTAACTTTAGTTTTTTAATTTGAAAGATGGAAAGAAAGGAATACACATTTTGACATTTATTGGTACAAATTCGACGCAGGCGTAAACTATAAAAATATCCATTAAACATGGACTTTACAAACAACTATTAGCGCAAAACCTCCAGGAACACATTACAGTATCTAGCCTCCCATTTCTATTTATTTGAGGATCCGGGTTCGATTCCCGGCCATAGCTTTACTTTTCCGACTTTTCTATGTATTCTAATTTTCAGTGTCGTTTAGAAATCTTCCTATTTCTATGACAGAACGAACGAGAAATTTCCCGACGACTATATTAGAAACTCTTTAGAACATTAAGTTAAGACCATTCGAATCATACCTTTCCACAGCAAAGGAAATTACTAACTGCTTTTCATACTACGCGGTATCTTTATGACATTTGTGCCTGTTTCACCACTCTCTGATGATTTCCTAATATCTTAAGTGTTAGTTATGATGCCGTCTCTGTTTATTACTACGAAACAGACAAAAACAGCACCATAGATATCTGAATCTGACACTCAAATATCAGGAACTTAACTTAGCACAGCTTCCGATAGTGTGGTGAGCTGGTGAAATTACCGCCACATGACATGAGGTATTCTATCTTGGAAACGCATCTGTAATCCTCTAGTCTTCCGGGTATAGACCGACCGCTTAACGAGTCCTCGCCCGCGCGGCACAGGGGTGCGGGGTAGGCGTCAAAGGGGGCCGCGAGAGGTGCGGTCGAGTCGGTCTATAAATGGGTGGTGGACTGGTGGTGCTCACTTACCATCAGGTGACAAGTGCTCGTTTTCCTTGCTTATAGTACTACAAGAGAGAGAGGTGCCAGGCCCTTAGCTTAGAGGTTTCACAGTCACTGAACCATACGTCCATGATTTACAGTTGCGGTGTTCTGAATAAACATGAATGAAAAATCATGTTGTTAAGATCGAGAGCAAGTGCATCACCTGCATCGAGCATCACTGTCCAAACTACTAGCTCTCATCCCCAATAATGTATTTTTTCATTCATGTTTATTCGAGACATGGCAACTGTTAAATACATTAAGAAACTAGAAGCGCTGTACTTTGTTGGTACCTTGCTATAAGCACAAAGTCAAGGCTCTCTCAGCCCGCTTTCCTCGCGGTTTGACACTAATTTCGCCTTGGCCAATGACCCCTGGCGCCAGGCGACATCGCATTACGCGTAACACACATACAAATCATGCGAAATGACTCGGACCCACTTCTTAACGCGCGAAGGGGACATACAATACAGTTAGCGAAGGATGATCTAATCTCTTGCTAGGGCGGATTAAAAAGAAATGACCTACCTAAATTATACCTGTAATTCTCTTTGGATGGGCGTTGGCCATACCAACCAAAAACCCTCTTTTATCTAACAGCGGGACCATTTAAGTTGTGTCTACATAGCTCTGGATGTGTATACCTTTCACTCGCTCATCTTCATCTATGCAGAATAATATGTATTTTTAAATCCTGTTGTCACTGGCTTGTAAGTACTCCACATTACATAAGCAAGAAATCATCAATCTCTTCGAAGTGTCCAAATTGTATAACTGGGTATGTGTTCAGGTTCACCAGAATTGACGATCATCCTTTGTCAACATCGACACCCCGTATAGGATAATAAAAGCAGTTTAATAAATTGACCCGATTGTTATTCATTAAAACTCATGTCGTTTATAAAACAATTAAAATCTTCATGAATGCATCAAAAATCAGCCAATGTTAAGTGCAGTTTTGACAGAGTTGCTCATCTGGATGTATAGGTACCATCTTTTTTATCGCATCGAATTATACGACAACCTGCATTTGTTATACCTTATTAACTAGCTTAGGTATGCTACATAACAGTTAACTTTACATACGTACTTACTAATTACTTACTTATTAGGGGCCCTTACGGATACACTTCGACCCATATGTGGATCTTTTGTGTAAATATTACATTACATACGTACTTACTTTACTCAGAAAAAGAGTACCTAATACGACGATTAGGAATTGGCAACATCGATCTTGTGTTTTTAAGCGGTGAGTTCGTTCAACTCTTTGTGCCGTTGCTTTTGTATTCTCGTCGTTTTTCCGTCGGCGTTTTTCTTTCTTTTTGATACGAATACACTAAAAGCCGCAAGGGGCGTAGCGAATAAGTTAACTTAAACTCGTTTACACATTTTCTTGTTATAAATTTATGATTCTACTATTAATCTTAAGTTTTCCAGCTTATTTCAACTAAAAAAATACTGTTATCATATCATCAACGTAGACTGCCTTTCCTACGTATGGGTTTAGGAGGGTCATGGTAATTGTTTTCTTCGAATGTTTTTATATTTGAATAATGAACAAGTAGGTATTATTTTCATTGCTTATAAATTCCATTGAAGTAATTAAAAAAAAACAAAATTTTCACGATTGACGGCAACTGTTCTGGCCTAATTACGGATTACATAATTATGAATTATTTTGACATACAGTGATTAAACATTTGTGGTCCAATTTTCCATTTTTAGGGTCCCGTTTTTACCCTTTGGGTACGGAACCCTAAAAATGGTTCTACAGAGCGAATGAGAAAAAAACTGAAGACTGCATCGAAGAGTCAGTCGTTAGATCAAAACGCAATGGTTTCGAATGATTGTTCTTTTGTCAAATTGTTAGCACTAGCACCTGACACCCTTCCCAAGCAGCCTAGTCCATGGACAAAGCTGTCATAT
Source organism: Pandemis heparana (assembly GCA_963854515.1). Classification (NCBI taxonomy): domain Eukaryota; kingdom Metazoa; phylum Arthropoda; class Insecta; order Lepidoptera; family Tortricidae; genus Pandemis; species Pandemis heparana. The sequence goes on along the minus strand of OY978011.1, from coordinate 5,158,782 downwards.
CTCAGGATTTAGGATTTTTCTGTCAGCAATCAACCGTTACCCTTCTCAACCTCCCGGAACATTAAACAAACATCCAATCAGTCACGTATTATTTCGGGCCACGATAGCTTATGTGTAAATATTTGATCGGTGACAAAGCCTGTCTACAAACAAGTCGGACTCCATTTTCATGCTTTGTTCACTAGAAATACGGGCGCGAGGCGCGGGGCTCGTTTGCCTAATAGAAGCGGGCGACACAAAATGGATTTTTGTTAGGAAGGCATGTTGTTTAATTTAGCTACACTTCATTTCCCTTGAATTTTACCGCATGACGTTGAAAGAGCTCGCCACGCTTTATTTAACACGTTGCTAGCTATGCTATGATGTTTTAATCAAAAAGCTATTTAGGTTCGGTTTGTTATAGCGACTTTTGATAAGGAAAGTTAACGATGTGAGTTTTAATTAGCATTTAAAAGAAACGTTGATAAAAACATTTGAACGTATACAACTATCAGGTTTGCCTCAGTTAGACCTTTACCGTGCTAAGCCCCAGTTTATATTGTATCGAATGGCACATAAATGGCGCCCCGGTACGGAACCTAACGGCACTCATCGGTCTCGAGAGTCTTGCGTTGCGTTGACCCGCGCGACATACTTCTCAATCTCTTATGACGGGTCTCCACTAACTAAAATTTGCACTTTATCTCCACCTATTTAGGTTCCTTCTTTGTCTTCTTGTCTAAGAAAGATAAGAACTTGTGAAGCTAAGCTGCGGCGCTTCCACAAAAAGTTGAGAACTATCACCGCGCCGGGGTGCGACAACTATCGACACTTTCCAATGCGAATACTTTCTTGTTCCCGAGTTTGGGGTCTTACGTTAACATTCATTAATGTCTTAACGACTGAAGTGTTTTGGGTCCCCAATTTGCTACATACGAGTACTACGAGTAGAACTGTATCTTGTTAGAAAGAATTTCCGTTTGTTTTTGTCTAAAAGGCTCGTATAAATATTTAATTTTGTGACAATCATCAAGGAACGCCTTAGGTACTAATACTAACAATATTTTGTGCACACATTATACCCTTTTAAAAGTTGGTTCGTGTTCACAAATTGCTGAGCACGTCATTTTTATAGCTGTTATAGCATGTACGACATACTATACTACTAATACTAGGGAATAAACTACCTAGATACGTATAAAGTATAAAGTAAACGACAAGCCTCCGCCGTTCTCTCGCAAATTAAATCAAACGCCATTGCTAACTTGCAGTTATTTCCGTTTATCGATTTGAGTTGAACTTTTTCCTTATTCAGTAAAGATAAGTATTTAAGGTATTCCACAGCATAGCTACAGTATACACCGCAGTTCTTAAGCAGAATGTTTTGAAATGGAATCTTGCCTTTCTTGGTGCTCGTTCACGAGCAACACTTCTAAGTCCGAAAGAAACTTGTGATTTCAAATGTCCTCGAAGACTTCCCTTTGTTGTATGGCATTGTTCTTTGTGTGGTAGAAAGTGGAACGCCGTCATGTTGCGTGTCGTTGACAGTTTCACCGATATGAATATGTTGAGGCAGTTGGCTTACTGAATTACTGAGTGTTTCCATGTCGTGTGTTTTTGCTGTAAATTTTTCAGGGTCTACATTTCAAAAGTTGTTTACATGAAGTCTTGGATCAATTTGTCTATCTTTACCTTTGCCTTCATCACACGGTTCCTCAAAAGGTCTGAGTTCGATTTGTATAGTCCGAAGTGCAATTACAATATGCACTGGTCTTGGTGCTTAAATTCTGTCATCACGATACAACAACTTGTAGTATACTTCATCCATACTTATCCTTTGTTAATTCCGGAATTTGCCAGGATAAGTAAAAGTAAACATCTCCCATTTAAACGGCACTTATAAAGACTACGAATGCTGTTAGCGCTCCACCCCAGTTCAATTATTTCGTTTTATTTATTCAAGCTCGTTTTCCAGGTTGGAAGAAATATAAAGCATGCTTCTACCTTATTTCTAGGCTTATAGATTTTCATCTAACCTAATAGTTTTAGCCGGTATTCTTGAAAGTTTCCCTTTGCCCGTAAATGTTATTTTATTAGTCTATGATCTGTTGATCTCTATGATATCTTTCGCGTGGGGCGATGCTAGAAATTGTTCTGTAAAATATTGTCTGATAAACTGTCATCATCATCATATTCGCCGAAAGACTACCACTGCTGGGCTAAACCCTTCCCCGGGGTTACCCTCGACGATATCTCGACGGTTCTGTGCCCGCAACCTATGGCTTCCCACAATCTCAAACAGCTCGTCCGTCTATCTTGAGAGAGGCTTACCAACATCTCGCCTCCAGGCCGTCGTTTGCCACTCCAAAACCTTACGGCCCCAACGGCCATCAGTTCTACGAGCAACGTTTCCCGCTCCCGCCCACAGCCACTTGAGGTGTGCAATTTGCTGAGGCGGGTAGCATTAGTTCTACTCATTTCTGTTTTGATTCGATGACTAGATATTGTTCTTGTTCTTAATTCTTAGTAATCAGTGCAAAATAACTTGTAAAAACACATATGCCTTTAACCGGCTTTAATTCTCATCGCGGAAAGATCGTACGGACCACGCATCTAAAGCCCCCTAGTACACGATACACAGCGACTTTTATGCGTTTGGTAAACGCGTGACAATTTTGCTAATTTCAACAGGCTGCTTGTCGCATTTTCTGATGGAATTGCTTAGTATGATTATACGGATTCAATAACTACCTAATGCATCAATTTAAATGGGCGTATGAAGGAGTTGAGATCGGAGTGACTGACTGCTAAGTAGAATAGAGAGCAGTAACAGTAACTTAGAGGAATTGAGATGAGACTTGTGCTTGTGTCTTGGATATTGCGACTTTTGTCCGACAGCTTCACGGCAAATAGTCGTGTGCTTCGGCTCTAAGTCGTGTTATTATCGGTTACATCATCGAGTAATTATGATTTGCGATACACATGTGGAAATGGAAACACTCGCACTCATCTGCAGTATGTTATATCTGCGTCGTAAATAGAACCATCGGCAACGCTAGCTTTTAAAGTTGTTTTAACTTTCGCTCGTTTAGATTGGTGTCAGTCATGTATACGTAAGATTACATGATTAGTTTACAAACCGAGATGAATACGTTATTAGTAGTAAGTAGTAAGTTGGCGTGAGGACTTGTTTTTGTTTGGATTGTGTCATGTAGTACTGTGGAAGAGTATCTAAAGAATAACGTTAAGCTTTATCATATAAGGGTGCGACCAAACCGCCGCGTATACGCAGTGACGTGTCGTATGCGTCACGTTTTCTCACCGTTTCTTCATATATTTTGTTGCGATTTCGTAACGTCACCGTTTTTAAAGCGGCTGTGTGGTCGCACCCTAAGTGCTTATAAGCTTTTTATAAAATTAAAAAGTTGACTGCGTAGCCTGTGCCTCGTCTAAACAAAATAAGGCTTAGAGGAGGCTGTTCATTCATTCGTTCTTTTTTAAATATTTGGAGATACATGAACAATGAAAATTATGATCTACTCCCACTTTTACCTCGGGGTAACTAAACTAATAGGGAGGGAATTAACCCATTTTGTTGGACGAGTTACAAATTGAGAAAACGTTGCGGACTGGTGTAAGATAGATAAGTTCTACCAAATAAGACTAGGGATTAGTCTAACTTATTTGAAGATTGTACGGTCACTCACTGCGACTACGATACGACCACAGTTGCGTTAGATGTTTTTAAGTTCTTTGTTCTATCGGATATTATAGCCGGTATACCTACGTTCCACTTTCTGGAAAATATAGCAAACTAGTTGCACGCAACTTCGTCTGTGGATTAAATTATCGCGTGCCTGCGGGGAATATACAAATTTTTGGGATGAAAACTGTTTTATGTCCTTCCCAGAATCTCAAACTATCTCCGACCCAATTTAATCATGATTATTAGTTACTATTAGGATACCAAAACCTACGAAGCGTTGTCTGGTAAATAAGCAAATACAATTGATATTTAAGAAAAACATGAACACGGCAAATGTCATCAACTCCTATTATGCTGTGACTGTGGTACAGGGTGTAGCGGTTCTTGAATGTTCGCGACTAGAAACGGTGACTTGTTGTAGTATTAACGTCAAGGAAACTAGTACATCGAGTTTGCTTAAAGATACGCCATGCCCATTAATATTAATACCACAACTTAAAAACAAAGTTACACTTAAAAACTTTGGGTTTAAAACCACAGTATATTTCTATGGTGAAACATAAATATACTATAGTAGGCGGCAAATAAGTAAACCGTGGAGGGGGATATGCGCAGTATGAAAAACAACATCATTTTCATACTGCGCTTATCCCCTCCACGTTTTACTTATTTGCCGCCTACTATACTTGTGTAAAATCTAATGTCATTTAAAGGAATTTATAACCTGAAATGAAATATGGGTAAATATATTTCGTGGGGCCATCAGTCATAAATTGTTTAGCCAGGGTGCGTTTTTAACTTTGCAAATTACTTCTGACAATGACAGATACTTTTATTTTGGATTCAGTTACTGTATTTTGATTCCAGAACGGAATGGATTTGTTTTCCTTTATACAGGCTGTGTTTTTGTAATTTTAATGAAATTATTACCTACACCAATAAATTTTGAAATAATGTACCTATTCTTAGTGCCAAGAAAAGACTAAACTAAAACGCAAGAACTACCAACCTGAAAAGTTGAATTACGGTTCGTCTGTGTCTCGCAATCGCAAACGCAAATATGAAAATAAGAAATAAATATAGCTCAATACGCGATTGAAAATAAAGCGGTTCCGATTCGGACACTTCTGCCTCATCATACACGAAAACTAATATATTGGCTGAATACTGTCGAACGCTCCCGCCATCACAATCGTATTCACCATCTATTTGATATTGAACAATAAGCTTGATAAAAGGTCCTCTTCAGCAGCCGGTAAACTCATGTCAAGTAAGTTGCATCGTGAAATAGCATATTGATGTGGTAGCCCTCACTCCTTCATTAGTGCGGCACGGTAGCGCGCGACACACTTGCGACTAGCGTTGCCACAAAATCGATAGCTTTCCTATCGATAGTTTTAACGGAAAAATGCCATAATATAGATAGTGTCGATATCTAATTCAAACGCCCATTTAGACACATGCAAGAATTGTATGCCATTAAAGTGGTTCTCTATTGTTTGCCCGAATTTCATATGAACTAATTTCACATGCCCGAATTTCATTTGCCATAATTTTATATTCCATAACGATATATATGCCATAATGATCATTAGCCATATTTCATTTGCCATAATTTTCAGGTGCCATAACGCTACGTTTGCCATAAATTTCATTTTTCCTATTATCAGTTGTCCTAAAATCATTTGCCATAAAAAGCAAACGCCATAATAATTATTTGCCATAAAAACCCAGAATTTTGATTCTTGTAATAATAATAATAACTAATTTCAAAATGTTATTTTTTACTACGGGTCGTGTTAATTATCTACGTTTAACAGATGTGATGTCTAGAAAACAAATATAAATATGAACTGAATGACCCTGAGGCGAAGTCGACGGAGCTCCGCTTTGCGGAGCTCCTATTCCGCCTAGTTTTGGCGCTTCGCGCCTTGACACCATACTAACCTAACCTAACCTATATATTAATTGACCAGTCATGTGGCTATTGAGGGGGGCTTGGCCCCCCGAGCCCCCCGTGCCCTTAGAGATGCTTCTATTTCTGCTCTGAGGACCGCAAGAAACCTAATGAACCCTAACATATTTCGGTAGCAGAAAATTTTAACAGTCTGGATCTGTTTTTACCTTAATTATGGCAATCGATTGTTATGGCATGAAATATTAGTGATTTTGAAAGTTATGGAAAGTAAAAATTATGGAAAGTGATATTATGGTATCTAATATTAGGGATGTTGAACATTATAACGTTTGAGTATTATGGCAATCAAAAATTATGGCATGTGTAGTGTGCCACACTCACACTCTCCCAGTATGTAACTATATAAGCCTAAGTCTAGTATATTAAAGATAGTATTAACTCTGAACTCGGCATTATCAGTCACCTCTCAACGCCCATCCTCACATGGCGACCCTGCCAGTGCGGCCTTGGCGCTGCACTGGCGGCGCGCTGCGCCGACCAGTGATAAAATTTAATTAAAAAGACAATAAATATTTAAAGAACAAAGTGAAGTGGAAAGTGACAAGTGAAATAGACACTATATAAAAATTAATTAGAACTATAATAATATTACTACAATAATACTTATAAAGATTAAATAATAATAATACTTACTATATTATATGAAAATACAATTATACAAAAGGAAGAAACTGATGTTAAAAAATACTGAAAAAACACAGAAACATGAAGAATGAAATAAAAGAAGACGAAAATGAAAAACAAGTAATTTGAAAAAAATAATTGAAAGAAAACATGGAGGTTAAAGAAAGCTGCCGGGAGTAGTTGGAGCCGAGAAGATAAGAGGAGGAAAACATCAAGATGCTGCAGGGTAGTAGATGGTGTCATGGATGAGAAAGGTGATGGAGTCGTGAGAGCAGCAGGGAGTTGATGGTGTCGTTTTGGTTTGGATGAGTATGCAGCAGGGTGATAGAAGATGGACCAGGACTATAAAAACAGCAAAGAGTTTAGGTTTTTTTGGCTTACAATTAATATTTTTTTTTAAATAAATAACCGTTATGAATTAATTAATTAAACTGTTTTGTATTTACAGTTATGTGTAGGTAAGTGCCGCTTGTTGACGAGGTAATAGTTTTAATTATATTTTTTAGAAGTAAATTAAAAGTTATGGTAAATTGAGATTTTGATGAAATTTTAATGATTTAAGAACGCAATTGTGATTTGAATATTAATTTTGAGAATAATAAGTTATTTTGATTCACGACGCAAATTTAAATGATTACCTGATTTTTTTTTATTATTGATATTTTACTAAATTATACTAAACTTGCTTTCTAAAAATAGGCAGTCATTGTTCATAGTAACAGTCATAAGTAGGATGATCTCATACAGGTCATCAGAAAAGGATTGGTATGCCGTGTCTGTTATTACAGATCAAATTTCTTTAGGTAAGACAGTTACTGTGCGCTCTTTAAACGACATTAATATTATTGAGTAATGAAACGGTTTACAATTATTTTGAATAATCGGAAGTAAATAATAATTAGTATGGAGTTTTGTGATGATTTTTTTTTATAGAAAGTTTGAAGATGTACCTTGGAAACGATAGTATGAAAGCTGGATTTTATGGATTGTTTTTTTTAATGATTTTCTTTATTTTGCAGAAATTTTGATAAAGCACAAATTGTCCCTTTTATTTAACTGCAGATGAATAAGAAGGATGATTCGAAAATAATTTGTCATTGCCGTTGGACTGATCATCCAGCTGCCATTTCAAATTATTAGTCCAAATAAAATTTTTGGGTCAGAGACAGAGAGTAAAAATAGGTCAATTCGAAAATGTAGTTAGTCAAATTTTTAAGGATTTTTTATGTAAAGATTAGTGATACGATTATGAGTTAAATGGAAATATTAGGATTGTGGATTGGATTATGAAGAGTGTATTATGCGTAGAGTTAGACAGGAGAAGTTTAAGTATGGCAAGGTATTAGTTTTGGAAGGATGCTTTGTAAGCAATGTGTTTTGGGAAAGCGGAAGCAAATAAGTTTGCCAAAGAGCGATTAGGCAGGCCACCTAAGAGTTATCGGAATTCTTATGAGCTGATATGCTTTCATTTTTGTTAGAGTAATTGATAGTTTATGAATGAGAATTTATGTAATGGACTGTGTCAGAATAATAGTAGGAAAATATCAGTCGTTATCAACAGTATAAGCACGAGAGGCGCTGTTGAGCGAGCTGGTAGCAAGGTGCACCCAGGATACAGGGCAGGTAGGAAATCCTTGAACTTCGACCATGAGGCGGAAAAGTAAAAAAAAAAACCTGTATCCTGATTAAATAAATAAATATGTGAAATAAGGTCGGCCGACCATATAAATAATATGTGTAGTGTGCACCATGCAAAAAGTGAAGCCAAAGTTGCTCACTAAGGAGACGTATTATTGAAGAAAGATAAGAAATTATAAAGTAGAAGTGTCCAAAAGAATAGATTGAAAGAAAGGCCACTAGGCATTGAGATGAAATATAGATGAAAGAGTCTGAAGTTAAGAAGATAGGAAATACAGTAATATATGAATAAAGCAAAATTTTACACAAATATTGTACATCTAGGTAACTAAAAGATTAAAGATATTTTTTTAAGAGTGACACATATCCAAACTAAATAGGTAACGAAACAAACAAATGCGTCATTTGTATCTCGTCAACAAAGCGTGCAAATTTAGACATAAGCAAATAATTGTTAGTACTTAGTAAGTTTATACTTAAGATTTTTTTTAAATTGTGTACTTATTTTTTATTCTTTTTCAAGGGGGGAGGTGTAGTGTGCCACACTCACACTCTCCCAGTATGTAACTATATAAGCCTAAGTCTAGTATATTAAAGATAGTATTAACTCTGAACTCGGCATTATCAGTCACCTCTCAACGCCCATCCTCACACATGTGATATTAGGGCAATTGAAGGTTATAGCCAGTGACCATTATGGCAAATGAAATTAGTACAAATGAAATTATGGGAAATGGAGGGATCCCCATTAAAGTTACATTGCGAAGTTTGACAGATCGGTTGAATTCGGTTTACCTCAGAAACCCGCAATGTAATGAAACTTGCATGCAATTTTTGCATGTGTCTAAATGGGCCTACCGTCGATAGCATAGTAAAGAAAATTCGGAAAACTATTGATACTATCGATAGTATCTATACTATTGATACTACTGAAATAAAGGTAACAATTGATTATAATTACACAAATGGGTAATTCACGTATAACAGTCGAGTGATGCTCGACATGTTTCGAACTAGTTCGTAGTCCTTCCTCTTGCTTGGAGCGCTCGCCCCGGCGACAGCTAAACGAACACTGCGCGTCAGCGCTCTGCTCGCGCGGCTACTCGGCGCAACCACAGACTTCATAATAAACAATGAAGTTTGTGGGCGCAACTTACAGCGGCGCAAAACCACCCTCGTTTTCGTCAACATTTTCATTGTTGTCAAAAGTAAGGCAGCACACAACAATTTATCGATTGTTCAAAGTATCAAAATGTTGAAAATCAATTTTATCGAGCGATAGTATTGTAATTTACCAAACTCAATAATATCGATAACTATCAATTCCATTGTCTTTGCTCAAACTATACTATAGTCTATCGAAACACTATCGATAGTGGACTATCGATTGGCAACACTACTTGCGACATGTCGCGCATCCGCTGCGTCGCTCCATTTACTGATAAACCTTAAATTTCGCGGACTACCAATTCTAAAACCGTTTAAAACATGGAAGTAAGGTCAGGGCAAGGTAGTGATCATCTTAATTGAAAGGATTGTCGGTTTTAATATAAAAAAGAAGAAAAAAGAAAAGGATAATGCTTCTTTATTTTTGACACTCGCTGACAACAGAACTGTTATTTTTTTCATGTCTCAGTTATTTCAGCGCTTATATAATCTAAAATAACGTTTTTAGGGTTCCGTACCCAAAGGGTAAAAACGGGATCCTATTACTAAGACTCCGCTGTCCGTCCATCCGTCCGTCCGTCCGTCTGTCACCAGGCTGTATCTCAAGAACCGTGATAGCTAGACAGTTGAAATTTGCACAGATTATGTATTTTTATTGTGGCTACAACAACAAATACTAAAATCAAAATAATAATAATAATAATAATTAAGGGGGGCTCCCATACAACAGAGTATTTCTGGTACGAAACCCTTCGTGCGCGAGTCCGACTCGCACTTGGCCGGTTTTTTACGACCGAGCACGTGCGGGCAGGTAGTGCACCTGCCGCCCGCACCTCTCTCGGTCCCCTTTGTCGTCCTACCCCACGCCCCAGCACCGCGCGGGCGAGGACTTTTAAGCGGTCATATAGTATAGGGTCGTTTCGCCAGTTCGCCGACCGTCGCCACTTTTCGACTTTTTTATCGACATGTTGGATTAATTGGTAAAAAATAGCAATACTAACAAGATTAGAAACTTAACAAAAATACCGTGGTAAACTCAAATAGTTCGGTTATACGCACTCACAGACAAAATGCACGTTTGTAAACAGCGTACGGAACAAAAAAATAAATCAATCTAGGTTCGCAACGAACACCTAACGACGCGTACTTCGTTGCGAAAAAATTTGTGAGGAGCCTCACGGTTCATGGTATGTTTTTAAATGTAATTTAATGTTTATTAATTTGTTTGTTATTTGTATCGATAGATAATGAGTCTTAGAATTTATTTAAAATAAGTATTATTATAGATTTCTTTGGAAAATGTATAAAATTTAATAGTCGGTAACTGGTTAACTCGTTTTCGTAAATTCCGTTGCGGTCGAAAACTAGCGTCGCAGAGTCCAGTAAGGTTGCATCTTTTTTGACATATTATTGAAGAAACTACTGAACCTAATTTTTAAATTTGAATCTTATTAACACCAGAATTGTGTCAGCCAGTTTTCGACCGGATTATTTCAAATGTCTTAAGCATTCCGCGTGTCGTAAAAACTTGATCGAAAACGGGATTTGTAATAACTGTATGCCATATTCCGACTACTATATTCGAAAATATACAGTTTTTAAGCTAAAATTATATCTTTTTTGTACAACACACACACGTCACATATATCGCATAACACGATACGTATTTTCCCGAAATCTATTTTTTAGCTGATAAAAAAGACAAAATACGAACGTTTTTTAAAATCCAGTAAATCCGTAATTAGAAAACTAAATAAATCCAAGATTGATCTTAGTTACACGTTTTATTTTGTTGTCATAATGTTGTATATGTTTTTTTATTTTAAGAAAGTGCGGGTTTTTATATTTTAAACATATTTTGTGCTTCATGTATTTGTCATCACACCATAGTCGAGCGAGAACTGGCGAATATAAAGTCGAGAATTGGAAATTTCGGTCGAAAACTGGTGATTGGCATTTTCGGCTTTATTGATTGTTATTTAATTATTTCTAGGTCTTACTTGAAAATAAGGGGCATTAAATGATAGTAGACTATATTCACTATGTGTATTATTTTTCTCGATTATCTGTTCATATTAATTCAATTTTTTTTTCATTCTGAATTTGCCAACTCCACTAATAGGTCGAAAACTGGCGAACTTACCCTATACTTTGTCTCTTTCTACGGTTGCAAATTCAATAACAGTACAAAGTGACTCGTCCTATTTCCAGTGTTCAATAACGATTGTGTTTTGATTTGGAATTGCGGATAATTATCGTGATTATTCGTGTGATAACATCTCAGCATCGACGTGTTCCAAGCCATGCGCGAAGGACACACGATTGTAATAAAATTTGCCACCACGCTTATGGTTTTATGTGCACCAACGCCAACGTAGGTATTCCCCATTGAATTGAATTGAATTATGTTATTGTTTTGTTTTTCAGTAACGCCGCCGCTTAAAAAAGTCGTGAGAACGTATGATTCGTATCTTATTCGATGTGATATAATATAACGTACCTAATGTATGAGTTTATACGAACATTTTGCTTAGGTAAGTCTAGCGATGACGAGTCACGTGGAGGGGATCTGCGCACCCACGAATACCGTATTTTATACTTCTGCGCATACAAGGTCATCGCTAGACTTAAGTGCCGGCACTTATAATGAAAAATGTATACGTCATCATCATCATCATCATCTTGAACGAAGGCATCCCCCTTAGAACGCCACAGTGAACGTCGACAACTTCGCCAACTGCATCCACCGGTTTGCCGCAACTTTCACGATGTATACGTAGATGTTTGAATTAAAAAAAAACATAAAGGTGATCTTAGATGTACCTACTAAATAACTAATAGGAAATCCGCCGTTGTTCTGTTGTCATAATAAATCAAAAACCTTTTTTTCTCGTAGTGTTATATTCATAAATCAGCAGGGTAATTGAGTAACTATTTTGACACTCGGCATCGAATTGAAATGACAGTTCTTGTATGAATGTGACAGCTAGCTGATTCCCAATTGTCAGCCCATACAAGAACTGTCAAAACGAACACGATGGCGATTGCGAACGAGTTAGACAATAAGCCTACCGTTTCTGTTGAAAATTCAATTTTTAATACTACGAGTTTTTCTTTTTTGCTAGCTGCACTTACTTGTATTGTCGTCCGTCCTACATATATTTACCAAATTTCAAGACAATACCAGCACTAGAAGTGGGTCAAACTGACCCAAACAAATAAAAAAAACGACATCAACAAACAGGTCAAGTTAATAAAAAGCTTGTAAAGAAAAAGCTCTTATTATCTCAGCTGGACACTCCATATATGCATGCACTAAATTCGCACCCCCACACTGTTCGCACCGATACCGATACATTAATGAATCCATTAGCCTTTAACACGGCAATTACGTTCATAGTACCTGATTACAATATCATAACTCATTCGATTCTCTTATACCGTTAACCGGGATGAGTTTGGTAATTTTGGGGCTACCTACTTTGGTCGTTTCAAAATCACTACATAGTATAAAACAAAGTCGCTTTCTCTGTCCCTATGTCCGATGTATACTTAAATCTTTAAAACTACGCAACGGATTTTGATGCGGTATTTTTTAATAGATAGAGTGAATCAAGAGGAAGGTTTATATATATAATACATGTATAATATACCGTGCGAAGCCGGGGCGGGTCGCTAGTTTGCTATAAAATCGATTTGTCGATATGCGGTGAATGTTTAGCATGTAGACGCAGAGGGGATCGATGAAGATGTCGATTGGAAGCAGTAAACGGAAATAAAAATTAATGATTTCGTCATTATAACTACTATTTAAGGGTGCGACCACACCGCCGCTTAAAAAACGGTGACGTTACGGAATCGCAACAAAATGTATGAAGAAACGGTGAGAAAACGTGACGCATACGACACGTCACTGCGTATACGCGGCGGTTTGGTCGCACCCTAAAGTCACCCCGGTTTACGGTACTGCCTAGTAGGTATAAACGAGGACATAAATATAGATACAGCCACTATGTCAAATATACGTGTCACCGACCTTATTTATTGTAGCATAAAGATGTTACAGACGTTTTTGACGTCTTAGCAACGTACATATATTTATGCCCCTGACTGTATTCAAGCTTACGCTGAGATTATGAAATCATTTGATAGCAGTCTAGTGTAGTATGTATGTAGTAGGTATGTAGAGTGTGTTTAACTCGAATTATTAACGTATTTAATGCCACTGCATTTTAGGAACACTTTCCTGACATATATTAGCCGTTGTGGGTTAACTTATGACCATGGTTAACAAGATTACAGTCACAAGCGGATTATTACAACATGCTTCAGTGCGTGATGCGTGTAAAATAAACCCTAGTAATTTGTTTGTTCCACAAATACTATAAAAGTGAAACGTAGAAAGAAGTAAAAGCGAAGCGGCCGTAGTATCAAGTGACCGAGTAAAAATGTATTCACTCTCAAATCGCGATTCAGTTCGCTGCGATCGTAACATTAATGCTTTTGTTTTGTATTTATCGCTGCCGTTAAGCGTTACGCTGAGTTCAGATCTGGGCCTGATATCTTCAAAATGTATTTAAGTATGTATTTATCTATATAAGTACCTATGTTTATCCATTGTCTAAGTGCCCATATCACAAGCTTTGGTTAGTTTGGGACTAGGTCAATTGGTGTCAATTGTCCCAAGATATTTATTTATTTTTATTATTTATTTTTATAGGTACTTACATTATAACTATTATAACTATAACTGTGTACAATAGGAGCTAGTCGAATCCGTTACGTTAATACCTTAATGAGACAAAACTTACCTACAGTCATCACCTCTGATTGTTGCCAATTAGTTACAAGGGTCAAGGCTATTTGTCTCTTATCCTAAGACTTGTCCTAAGTAGTTAAAAAAAACTGGCTACGATTTTCGAAACAATCGACAATAAAATCCTAGTTTGCTGTATTGTGCTGATAGAATTAGAAACAACATTTATACAGCGTTATTAATTATTATCTTTGAACTAGAAAGTGATAATGAGGTAATCAGAATTTTTAGATTCACCTCACTTGATACTTATTTGTTATTGCTTCCGGACTGTCATAACACGATACAGACCTTAAAATCGTTCCATATTTACTGTCTTTTTCAACCGCGGTAATATATTTCTGTCCGAGTGAACATACGAACGCATATTGAGAGCACACGTGATGAAAAAGTTTTACAGTCAACTATTTTCGTAGGTAATAGAAAACGTGCAATAAACCTGATTGATGAAAAGTCGTGTGGAAAAAAATGTATATCGGTCGACGCTTGTGTGTACCTATTGGTGTTTTCTCTAGAATCGCAGGCTCTCTATTTCGTACTTTTGTAATACGAAAGGTTATTTTTGGCAATATATCGTAAAAAAAATTATACAGCTATTTTATTTTGTCACGCTTTTCTCTAAATACATAAAATTTATACCCTGTGTCGGATATCGGGTCAGATTCAGATTAGCTGAAAACCCCTAGATGTTTCAGGATTACTGAAAATTCTTTAAAAATTACAAAGTTTTTCCCATACATTGATCAATGTTCAAAGGTACAGCATCTAAGGGGTTATTTAAGTCAACCAGCCTGCTGTCTTCCGGATTAATTTTGAGACAGCTTGTATTCTAGCAAGATTATCTTGCGAGGCTACATGGTGTGCCATACGGTAGTAAAACTTTAACAAGTACCTAAGTTCAAGCATTATGGGAATCAGCTCTAGCCTGCACCACCCCTGTCCCTAATGCGTAGTGTAATTAGCGCAGGAGATCGCACCGGAACTCTTTTATTGAGCTTAACGTCCGGGCAAACAGCGTCTCCGTACTATTCTGGCCTTTATTTCCTCATAAAAATGTTAATTTGAAGTCGGGCGACATTCCGCATTCGCTGAGCGTGGATTACTCATCACCCACGTCTAGACTGGACATATGGCGACAAAATTATGGGATAGGTACTTAATATTTTTAATCACTCACTTAGATAGTTACGCTTAATTAAACCTTTCCACTGATGCCAAGGAAGTTATAAACGGCTGTGCAACGTGGTTTCTGTCTTACGCTAAAGCTCTTCCGATTATGAGTGTTATGTTTACGAGTAAATGTTGTTTGTTAAAATTTATTCAGTACCTATCAATGAAAATGTGGCTACCGGCAAATACGTTTCGATTATGCAATGAGTGTTTATTGTGTAGTCCACAAAGGTATTAATATTAACTTACGTAGGCGGCTATGTACAGTACAAATTGTGTTCACGGGTCCACAAACGTTTCGGAAGCCGTATATACCAGTTGAAAACGCCGGATTCCCAAAATAACCGTGACAAAGTTCCAGAAACGGTTCATCCTTGACTCGATACATAATTTAGCGGGCCTGTAATATCGTTTAATGCCCGCTTGGGGGATTCAACGGCTGTTAATGCTCATTGAAAATTAAACGGTAATTGTTAATGTCCATCAGAGGATATCCCGTAACGAGCGCTTTCCGCCACTGACCGCTGACGGGACTAAGACCCTTTGTTGCGGTTGACGGTCAACTTACACCCCGCAAATGAGTTTGTTTAAAGAAAACGCTAATGTTGACGCCATAGAACACTATTTCTTACATTAGTACATTTTATCACCGAAACATGAATATCCTGGCGTTGCTTTACTTGCTTTGCTTGGCCCGGCCGTATCTAGGGTTTCGAAACAAAAACGGAGTTCTTATAGTTTGCTCCTTAATGACTGCTCGGAAAAGACAAAGGATATACTGCTGATCACATCTATAATAGCTTGCATGGTTTTACAACTTTGTGTTAGATAAGATACTCTCATAATCAGAACTTTCCTTTCAATGCGCCGGAAATCGTATGTTAAATTAAAATTTATTTGTATTAGCTGGCGAGCTTTGACTACTGTTTGTTTCAGGATAATTCAAACAAATAAAACATAACTGCAGAAAGCAGCCGTTCAAAAAGAAAAAGCACTTTAATAAAAGGTCCGGTTCCCACTGAGATCCGGGGAACAAATTTGAAAACGGATCATTCATCCTCGAGTACAAAGTATTTTGTGAATGTCCTTAGGCGAGCTATTACAGGAGGCAAGCCCCATCCGTCATACAGATACCGGGGCATTACCCTTGCTGATCGCGTCTTTTGATGTTGGGCTAATGCGTGATAATGTAGGACGGCTGAGGGTGGCGTGGGGAGGAGGTTAGTAATGACAATGTCACTGACGCTGGCTCCCACCCGCGCCACGAGTCACGATCAGCCTGATTAAGTTACCTACTGCCGCATACGTGTCTTGAGTGACGTCTCGCAAAAATGTGGTTTGCTTTGAATGATGGACAGTATTATGTTAGAGCAGTCATGGTTTGTCGTGCCGGCGTGATTTATTGAACTAAGCGATCTTGCAACACGCTTTCAATACGTTCACAGTAATATGTGATGTGATATGCATAATAAGAGTTATAAATTTTGTCGTAATTCGATACATGAGATTTAGATATGGGAACATACTTTGTTGAATACATGCGTTATCTTACTTACTATTGCATGTTATATTTCAAATATTTACGAGTATATTTCCTTTCCTTTTAACTTCTTTTTATTTTATTTTATTTTGATTCTCCTTCCCATCTAAACACCCACTATCATGCTAAACGTGGCCTTTAGGTTCTGCTACCTTAGGCTCTGTCTACTCCGTAAGGGATATCAATTCAAATCAACAGATGGAGGTGTGTTTTAGTCAATGTATTTCTTGACACATTTTACTTTCAGTTTATGAAGGAATATCAAAATAACGTGTTCAACATAATACTTTGTGAAAATCAGCAATCTTAGTTTAAGGCGAACTAAAAAATGTTTAAAAAAATTGTTGGTAGATACTTCCGCTCAGCTGTCCCCGAAAGTGACGGAGCCGAACACCAAAGTGTAACTTAATTTTATTGACGTGAAGTTGTAGGTTTTCACCGACTTCTAAAGATGTACGTTGTTTCTTCATTACCTACTCGCGGTAGGCGCCTATATAGTCTATTTATTTTAGCTAGATACTAAAATGACATTACCTGTGTTGCCTGTTTTTTGCAATTGAAAAATAGTGATGTGCCACCACTATCGAAAGTTAACGATAAATTAAATTTGTGTGTTTGTAAGTGTAATAAACTAATAAACCTTTAAATTTGCTTGATTATGATACAATCGTATTTTTTTCTTAAAATATAACACGACCAAACCTCTTGTATTCAGACCACAAACATTGTCGATGGTTTCGAGTACACCACTACACAATCAAAGCTGGTATCATTATTTCACAATTTGACATTTGCAATTGTCAATTTAGTATCTAGCTAAAATAAATAGACTTTAGCTTATTTCTTGATAAAAGGCAACGGTGGCATGAGACTACGTGTAAGCGATGGATTGATAAGGACTCTTGTTATGCAATTAGGGCTTCGATGTTTTCTTTTGGGCGGAGTGATTTCAACATTAATTGGTCCAAGTTAAGTATGATAATCACTACATAATATAAAACAAAGTCGCTATCCGCTGTCTATCTGTCTGTCTCTATGTATGCTTAGATCTTTAAAACTACGCGACGGATTTTGATGCGGTTTTTTTCAATAGATAGAGTGATTCAAGCGGATGAGGATGAGGAGGAGGATGTATAATTCTACTCAGACGAAGTCACGGGCAGAAGCTAGTTATTAACAATAAATAAAAGGAACAAATGCGAAAGTAACAACGAAGATTCTTTGTTTTTGATAATTTGTATGAAGTTACGAAACCTGCAACAACAAATATACGTTTTCATCTAAAATATTGTTAAGGAAATGACGATTGTTTATTGTTTCGTATTTATTTACTTCCTTAATTTAACTCAATTACAGAGATTTCGTTAAACGATGCCCCTGGCGCTTGAAAATTACGAAAGCTCGCTTACAAAGCGTTGCTTATGACAAGGGAATTTATTAGACAGCTTATGGTATTCTCTTGAATATTCCTGGAACACTTGCACTCTAATTGTAGATTGTAAGGGCTATTTTAACACTGACAAAACGCTAAAGCGAACGCCTTACTGTTTTGTCTCATACATAACTAGTATACGACATCTCTACACTACGTGAATCAGACTAACCAAGGGCTACCACTTAAAACATAAAGAATAATTTACGTGTCATTGTTTTTGTACAATAATACGTACTTTATGTTAAAATGTGGTCAATGAGACTTAAGAGGCTGATAACACCCAATTTTGTTGAAATTGACGTTATTTAAGCACTTTTAAAAAAAAAACTACACACAATAAAAATACATTAAAAATATATGTTAATTTTCATCATATTTCAAGACGCTGGACGGACTCGATACATAATTGAACAAAATCGGCTCGATAGAAAATAATTGTAAAGATTGGTCTTAAAATCATCATAAAACGGTTCTATGTCTTTATTTTTTCGACGTATGGGTCTGCAATTAAAAACATGAAGTCAACATATTCATACCTAAACGGCTAACGAGTCATATTTTACAAATAATCCATACTTTTTTTTATTTCTTATTATTTGTGTCTTATTTGCAAGATTTTAGGCGCGCGCCAAGCTGCCGGAATAGTTTCTTCTCTTTCACTAACAGGCACGCGAACCGTATGTGTGAAGAGTGGCGCTGCTCAAGGTCATTTGCTGTTGACAGTGCCTTAAAAGGTCTCTTATTATGTTACATATAGGTTTCGGTAGGTGCCCCGAAGTGGGAGTAAGATGTTGATGAAACAATCGAATTTACTATACCAAGTTATTCGTTTCAAAGTGTAACATGTAGGTATATAAATCGTATAGTTTCCCACATTTGTATTTCATAACGCACTCAGCATGGCTTTTCATTATTTTTCTCTCGTAGAGGGCATGATCCCTAACTGATAAGCACAATAGGCATTTTGTACACAATTATTATACTTAAATAGACAATGCGGTAGCCCTGCGTGAGTCGAGCATACTAAAATCAGACGTCACGTTGTAGGGTCGTTCGGTTTCTATGGATGAATAAAATCCTTATACCTATGTTACTCTAGAGCCCGTTTAGGTACGAGATTTTATGTTCATTCGTCGTAAATACGACCCGGCCTAGGAATAGAAATTCTGATCGCACCCTTCATAATCCATAAATGAGCATTGCAGATACTGGCAATGAACATAAAATCATAATTTGAAATTCAAAAATGGAAGTTCCTTCCCGCCAATAAAGGTTAGGTACGTTGGGTAAATTTAATATTGTAATTTGGAATTTGTCTGTGCGTGCAGAATCAAGGGGCGCTCAAGTAAACAACTTCACATTTAATTTTTCACCTTGTATCTCATTCGGCTGGAAGTGATGGGGGCGGGGTTACCGATGTTTTCCGGGTTGTTTTACGTCGGGGCGTTGAGAACTGAAATTATTCCCCGGCGTTCCAGTTTGGAGTGTTTTTGTTTGCACACATTCCGGTAAATATGCAAACACTAATCAAGTTCCGAATCGTAAGGTGTAAAATAGAAAAGTGACGGCTAACAGAAATTGCTTCAGATTTTCAACAGCGGTATAAGCAAACCAGTGCAGCATTATTTGGTTACGTTTTATCAAATGTTGGATGGTTGGTTTTTGTGATTCGGTTGGTTGCAATCGCACTAGACTTTTTTATCGAGACCAGTTTAACAGTGGTTTTTCCCACATTTAGAATTGTTTATGGCTTAATCTGTTGTCATTATATTTTATCGGCGGCGGAAAAGACAATGTTTTGTCGGAATCGTCTCAATTATTTGTCCATAAATCTTACTCTTCTATATTCAAAGGCCTAATATTATAACGCCGCTTTTTCTGTATTTACATAGAGTTGCTTAATTCGGAGGTATGTAGCATCATGGATATCATCGGAACTTTAATCATCATAGTCCTTATAATGTCTCCGTTCTCGGACGTAGGGCTCTACTGCCATCGCCATCCATGACATTCGGTCCCGACCTGCATCCGGTCAGTAAATAATAATAAATTATTTTATTTCCATTAAAAACCTAGATAGTTAGCGAAGAGTTTTAACCAATTTGGGAGTTGATGTAGTTAAAAATAAATAAATAGTCTTTATGAATATATCTTAGACAACAGTCTCTGCAAATGAAAGTAAAATTCACGTAGGTAATGAAATAAATAGGTACTTTTACTTAAACCTTCGTGGCATGCAAAAATCATCTCAAAAACGCTAGCAAGATAACAGCGATAACATTCAACAGACTTTAAATAGCTTTATAGTCATCTAGGTACCGGACTAGAGATACAATCGTAGGTACAAAAACGATATCTTAGTTTCCGTGTTCGCCGGCGTGCAAACCGATTTTGCCGCGCGCGGTAATGTTTTAGCTCACGAGCCTCTTAGCAGTACACCCTGGGTGGGGTTCAGTGCCTTATCTAGCTCGTTTGTCCTCCGGGAAGCTCTTAAGCCGATACGCTCGAACCGAGCCTTCGCAGCTTTTAATATTTTCGATACAAGATAACTAGCACTTTATTGCGGTTTGCTGGGGAAAATTTTGACGTATTTTTTATTAGCTTCGAATTTTACGATGCGGTTGTAAAAGTAAAAATGCTCAGTTTCACGCACTATTGTGAAAGGCTGAAGTGTGTGATTAATGTGACAAAGGAAGTATTATTAAAATGTAATTAACTTACTATGTTTTACTGATTAATGAATAGTATAGTGTTCCTTGACGCTTGTCATGCACACTGCTTTCTTGAAATATTTCCAATAATTTCCCTATTGCTACTAAATTAGACATGAATTCGTTGGTTCTTTAAGTTTCGTGAGAAACTTTAAGAATAGTTGTTGGTTTGTCCTTCTTTTACGGGGCAACAGAGCATGCAATCGACGGTATTTTTTGCACAGAGGTCGTTAACGGATCGGGATTCGGGATTGACATAGGCTACTTTTTATCTCGGAAAAGCATTTTAGTCCTTTGGGAAACATTAGCACCATCTGTTGGGAAATTCACTTATTAATATCTTTTCTCGATCGATACTATCGCAAAATCCCGTGCGCAGGCTAATCTTTCATAATGATTTCAACATGGACATACTCTCGAACCCCTGATGGCTTTAAGTTACCGTGTGATGTGATATACTTCCTCTAAACGTAACATGGATGGGTGTGGATTTCGTTAATGCACTGACCGACCGTTCACTCGTCCGTGGTATATCTATTTGGCCCTTCGTTAATCGACCATAGATCCCAAATTCATTGCTTTTACTTTAGCAACCCTTTTTGATAGGTATTGTATCAAGGCTGATTGAAAGGCTTCATTCTATGTTTTTACTGCGTCATCTGTACTATGTATCTCAGCAGATTTTTTAAGTCTACCTGGTCTTTTGCCGATAAGGTTGTGAGTTATTGGTCATACATAATTGCTTCAAAATGCACCTATACTAAAGGGAAAGTTCATTATAAATTATAATGTTGTCGCCCGTCTTGTAGCTGTCTTGTCATGCTAATTAGCGACCTGGCTATTTGAATAGATGGGCATGATTATGCAATCGAAATGTAAGCCATTGTTTATTTACGAAACTAATTTGAACAACTGTTTTGTTTCAGGTAAGCGTCGAAGCAAGGATATTGTTTTACGCCCAGTATTATTTTCATCGTTCCGTCGGACGTAATTGCGGCACTTCCCGATTTGCTCACTCCCGGCAGTATTTTCGTATAACGTTTTTACGAGCTATATAAAAAACAACGCGGGAACCGTAGCTACCCTCAGATACAAAGCCGGGAACAGCGGACGGACGGCCGGCTCCACTTGAAATATGAAACGCTGCGTTACCTAATTCCTTCGGCCATTTTCCGAATGGAAAAATTCACTCAGCTAGCAGCCGCAAGCGATTACTCCTCTTTACGGAGTGACACGCGGAGGGTCGGCGGAGTCGGTCCACATAAATAATCGAGAGCTTACGAACACAGCCGCACGAACCGCCGCCCCGCCCGGGATGCGTCAAGTAAACGTTGAAACGCAAATTGATCACGGAGCGCCTCTTAATTGCGCACTTTTCCTCCTTTGCTTTTTGTTCACTTACTTTGTATCTTTTGATGCAATCATTGTCGTTATAGCTTAACAAACAAGGCACTTGATGGCATTTTTAGCGAAACCCGTCACCGTGATAATAGTTTCGTAGAATTCATTTTGGTCATGTGGAAAGCATTAGCGGTCAGCCAATACCGTTGCTAGAAAGTATGATACCAGATAATAGAATAAAATATCGTTTTGGTTTCTTTGAATTTTGGAGAACTGGGTGGCGAGGTCATAAATTGAGCTCTGCGGACCCACTGAGTATAAATCGACAATTGTCCTGTCAAAGAGAGGGCGCCGCCGCTACCACATCGTCGATATTTGGCGGCTTTGCTTCGGCTTCTTGGAAATTTATTTTGTTCCAACCCAAGAATTATATACATTCATAAATTTATATGCTAGTTGCTCTTCTTCTTCCAATCGTCTGATGTTAATATGCAATTCGTTAAAATACTTAATTAAATAAACTCAAAAATGATGTTTCAAATTAGCGTTTATTAATTACGCATTGAACACTAATTTGTATTCTGTGCATGGTCACAGCGTAATTCGGAACTTTATCTCCGTGTAGGGACAAGAAAGAAACCGGTCGCCACATTTTCGCGTTCATACCTTACAAAAATATCGATTGAATATCAACTAGAGTTTCTTGCTGGAGTAGGTAGGTATGTGTGATGTTCATTCCTAATGGCAGACTTATGAATATTTGATATTTGCACGGAAACATCACATCTCAGCAATAGTCGTCGGGATGTTGTTTGCGTTTTCGACTCGGCAAACAGGAGTACGCGAGCGTAAACAACTGCGTGCCCCGTCAGCAAACAATACTGTCGCTAGCGGACCCTGTCTTAACCTCTTTAATCGTCATTTAAAACTCGTAACTCTGCGCCGTCATTCGCCCTCCTTATGTATTGCTTCTTTAACCAAAACCCTATCTACTTCATTTACATTTAAATAAACCTGGTGATGACTCAATCTAATTTTCCACTTTGATCTCTCGCTTTCCTAGTTTAGTTATTTGGAGGGCAATGCGAAGGCTCGATGTTTCTAGTGAAGCTCCTAAATCTTTACTGGATTGTTTTGTCTTTTTTGATAACCTTATTCAATTTGTGGATCGTGTCTTCTTCGTTGTTTCTTTGTAACGTTTTTACGAAGGTTCACTCACTGGATTTCCTTTTTAGGCTTATACCTTTGACATTAAGTACACATTACCAATTTAAACTGAACCTTTATCAACGAGAAATGTAACATCCTATTTACCGTGATGAATATGAAGCTAATCCCGACTGTCAAACGAACCGACGAATGTGAAATAGACATGATACACGTCCAGTCGTGTGTGAAATGTGACCTCTACCTTTAGCTGCGAAAGGGCCTTTTCTCTCTTGGAAAGATCCCGCGAAAATCGTGATAAGCGTTTTCAACGCACACGTTGCTAGGTATTTTGTCGGACGCAGCGATTCAACGTAACGTTCTGAGAAATCCCGATCTCGTTACGATAGTTTTCATGTTGAGCCCGGGGCCCGCCGAAGTTATCGCGGCAGATAGCCCCCGATGCCGCCTTCGTGCGATGAATTAATTTCGCCCCACCGCTATTATATGAACTAGATTGTAATAAAGATATCGCCAGCTCTTGGTTTTCTCTAAAACAGCTGTTATTTTGGGTGGCACCCGCTAATTTTCGGTTGGTTTAAAATTAAAGTAATTTATGCTAATGTTTTTGCGATCGCGATATACCGGCATAATTCCATTAGCGAGCCTGACGCGAATTCAGTGTTTAGCACTTTTAGTACCTACTTACTTTAGCAATAACTCTAAAAATATTTATGTTTTACCTGAATACGAAATATCAGTAAGTGCAAGCAATAAAGACATCTTCTCTTATAATTCATACAGTGTTATCTTATAGTTGCTTTTAGCTAGCGATATAATAATATGGAGAGAACATTAAAGATACTACGCGTAAATGTTCATTTGTCGCTTGTTTGTTTGGCTTACACATAATTCACGCTTGCTTTCCCCCAGCAAACAAGCCTGAAAACTGTTATAATTAATTGCGCGTTTATCGAACCTACCATTGAGTTGATATTTAATTTACATCTAATTTTCGTACGACGAGTGTCCAATTATTTTCACGATAACCAAATGAACTAAGCTTTCACAAATACAAATCTAATTCGGATGTTTCGGCTGCGTCTGAACTGCAGTTTGTCTTATTTTGCATTTCCATGCAATTGCAGTCGTTTAGCATTATCATAGTTTCCGGCATTGATCCACAGCCCGACCACGCGGGGGCGTGAAATGCGACGCGCCTCGAAATTTACGGCTTTGCGACAACAAAGGGAATATCTGAGTTACTGTTGAGATACGCTCATGTAGACTACTCGTAATCAATCATGTTCTATTTCACTTGTGTGTAGACGGAGCGGTCACGGAGTTCATGATTATAAAGACTTTTAGCACCTGCTTGGGTACCTGACAAGTTTGTCAAAAATTGGGATCGAGCCTTTTTTTCGGCCACACGCCTGTCAATCATAAAGTTATGGATGCGATTGTGTGCCATACAGTTTTTTTGTATCCGCTCGGCATGACGTACTTAATCGGGTTCGAACTTGGATGTATCTTGTCAAACATTACAAAGTATTACAACGATATTTATGTGAGTGGACAGTCTTGGGGCGACCGGCTGCCGTGATGGATGCCGGCGCGGCAAGTGGCTCGATACGTCATCGGGCTGGATGCCTCGCCCGACGGCGACGGATGCCTTTCCCGCTTTTTGCAGGCATTTCATCGTACATCACTCAGACGATGCGAGCAGATAAATTTTCACATACTTAACAATGCATTTGGCTGCACACGCCGCAAATAATAACGCCTTTTTTACACTCTGCTTTCATGTTACCAAGCGCGCTAAAGTTTTAAACATACACTGCTTTTAATACCTCAGTCTGTAGTATCTCCGGATTTATCCAATTTGTCTCGAGCTCTCAACGCACTCTGATCCCACGTCGTCGGTGCCTTTGACAACAAACCTAATGAAATACGGAACCTTACATAAAACATTACCTCCCGTCGCGTCCTTCCATTCTCATTTATCTTTATCGAATAAGTCTGCATTTCTAATTTGCCTTTTATCTCCTCGTTAACATTATGTTTTTCACTTAAAGCCCTCGCAGATTCGCTTTCATGCTCGGTGTGGATTAAATAAACGCGTGGTGTTTTTTGTGTTTGCGGTCGCATTGTTAAATCATACGTTTAGTGGTTCCGTGAAGCATTAATCATGTTGCGTGTTGTTGGTTCGAGCGAGCGCTCCGTTTCTGTTCTGCGCTGACCGGTGGTCAGATGACACGCGCGCGTCCGTCCGCATCACATCCTCGCGTGCCCTTTTTTCCCGCACTGCCTTTGTCCAACCTTCATTGTCTCAACTCTCGACTCGCTCATTACGAAACATAATTCAATAATTAGAGCTTAATCTTGTCTTATCGAATTCATAAAAGCCATCTCTAATCGGGTTCGTTTTGTTTTTATCTGCATAATGGACGGTTCATTGTACATCTGCATTGAGAAATGTTTTTTGAATTGCGTAATCATCGTCGATTGTTAGCGATTCAGCTCGCGTTGATATCGGGCAATAACAAACGACCATTCTTCATGGCACAATATTCAATTCCATTCCAGTGTTAGTTTTCCAACGTGAATGACATAGTTTGCGAGGGTTTGCGGTTGGAGTTAGTATTGGTCTCGAGTTCAAAACACTGATTGATTGTGTAAAGTTAAACCGCATCGGAGGGTCCCGGGAAACCTCTGGAAACCCATAAAGACACGTTATGTCGTCGCGACTGATCACCCAGGGAATTCGGGAAATTGGATTTTACATTGTTTCTGTGACAGCGACGGTGCGAGAATCGTAACTGTTTTTATTCTCATTCACCTAGCGCGCACTGTTTACGGACCGCCGTAAAGCCGCCGTCGAACGGAATGGAATTACTGCAAAATAGCTTCACAGACAGCATAACCAGTTAAGTTATTCCAATACTTAGCCTCCTTTGATATTGAGAAGTTTATTGCTGCATTAAAGTTATTTCTTAATTATGTAGTTAAAGGTAAGTGCTTTGAGAATATTTGTACTAAACTCAGTTGCAGAGAGACCAACCTATGGACATTGCATTGATTCACTTCTTTCGTCCCCTCACTGTAGGGACAGAATAACAATAAGTATCTAATAGTTGATGCACCCAAATTATAAAGTTTACGACAGATAAGTAAATTTAAACACAAGTTTTTTTTTTCTTCAATGCCCTCGCATTTAAGAAGCAGCAATTTTTCTGATTTTAAATTTAACTATTGATAGCTAGTCTACCAGTGGATAGTAGTTTGCCATCTCAACTTAAAAATATGGCTTTTGACAACTTTACATTTTTATCACGTGTTTGGCAAATGGGTTTCGGTCGACGTCGAGGGTTCCCTTCTGATAAGACTCCAGACTGCAAGATTAGACGACAATCGATTCACTACGATTTCAGACGGTCAACGACATAGAAATGGCTAAAGCAAATAGAATTGAATTAGTTGTCTCTTCGATAGTACGACGTTAAACTGGTTACTTGATGACGTCGCCTGCGTGGAATAAGTTTTGCAATTTACCTTCAAAAGATATAAACATCCTGGTTCTGAAGTGCCTTAAAGCGTTATATATAAACTCAATTTTGTAAACACATGGTAAAATTATTTTGGTAAGGATAATGCAGTGTTTGATGAAATAATTTCTGTAATTGAGGAAAAAGAAAACGACGAAACAAATACAAACATGATAATGATCTTCACTTTTTTCGGCTATTTACTCGTCTAAAGTGTAATTACACGAGGCTCATTGTCATAAACGCGGCGCCATTATGGTTGCAGATATATTGATGGCTCTATTAATGAGTCTTCGTCTGCTGTAAGCTGGGCACGTTCGTGATATCCCAACAGCTAACTTATTTAGGGTGAAAAATATAACTGATATGTTAAAAGAAATGGCGGAATGCTGGTGGTTTTTTTTTCAACTAAAATGAGAGTTAAAACTTGCTTCCGAACGAAGGTCAACTTAAGGAAAAACTTGGCAAAAACTAGGAAATGGCCTTTGATGAATAGAAGTAAGTTTTTTTTTATTATTTCATTTTTGCTGGCGCTGTTATAAAAATATCAAATTTCGAGTATATCCGACCAGTAGAAGAGGGTCAAATTTCACTTGCAAGATTTGATTACAGATAGACAGCTATTGAGACCGGTGAAACTAAATAAAAGCCTCTAAATAGGTTCTAGGTAGGTACATCTTCCAAAAAAAATACGATTTTCCTTTTACTTTTTAAAACAGCACGTCGAAAGTGCGATAGTAACATTATCAGAGTTCTATTTCGTATATTCAACCTGTTATTTATCAAATCAGGTGTCCTCACATTGTTCGTGCATTGACATTGACTTTGACCAACATCAAGACACCTTGACTCCGTATAAGGGTGCGACCAAACCGCCGCGTATACGCAGTGACGTGTCGTATGCGTGACGTTTTCTCACGTTTCTTCATACATTTTGTTGCTATTCCGTAACGTGTGTCCGTACGGCGGTGTGGTCGCACCCTAATACTTTACAAGCGACAGAGGTCAGGGGCCTTACCATGACGTCCTAATTCCGACTCAGTTCAAGTTTTAGCTGTCACTTTTATTATGAATCTGACAGCGAGCGAACTAAACTGAATCGCATTAAGACGTCATGGTACGGGCCCAGTTATTAGTCTGCCAAACGCAGCGATGATTTCACAGACGAGTTACGTTTAAAGAGTCACACCCCTAACTATTTAGTAAGAAAAATTTAACAATCTCTTCGTGTGAGATATAGGAACCATAAGGAATACTCCCAGGAGCGCAGTTCGCCAATTGAATTCTTGGCAAACAGACTCACTCCTGTCCTCCGGCGACGCCTGCCGCCGACACACCAAAGTGAAAATTAATTTCTCTTCGTTTTGTGTTTCTTTGGTTCCAAATGTGTTGAATTTGATAGTTAAATAAAAATCAATTGGTTCGCTGAATGTTAGAATTACAGTGGAAGATACGAATTATTCAATTTACGTAAACTATTCATGAGTTAGTAGACGTTACCGCAATTCAAATAGAAGTAGATACACTAAGTGAGGCACAGTCGAATAGTACGGCCCCTTTACCAGACTAGCTTCTGCCCGCTACTTCGTCTGCGTTTATACATATAAACCTTCCTCTCGAATAGATCTAAGCCTACATAGAGAGAGACAGACAGTCACTTTCCGACTTTAACAAAGTCGCTTTCCGCTGTCTGTCTGTACAGACTTTGTTTTATACGATGTAGTGATTCTTTAAATTTATTTAAGTTGTAGTAAATTTAATATTCCCTGTAACAACATACACTTATATCCGACACCGCTCTAGCGATATCGTGTCTCACTGTTGCGAGCAATGTGTTAGTTAAAATGCAGGATGCTCGATTCGCAGATTCCAATAGGATGCGTTCCACTGTGCATTTTCGGTAGAAGTGTAAAAAGTAGACTGTCGAGTAGGTAAGTTCTAGCAACAAACTTCTTGAACGCTCTCGCATTGAGGCGGCAAATGTTATGAGGAAAGTTTGTTACTGAATTTGCAGATACGTAATCCAAGTTAGCACTATCCAATTTTTGCATTGTAATTAAAACGTTAACTCGTTATAAACTTTAACTTGAAGCTCCAATTTCAGAACGTTCACGCTATTTGGTTGGCTAAAAGCATTGTTACTTACTACATAAAAGTGAGAACTAAAATGCCTTTGCGGTATCGCTTGAACATTATCGAATAGAAAGTATGTTTATTTGGCATCGCTAAGTCCTCGGCCGACCCCGCCTCCCAACTCGCTCCTAACTTGGTAAGAGCTATGGCCCGAGAAGCCTCTTTCCGCTTTTTATTGCGAAAGTTCGCCTTTCATACGTGTGTTGAAAAGTTAAAATTGTTTTTCGTGTAAAATTCTTATTGTTATGGTTAATTTTGCTTTTCTTGGACGTTGTTTTTGATTTTTGATTAATTCAAGCATTTGTTAATCCCCCAACTAGCTTCGAGATGGTAGTACGATATAAATGACAGATGAGACATTTACAATCTATCATTAAAATATTTGAATTTGAATTTGAATTTTTCAAGATGGTTAATTCTGACTGTCATTCCAATAGAAGTAGAACTGAAGGAACGGGATGACGCGCCTTAAAATTTGTATCATAAAATATGTCATCCTAAAGAAAGTCTGGAAAATCTACCGGTAGGCTTATTGTCTAACTCGCTCGCAATCGCCATCGTGTTCATTTTGACAGTTCATGTATGGGCTGACAATTGGCATCAGAATCAGATAGCTGTCACATCCATATGGATGATGGTTCTTATATAAGAACTGTCAAAATGAACACGATGGTGATTGCGAGCGAGTTAGACAATAAGCCTACGTGATTTCTTATTCCAATCTAAAATACCGTTAAATCCCGAAACTTTCTGTCATACGAGGTAAATTAGAGCATTGAGCCTGCAGGTTGTAAAGTAGAAATAACGCAGACGTCTGGCGCCATTGGCAGCGTGCCCGGTGCCCGCGTTCTTGCGATGGTTGCGGCATCCACCACTTGCTCGATGCTCCACGACTGTAGTGCCAGCTGCTGGATTGAAATTTAAAAACTTCTTGAAAAATAGGTACTTTATTTTTCTTGACGGCCATAGGCTAGTGGTCAGTAATCCTGACCATAAAGCTTAAGGTTCTGGATTTGAAATTCGAATTCCGGTAGCATGCGCTTCTAGAAATCGAATGTTTGTTTTGTACCAGAGTCATGGATGTCTTATTATGTACATAACTAAACTATTTATGGGATTACCTATGTAAATCTATTGCCTACCTACTACAAGATTTGTTTAATTTGTGACTTGGTCATTTATTTCGAGTTTGAACGAAATCTTGTTCCAGATGAACATAAAATGTTTTTTTTTTGTGACAGATGTTTTAACACAACGTTTAGCTCGGAAACTTTACCTTTTAATATGACACGGCATCCGTCCGTTATAAATGCATAATTTGGCTATACGCCACGATGAATATAACCATGAAAAAAGAAAATGCCATGGCTTATAATCGCCTGATAAAGATACATACACACACACAAATCGTGTATATGTATGCTTTCCGAGATAGACAGAGTCTAAGGTAACAAGACCTAAAGGCTACGTTTAGCATGATTGTGGGGGTATGGGTGGAAAGGGGAATCAAAATAGTGATTTCTTTGCTCCCAGCAGACCAGCATGGAAGTCCTGATAAAGATAAGATAAGAAAGACGAAACTAACCTTACACATACAGGTACAGCGATGGCTCTATTATGCAGCCGCGTGAGCGTGATGCTGATGCCAGCGAGCCTGCCTACGCGACGTACACTTCCCGTTACACTAACAAATTATTCTCCATTTACATGGTTCGTTCGCGTACAACGCACGTTTTCTGTACGTTAAATTTTCGATAATTTTATGTAAAAATATTAATCGAAATAACACAAGGAACGCCTCAAAAAAAAAACATACCGATATATTTTTGCATTAATTTATCGCGACAGTTAATTTAAAACACGTAAAAGAAGCGTTATAAGTTAAGAAATTTGTTTTATAGTGTGTGTTATTTTATTAAATCTTAACTACTTATACTTTGGCTTTGGCGCAGTCGGATAACAAAGATGTAAAATTTTGAGTGAACTTTTCAACTAACGACATTAATTTATAAAATTATTAAAAGCATTAGCTAGATTACGACAGCGTTTTGTTTTGCCGCGAAATTACTGGCTCTTGGTACGATACAATCTAACGTCTGCTCTTGGCCAAGACTTTCTGCTGTAAAAGTCTAGCACCAACTCTACCTCCTCTTAAAATTGTTCTGCACAAATAGAATTTCTTCTGCAGTTCAAGTGTAGCTCTGTTAGTTAATGGGTGTCGGGTTGGCAGCCGCCGCCGCGATGTGTCGCCGACGTGAGGTATTCAGCGAGCGTCCGAGCCCTGAGGGAGTGATTACGTGCTTGCATGCTGCCCGCCCCGCGGGCCCTGCCCGCATTTCTACCAATTCTCTATCAACCATTACTATCTAAGGCCTCCCGAGCGAATCGACTCGATTTATATGTGGATCGCTACATTTTGTTCGAATTCACGTCGCCCAGCTTTTTTCTAAAAATAAATCTATCGCAAACCGCTGAAAGGGCAAAAAACTATGAAGAGAAAAGCTTCGCAGTACATCAAGGGAGCGCTGACAACGACACGCTCTAATAGAAAATTTTCATATTCATAAGGACGTGGAAAATTTGCATATAAAACGAGCAACTTCGCCTCCCAGACCCTCTGAATCTGGATCAAATACCCTGTTTTCCATTCGCTTTAAAAGAACTCCGAAGACTTTACATTTAACAAGTCCGACGGAATATCCATTATAACAGTTCCACTTGATGCAATCATTTGTGAAAATTTCTCCTTTGTTAGCCTTTGACCTAGGTATTCAAAGCTCGGGAGAAGTTTCTTCAAAGTTTAACTTTTTTGTCCGCCAACCTTGCTTGCAAACGGTAGGTATATTAGAGGGCTTAAGACTTCTTAGGTTAATTTAGTCCGAAATAATACCGATTAAAATAAAGTTTCCCCTTTGGCAGACGTCTTGGTTTTTTTTTGTTTATTCGACATTTTGTTTGTCTACTGGGTGGGACTATAATTTTTTCTCTCAGCCGTTACTTTGGCTTAGCGCACTTGGTGAACGCTTTGCTCCTGTTCCTCGAAATATCGGAAAATAAAACCGTGCACCTGAACCCCGTGTAAATAACGATTTATTTAACCTCAGCTCGGACGAAAAATCTCTACCAATTTATACTTTATAGGTCTATGTAGATAGACATGTAGCTCCTGACGAAAGGTATTCGATTTATTAAACCGATTTCGTGCTAATATGTTCTTGTGTAAAAAAAAACAGAAGTTAGCAGAAATAATTGCTTGGAACTTTTTCGTTCGCCCGCATCAAAGTTGAAAATTAAACACCTTTGTATCCGTGAAGTAGCACGTAATACTCTAAATTAATGCCCCCGCTCATAATCCTGGTGCGGCAGACAAACTTTGATGACTTAATTTGAACTTTGATTTCACTTCAAAGTTATAAAGTAAAGCGTAAGTATTTTTTCCCGTCTCAGAAAAGTACTGATCTGATAAGTCTCTTGATTTAACTTAATTTGAACAGAAAAAGCGATAAAAGAAATGTTTTTTTTATCTTCTATATCGATCAAAATAGACGTCTAGATTGGATAGAACTTCGCTCAATTTCGGCCGCACTTAATTATGAACTTCTTAATAATAATAAATTCTAAGTTAATTCGAATTCAGGGGTTGCGCTGTGAACGAGATTTTCGTCTGAATACGAGATAAGAATATTAATAGCAAACGATCAGTAGTATTGTCTAACTCGCTCGCAATCGCCATCGTGTTCATTTTGACAGTTAATGTATGGGCTGACAATTGGCATCGGAATCAGCTAGCTGTCACATTCATACAAGAACTGTCAAAATGAACACGATGGCGATTACGAGCGAGTTAGACAATAAGCCTACTGTTCTTATAATCGTAACATTCTTTTATTCCGCTTTATTTGAAAACGAACTACATATTAAACCTTTAATGTCGTCAAATCAGTTAACGTTAGTAGTCCTAACCGGATTCCAGAGTCCATAGTATAAATTTCCGTATCCAACTGTAACAGGCCAACGGTGGACATTACCGACATTACACAGCCGCTATATCAATGTAATCCGCCACAGGCCAGCCCCGGAATGGGCAACACTGACCACGGGAGCGGGAGTGGCAATGCACTTGAATTGAAATTGAAATGAATTGTTTGCGGAGTCAACTCCGCTCGCACGGATTGTGCGGTTCCCCCACTGACGTAAATTGGATCTCGAATGAGATGTCTTTTTCCGAATGCATCCCGATCACCTTTGACTGCGGTCTGGGTCTGCCGTGGAATGGATTGCCAATTGATTGTTTGTCTCTATTGTTAGTTCTTCGCGAGCTGCGTTTGAAAAGGCAGTAGGTATTTACCTGTAGGTTATATCTATTTAGTATTTATTACTGTTTTGGTTTATGTTTAGCTGGGTAGGTTTCCATTTACAATTAGCGCTTACTACTTTTATGTATACATAATATTCTCCTTTCTGCTCACTGCTGTTTGTAATTGACTGTGTGAATCTAACTAAATGTGGCGTAGTACAATCGAGGGCACATAAATATCGATACAGCCATCATGTGAAATATATGTGTCACCGGTCTTATTGTTTGTAGCATAAAGGTGTATAGATGTTTTTGACGTCTTGGTAACGTATATATATATTTATGCCCTTGCCTGTATATGTTGTATATGGAAATGGAGTTGACAACCTCAGTAAATACTAGCGCATTTTTCTCTGAATGCTTAGAAAATCTTGGAAACAGTAATTTGGTACAGAACATGCTGACCTCAATTTTGTTATTTTCCTATTTTTGCAAATAGAGCAGATAGTGTAGTCAGGCGTTGAAAGTCTACTACTTAACAATACAAGTAGCTTAAGGGCGGCTTAGCGGCTAACGAATGATCTCGGGTTGGAATAACCCGATCCTTATTGTTTATCCCCGTAACTGAACTTACATTCATGGTGCTCAGGTCAATGTACCGTCACAGATGTGGTTTACCATAAATTATTAAGTTGAGACTTTATATTTTGAATACCTCTTCGTGTTGGAAGTACAGGAAATATTTTATCACGCCCAATACCTTTTACTACATGGAAGCAGTAAGAAGTTTAGCTTATAGAAAACTCATACCACACCTAAGTAACCTAAGTCACCTAAAAGCTTTTAGAACTACTACCACAGCAATAAGACTCGAAAATGTTAAGACTTAAAATCGCGAACGTTACTGCGTGATCAACCGATTACACAATACAGAACCGTATTTCTATTTTATCATCCAGATGGAATTATTGTAATACGTAAAGGATATTTTATGATATTGGTAGCGACGAATGCACGCGAGAGCCGTGTGAATCCCTATTGGTTCACAACAATGCGCCTCGCGACTCGCCCGACGATCCTACCTCCAGATTAATACAATGACATAAATTCTCTTGTATTTATTACATCGATAGAGAAAGCGAATCTAGCGATCCAACTATTGTATACGTGACTTCAAAATTATTGTTAATTTCTCGAGGTATTTATTTGATATGTTCAATGTTTCAAGAAACCTTTTTAGTTTTAATAAAATTTTTGCTTTTAATTATTTCACTGCTTTTGCGCGTTTTGATTAAACTCGGTAATTTTATTATGAAAGTATTGTTTATTCTTCATGAAAGAAACACCTGCGTCAATTCTGTTGCGAAATATTGTTCAGCTGCACTGCACCATACACATAATAAGCGTCGTATACATATTATTATAAAATCGAGTGGAAAAAAACAGAAAAATAACGTTATTGAATGCTGCACTCAGACGGATCGAAAACACTTACAGGAGACAAACAAAAGGCGAGGTTAAAGCTCCGAGAAGGAGGATTACGGAATAGTCCGAAACATGTCGATCAGTAGGTACCTACTCAACTTTGATACGTGAATGATCTGTTTATTCCACAAGACAAACAAGAGCTTATTACTCTTATTAGTTATGTAATTGAATGCTGGATAGAGCAGTGTTTGAGAGGCACGCTCGAGCGCCCTGATTGGTGCTGAATGGATAATGTTCGTGCCAAATGCTAACTTAGCCAATCGGGCACGCCGCGCGACGCCGTTTGCGGCGCACCATTAACCGCCACACTCCAAAATAGCCATTAAACTCAAACGCAATCCTTAAACTTAACTCTGATACAGATGAGGAAATTAAACTTCAAAGATTACAAACTGAACCTCCGGGCAAAATTCTCGTGTACGCAGATATACGCCGTTAACGGTGCAATTTATTTTATCTGTTTGATAAAATCATGATTAAACTGCAGTAAATGCCTGTCCACAAAGCTTGGTCTCCGATCCGGGCATTTAACGTATTGTATGTTAGTTGAGCTCCCGCAGGATTGTTAGGAATTTGTTACTAAAAACCAGATCTTTGTGTTATACACCCACCTTTAAATACCTACCAGTCATTATGTGTGTTGGCAATCCACATTCGAGGCCGTGCCGGACCCTTTGACGCGTTCTGTACAAGCAATTAGTTTCTTGTTCACCCCACACTGACAATCGCCAATCGTGTCGTTCCTGATTATGGTTCTCCTTAATTTTTATTACGTCCTGTGCCAGCGCGATATCTCATGGCGGAGATTCTTTCGGGTCTCGTGAAATAAATGTCTAAGTTATAGTAGCTGTTGATTCTTTATCAAAGGAAAATGTAAGGTGAAGAATCGTACATAAGGTAAATCAGCAATTTCTTTGAGTGTCGCGGAGTCGCATTAACTTGTAAGCCGGTGCCGGCGGCTGACACCCGACCCCGCCGACTTTGAAGTAACATTGCCTTCGTCCCAAGAAAAGCCACCGACCGGCATCGTGCTCCATTTCATTTCCCACGGCTTTGTCTAAGTAAAGGATTAATAAAAGTTTTTAAAAGCTTCACGTTTAACTTAACTGTGTGCATTTAATAGTGAGAACGGAAGGAACTTAATGACGTTTGTGTGTTCAGATTCAAACCATTTCAAATTCGGTTCCATTTTAATTATTTTATTCAACCTCGCCGCCGAGTTTTGTGGCTCTTTAAAACCTAGAGCTAGTCCATTTCGGCATGTAAAACAAGCGCAGCAATTGTGCTACCCACAGGCTAGTGCCAAAACTCAGCAATTCTGGAAGTTTTATTCGAGGCCCGCATAATTGTGGTCCATGTTTTCGGTTGTGTGTTCGAGACTTCTATTGCTTCCAGTTAGTAGCCGAAAGCTCCTGTTTGACGGATCTCCAAGTGGACATGGACTTCTCGTACCAAATTAGAATAAAAATAATGATCGGTGTACTTGGTCACAAGTGATATAGTTCAATATTTGTCCATTAATGTATGTATAAACAGAAGGCTTATAACTTAACCAAGGTTGATACCGTATGTTGAACCGTGACTATTTTGGGACTAAAAACCCGCAACAACAAAGGTTGATTGATCCAATGGCGTACTATTAAAATACAAACATACAAAGTATTTAGTGTTTCGTAAAGTAACGCCCGTTAGTCTTACTAGTAAAATACAATAAGAAATGTAACCTATATTTGAGAATTAGAGAATGAGGGTACTTGTGTTGAAATTCTATCATTAATGATAGAGTGCAATGCTTTGAATGTGAGTAAGAATTCGGAATGCTGTGTTTACTGAAAAGCAGAGACAATGGGGCCGTACAATGAGGTTGTGACTCAAGAAGAGAAAACGTCATGAACTTCGCTCTAACGTCAGCAAGAATTTTCCATTTTCATGTGTTAAGACCGTACAAAATTTTAGTATAGCATAACTTCCAGAACTTTACTAAACATTAATAATAATACTTTAATTAATATTAGCAATTGAGATATTCAAACTATGATTTGGTACCTACATAGATTCTTTGAGCCCTAGATCCAAAGGCTTCTACTAAAGATCGTTAATTATTCAGATCATTGACTCCTAATTCAGAAATCTCCGCCGTTTACTGGGATCAAAAGTCGCAAGTTTAACATTCTTCGGTCTTAAGCAGTACTTACGCTGCCGTTTTCCGTAATGAATAAAGCAGTTTCTTCCAAGTTAGTCAATTCCGTGCACGGAGTCTGCGGCGTTGCACCGCTAGAGGAAGTAATATTAAACACGCCTCTCCCCGCCCCGCTATATTCCCACACCACGCTGCAGTTCGATTCTTCATCCTGCAAATTTATTCCTTACTTACCGCCAGCGTTTTGATACAATTCTGAATATCACGATTGGAATGTCAAAACGTTTTGCTACGTGCTTTGTAAATTTGCAATTCGTTTTTTTTTTCAGAGTTATAGTTTTTCGCGCTCCTGATTTATGTTCAAAGCAGGAATTTTACGAGAAGGGCATAAATATAAGAGATATTGTGCTCGGTGTAGCGGATGGAGGCGTCCGCCGTAGGACTGCGTCGTAACAAAAGATGATTTTTGCGGCACATCCTTTATCCCGCCTTTTCCGTGTACGGCGGCTATTGCGGCCGCCATCGAGCCGAGAGTGGTCCTCTCGTTAGGGCAGTCCACTTGGATAAATCGAGTTTCCATTACTTACTCGTTGTCATTCGCTTTGGTCGTGCTGCGAATTTCAAAAATTGTTTCTCGTCGACTTTGGTTGGACCTTCTATTCCTCGCCGGGCTTTTATCTCTGAACCTTAGTCTTTTAAATCTTTAGAATTCTTGACTGTCTTGTGTGATTGATTAAGTTATTCTGTATTGTGACTTTATATATCAAAGGGTTGTGGTTTTAAGGGTGACTGCGGAACGACGCGTCGGGAACCCCTTAAAACTTTCCCAATATCTCCCGTTACGGCCGTTCTCTGATACCCGATCCTCATCTTAAATTTAATGTAGAATAAATATACGTTTATCTGAGTCTATATAGTGTGAGAAGTTAAGAATTCCATATTTGTTATGTCTAGAAAAGTCAAAGTGATGCGTAAAAATCAATTTTCAGTGCAAATTCTTCAGTTGTATCAACTTGGGAACTGTAGTAGGTATTTCATTTGTTTGTATAACGTTATAAAGTCTTTGTCGGTATTTATGAAGATTTATACTTAACGAATGTGCTGCGCAGTGCATCGGCGGGAGTTCATCCCAAATGCATGTCTCCACCTACAGTCTAAGCCCTAAATCCCGCGGCTTAGCACCGCCGAATGAAAGTTTACACTAAAGATAAACTCCCCGCCTCCAATTCAACGCAGACTACTCCGCTGCTCTGCTGGCTTTTCTTTCTTTTTTTACGCTTTTACAATTTCACAGTGCGAGTGAAACTTGGCACTGTTTGGCAGTCTTGAATCGTTATTTTTCTTTTGGCGTGATCAGTTGCTAAATGTTAACGATCTATTCGATTTTATATTGTAAACATGTTGTAAGTACTAGATTTTTCTTGGATTTGGTAAAACTGTTCTGCCGGGCTTTTCTGTGCGTCGATGTTGGCGCGAAGTATTTTTCCGTGGTGATATTTTTCCGTGTAAATATTGGTAGCCTAGGTAGCTTTTATTGCAGTGCTCGTAAGGCCGATTACTCAGTATAAGCTGGGCGAAAGCGCGGCAGCCGCAGCAATTTACGGCCTCGGCAGGTGTCGCAGAACTTGTAGCACCCAACAAATACAAACTCATAGCTTCGAACGTAGGCCATTCTGAAGTCCCTCTAACTTTACCGAAATGGTTTTAAGCAGGGGCTTAGTGGTCCGTTGAAAAACTATCATTACCAGCACCATTTGGTATTGTTGATACTTTTCATTGATTATTTACTGCTAATCCATCTTATTTTCGAAAATCTAGACGCAGACGTTGACATAGTACCTAAATGGAACTGCAGATTAATGGTTGTGACACAGGCACCTCTTTCTGATTAAGCTCTATATTCTGGAAATGTTTTCGATAACTTCTTTTAGTATTTGGGAAATGTTTGGCATTGTCATCTTTGCTTCTTATCTATGCTTTTTTGTAGCATAAAAGGGATATTTTTGTAAGCAACACCAGATGCAATTTTTGTAATACAATACTTTTTTGTGATGAGCACGTATGAAAATTTAAGTAAATCTGGCTACTAGAAAGGAAGTGGATGATTCTTACCAGGTGAAGTTTAAATAGATGCTTGTAATAAATAACAGGCTTTCGGATGTTTGTTCAAAAATGAATTGCGACTTGTAATTTAAAAATGCCTACTTTTACTTTCAGGGGAAAATAGGAAAAGTGAAAAAAAAACACCCCTCGGCTGGATCTCGATCTCAATCGAGTTTACATATTTTGAGCACTTTAGAAGTGACTCTTGAAGATATATGTACCTAGGTGTATAATTTCCTTATATTTTATTCAGAGCTTTTAGCTGCATAGACAGCATGGAGTAAACTTCCATGCTTGCTTTCATGCTGGTCTGGAGCAATGAAAAAACACAGAATGTACCAGTTGCTTCTCTTCCCGCGCAGATGGTGAAAGCCGATGTTATAGATAGGCGATGCGGCTAGCAACCCATCACTATTTTGATCACATTTTCCATCTATACGCCCACAATCTTGCTAGGCGTGACTTGTAGGTGTAGGTCTTGTCACCTTAGGCTCTGTCTACCCCGTAACAGATGGAGACGTGATTTATGTAACACTTTCATGCGCCTGAAGTCCTGGCTAAACTCATAAACTTAATACCGGCTTCTGCGCTCTTCTTTGTCGTGGATAAAAATGATGAACACCGTCTCGGGTGTAGTAAAGCTGCGTTTATGGTTTATAAAGCCTTAGAGTGCTAACAGTGTGTGTATGTACATTTAGCTACAGGATGATGGACGGTGCAGTTTATTGAGCGGCGCGATCGCGTATCGGTTGGAAACGCAATCCGCGCCCGCACGAACTTCCGTCTACGCTGTCCTGCGCAAATAGAGCGGTACTGCGCCACTGTGGCCCCGTTGTACTCGGGCCCTGAATGCCTGTTTTCATCGTTAACATGCAACCATTTATCCATTCAAATGAACGCGTCGATAGGCACGATGAGATTGAGACCCGAGCGCATAGCAAAAACGCTAAACGATATTATGTATATGTGAACTTGTGCGGCGTACGCAGTATTCAACTGGATGATTCAAATTATTTCTCCATAGGGCAGTTAGTAAGGCTTTAGCTATCCCATGGGCACATTTACTTATGTATAATGCTGCACATTTAACTCCAGCTGCTTACAGCAGTTGTCGAAGTCAAACTTGACCCTAGAGACCTTTCTCAGTCCCAGATTTTAAATTTATGGAGATTAATTTTAAATTAGAAAGAATAGATATTTTAAACAATAAACAATGTACAACAAAGGAATAACGGATTTGTAAATTATTTACTGTTCTGACCTACATATATTTTTAAAGCTTTCGTGTTTATTTGCCTGATTTATCGATAATGCTCGCACCAGCTGCGCGGGGAACTCGACGGAATAGCCATAAAAAACTCTCGTAACAAGCCCGTATAAAGTACCTGCCTTAATTCGATATCCTTGTCGTCGGGAATTGATAAACGATCGCGAATCGCCCCGCAGGCCTGCAAAGGATTCAGGGAGTTTCCTTGTTTTCCCTAAATTTATCATGTAACCTTTTTCACGGCGAGTGTCGAATGCGAAGCACTCGCTAGCACCTGCCCGCTCCCACGCTAACTACGCCAGCCTACATGCCCTCCAGTCACATTTTCTTTTCGTACGTGCCTTAATACAATTCTGACGTTTTATTGTGTCTTTATGTACAATAGACCGCTTACTGTACTTTTTTATTTCGTGAGACTTACGCGGCTAAGAATTAAGAAACTGGCAACATTTATGTTCGTGTGCGTTCCATTCGAACCTTGGTGGGTATGGGTGGCGCTTTTTTCATCCGACTACCGTGAAGTAATGATGGAGTAAAAGTTTGCAAAATTATTTACAAGCAAATTTGAGTTTGGTCAGCTAAATAGTAGTGATAAAATGTTTTAGATAGATAAATCTTTTATTAAATCAGCCCGTTACTTTGCGGAGGTCCATTTAAATTAACTTTTTTTTGTTCGTTGTTAGATAACCTGGATAGGTACGCTTAAGTTTAAACCATTCATAACCTTGTCTTTAGGAAGTGTTAAAACAGAAATTGTCATGTGTTACACAGGCCACTAGCACATATACTTGTACAAGTTTAACAATAGATGTTCTTAACAAGTTCACTGTGAAACCAAACGGCAAGAAAATTACGCGTTGTTGCCGACCCTTATAATTAATTGCTTCGGGAACAAAATTACAGGGGCTACATGTTTATTATCAATGTGCACGTATTCATAAATATTTCACTGCCGGAGATATTAAAATAAAATGCCAGTATTGATACAAAATATAGTGTTTCAGTGGCAAAGGAACAAATGAACGCCTTTGGCGCGGCGTCGCCCCGGGCACATGTCTGATTGCTTTGGTCACAACGATGAAAATCAATTTCTTTTATTCATGTTACTTCATTATTATATATCACTTTAGCGTAAACTTTGTTAGGCAATCGATAAGGAAAATATCAATTCGATGAAACGTTTTATCGTCTTTTCGATTTCATATTATGACTTTTGTGTTGAGTTTTTGGCTTAAAAGTTTGCCGGTACCTACTACTTTGTGTATTAGTGGCTGTAGCTGTTGTCCGCGACTTCGTCTGCAAAGAGTTATTGCTATCCCGCGGGAACTACGCAATTTTCCGGGATAATAAGCAGCCTATATATGTATGTGTTATTCCAGATCATAATCTATATGTTTTACAAATTCCATCCAGACCTGTTCAGCCATTCTGGCGTGAAAGAGTACATACATCCATACATCCATCCTCACAAACTTTCGAATTCGTTTTATCAGTAGAAAGTAGTACTCGATTATTGTTTCAATCAGAATACGCTTTGCTTTGCAAATATTTGGCCTTAAACGTAATGTCACAGTTTATTTCCAAGGAACAATGAATTTGAAGTCGGCGGCGTTACAAAACAGATTCGCAAATCATAATTTATAACGCTACACAAAAAAAATCAGAGCACTAGACAGCTTTCCCCATTTAGGCAGCGAAGGTGCGGCGAGCTGTCACAACGTCCGTCGATGTGATATTGATAAATGTAGCTCCGCTGCCCTCTATCAAATTAAATATTTCCCGATTCCGTCCGGCGAGCCCTGCTCAACTCTCAGTGCAAAAAACGATCCGCGTTGTTACGCGCATAACAAATCCCCGAATGAAGTTTTAAACCCGGGCGCCTTCACATTTGCATCAATTAATTGCTTCTGCCTCGTCACCTTTTTTAATATTTCTGTTTTAGCGGTGATTTATTTCATCCGTGACGGCGCACCAGAGCCGCTATAGTCCGAAATGAAACGCCGCTCGGGACCCACATTATTGGATATCGCTTACAAGGGGCCCCGTGTTTGTCCGCAAAACAGGCGCCGTCGATCGCTCGTTTTATCCCCGTGAAAAGAAGTCACAAAGGAAGCCCACTTGCGAGTTCGCTTTGCTAAAGGAGATCGGCAAAAACCTGCCAAGTGTGAGTAGGGCTGCGCGCAGTGTAGGGTTTTGTAGTTGCTTGTGACGGCGGATGCGGACTTAAATGAGGTTTTTTTGGTTGGTGATGTATATGAAAATAATGCTCATTGAATTGACAATATTTCAATTTTTTAACAGCTACTTTTTATTGTCTGGCTGGAAAGAGCGCACAAATTTAAGACACGCATATTTTTTTATATTCGTGAAAATGTTGTATTTTCGTGGAAAAATCCATTTAAATCGTTGCTTAGGCAGAAAGGACGTAAGTAACAAACGTCAAGTATTAGCGAAATGACGTCACTGCTTTGTTTCGTACACTTAAAAAAACGTTGAAATAGTTACATTACTTGACCGCCAAAACCTGTGCTTAAATACTTTGACAGTGAATGCAGTTGTCACTGTCGATGGACGTCAAAACGAGCTAACAAACTCAAACAGAATACTTTACAAAAAATATGATTTTAAATGAAAACTTGCAAAAATATTATCATTAATGCCCGGCAAACAGTTATCTAGTGTTCCCGATTGGCAACAAAGCCGAGTGGTGTGCGAATGAATTAACCGTCAGCTGTCAGTAGTGTTGTGTTGTGAAAGTTGTTAATGTCAAAGGGAAACCAGGAAGACAAGGTTTTTTTATAACGGCAGTATTGGACCGGCCGCTGGACGTCATTTCCTGTTTTACATATTTTGCTCATTTTTCCAAAAAATACTGTACGAAAAAATCCAAAAATATTTTTATTGGGTTCTACAAGTGTTTCTCTCGAAATGGTTTTTGATTTATGAATATAAAGAAATTTGAAATATTGTCAATTCATGGTTTCAATAACGCACCAGGAGTTACCTACCATCGGTACTGTAGATATCTATGTGCGGCGGTGATCACTTAACGCCAGGTGAACTGTGTGCGTGTTTGTCGGCTTTAGTGTAAAAAAGTAGGAACTTTACTCTCCGAGTATTTGACCAAGGCAATCCTTTACCGTCTAAGGTTCAATGTTTTATTTTGCCACTTAGTCGCCGTAATTAATATGTATACTCGTGCTCGTTCCAAATTACAGCTTTGTAGTTATCAAGTCTCTGAGCTAAGATGCGGACAGTCAGCTAACAGACGTCTGGATAGACATAGCGGAACTGTTTGTCCCTTATGGACTACGGAACTCTAAAAACTGTCTTCTCCCGTCGGCGGGTAAATAGCGGCAGTCCATTAGAGCGCGGGTCG
This sequence comes from Pandemis heparana, assembly GCA_963854515.1. Lineage (NCBI taxonomy): Eukaryota > Metazoa > Arthropoda > Insecta > Lepidoptera > Tortricidae > Pandemis > Pandemis heparana. Next base: position 5,115,179 of record OY978011.1, on the reverse strand, counting down.
AGGGCAACGTGTTCTGAACAAATCGAATCACCAGGGGCGCGGCCCATTATGCAGATTTTCCATTAGTGAAAAACTCAACTGAGTCGCATCGCGCGGGTGTCGCGCCGTTTTTGCGGCGCCCGCGCCGCGCGAGCGGCCCTCACACAACTCACTGGGGTTTCGCGAACACCTTGGCCACTTGTCATGCTGTTAGCACATTTTGATGGTGTTTGATTAGGATCAATTTATCACCATTTGTAAACAAATACGTTTTTATTTCATTTTTAATGCAAGCTTCTTGGCTAACTGCACTTTTTGTTGTCATCTCTATTCTGCACATGTTTACCAAATTTGAGTCAAGAAAATATAAGCGTTTAATAGGTTTAAGTCCACAAAATGTATATGAGCACGCATTAAGATATGTAAGCCTCTTTTTCGTTAATTATGTTCCGTGAATTGACCGGCCTTTCAGCCTTTCATATATGCCACTCAATTTAATCCAGAAACAAAGAAGCGCAGCCCTGTCTAAATCCAAGGAGACGGATCGTCGCTTTATAATCGACGTCCTCCGTTTCGCGTTCGGCTCGTTTTTTTGCCTTTTATCTTCGTAAATTTTAATTTTACGGATTGCTAGTTCGCATTTCGTATCGTCAACGTCAGTGTAATCAAGATAAACGTCCTCTACTGTTCAGTATAGCCCTGTATTGTGCCGGGCGGACGTCAGACTCCGGCCGGGCTCGATCCATCAATGACAGCGCGTCAATTTGACACCGCAGAGCCATCGAAGGGACGGTCGCGTTAAGCGTGCGCGTCCTTTTTAAATCACCTGAATTTGAGTCTTCAAACCAGAATAGCCTCCTGCTTACTCATATTTAGCCGTACACTGGAAAAATGTATTGAAACAAAATTAAACATATCGGATGCCGCGACGCGAATCCACGTTAAATATAAGGCTATCTTTTCCACTTTTATTTAAATCTATGAAATTGATTTTATTTGAAACAAATTAGACTCGAAAGCAATTATTTTTTTAATTCCGGCATACAAGAGGTACCTAGTCGATAAAAGAACTCGTTTCCACCTGCGACCCGTAAATGTATTGACAGTTTTAGTTTGTTTATTGGCTATCAAAGTTATCATAACGGAAATGTCAACTGAGGAGTTTATTCTAATTGCCAATCGAACTAAAACAACCATTTGATTGAAGCCCATTTCTTCAACTGTTTTACTCGTAGACACGCGACTATATTATTCACGCATGTTTACGGACAGCAAAGAATACAAAATAGAATGTAAACAGCACACTTCAGTATTGATAAACAATGTGGCTCGTACTTCGGGCGAGGCGGCGGCGGCACTCGAGCCGCGGCGATAAGTCAGCAAGAGGATGTGTGCGGATGGCCGCGCGGTCGTAACACTAAATCTGGGGGCACTTGGATTTACGCCGGGCGGGATTGCTCCGTGGGCGGGGGCCAGCACTTAATTACCGCAGCCGAGATTAGTTCCCGCGCGGGAGCCTATGGCTCCTTCTCCCGAACTGCGGTAACTCTTCCGACACTCGACCGCATGTGGTGAACGCCCGTGCCCGAACTGCTGAATGATCCGGTTATATGTGTAGCATACACGTCGTTGAAATTGTGCTTTAATAGACGCTCGCCCTGAAAATTATATAGGCATTTACGTGTAATTTCCGATGTTATTTTGCTTTTGTCAAATGAAATTAGGTTTGTGTCCGCAATTTCTGCAAAATGGTTTTGATGATGGAATTTTTCAATAGGTATTGATATCCTATTCCTCTTTCAAATAGGTACATACATACAGTCATATTAAATTCGTCTTTATTCCTTATATACGAGGTAGGTGGAACTCAGGCTAAGAAGACCAGGCCACGTTTGGCGTAATTTTGGGCGTACCTGTCTATTAGTAGAAAAGGGAATCAAAATTTATGATCTTTTAAAATATCTACTTTATTATCATTATCATTTCATCATCATCATTATTTCCAGCCTATATACGTCCCACTGCTAGGCACAGGCCTCTCACAATAGTAAGAGGGCTTGGGCTATAGTTCCCACGCGGGCCCGGTGCACATTGGGAACTTCACACACACCATTGAATATAGTTATAATTATATTTATTATCCATCTAATTGTCATTAAAATTATAATAACTATTTATCAGATGAGTAATAATGATATACATAGGTAAGGATGGAATTTAATGAAACTCATATCATAAGTTAGGTTTATAAATTATGATTGCTACAGACATTTTCCTAAAATAAAATCAAAGGTAATCTAACAAATTGTTTTATTTTACTAGAAGAAAATATATATTGACTAAAACAAGTCCGAGTACGCGCAGTCAACATCAAATAATTTAATGTACTTTTCCTTGAGTAATTAGGTCTTAAATTCAATAAGCAAATTTATAACACAATAGTAAATGAAATACAAGGGCAAGGGACGAATCGGCTGCTTTGTCGTCTACGTGTAATTGTCATTTTGCGAAAATAGCACGTCTTCAAGGTTAGCGTTCTATTTTAAAAATAATAAGGTGTAGCTACTACAATTTTATACTCATCGCGCGGTCTTTCAACTGTCTCGCAAGCTGCTACACTGCAGACGTTACTCGAGGTGCAATGTTCGAGCCATGTAAAGTGGTGTTTTAGATAAACGCCCGGGGCATCCCACTTGCACTCGATGTCGAGACATGTAATCTGCATCTTAAATCAAGAGAGCATTTTTCGAAATTTAGCTAAGAGATATGAGGAAAAAAGTAGAATTTATTTAAATATCACCTACAATTCAATTTCCTTTAGACACACTTATCATTATCAAATATCACTTTTAAGGTGATAATTGATTTACAAGCTTTTACTTAACTTGCATCTATGTATACAATTCATTATAGGTATTTACGGTTAGATGGGTTTACAAAAGTAATAAAAATAAAAATGGATTCAATATAATGTTTCGTATTGTATTTATTAATTTTGGTCTAATTCTACAAAACTGGCTTTGATAAAAAGTTTGATGAACATTTATAGGAGTGATGATGATGATAACGCAGCAACAGAAAACAAAACAACAGACATCAACAATTTTTTTTTTCAAAACTTACTGTTAAACCAATAATATTAAATGCCGTCAATTGTGAATAAAATATAGCGATAGCGAAGATATCGATCGACAAAGATAAGCAGTCGAATTGGGAATTTCCCATTTTTAGGTCCACTAATATCCACCTAAAAGTTTAATGTATAATTCCACCAGAGATGTACAAAATGGTTTTAAAAAAGCATTTAAATACAAAATGCAAAATACTTTTAAGATTTACTATTTCAAATGCAAAATACCAAATAGTTTTGCGTTTTGTATTTCAAATGCTAAATGCAAAATAGGTATTTTCAAAATACTTTTTCAAAATAAAATACCTTCTTACCAAATCGAATGATTTATATTTATTTTAGGTATTTATCATGAGAAATAGAATAGAGATACAATGCCGAGCCAAATGGCACCTCACTAGTCAGACCACTCGCGCGCACTCTGACCAAAGAAGAAAAAAAACCGGCCAAGTGCGTGTCGGCGCAAGTTATTAAAAAAACCGGTGTTAGCAGAGCCCTGCTCTTAAGCAAAATGTAGGCAGTGTGAGGTCATTTTATATTGGTTACTTATACCTTATACAGACACACAAATTATAAAAAAAAAAAAGTACTTACTAGATCTCGTTCAAACCAATTTTCGGTGGAAGTTTGCATGGTAATCTACATCATATATTTTTTTTAGTTAAATCATTCTCTTATTTTAGAAGTTACAGGGGGGGGGGGGGGCACATTTTACTGCGTCACTCGCGCAAACTATTCAGTTTGGAAAAAAAATATATTAGAAACCTCAATATCATTTTTGAAGACCTATCTATACATATACCCCACACGTATGGGTTTGATAAAAAAGTTTCAGTTCTAAGTATGGGGAACCCCCAAAATTTATTGTTGTGCCTACATTTTGCTTAAGAGCAGGGCTCTGCTAACACCGGATTTTACTCATACTCATACTCAACATAATAATAACTAATCATAATCTATATTAATAATTTCGTGACCGGTTACGGTAGACTCGATCGAGACGTTGCCCGAATGATAGAACGTGAAAAAATAAAGATTTCGAGTCGACAACATGTATCCGCAAAATTCGGATTGTCGAGTATTTTGTAAAATTCTAACGGTGCCGATGGACAAATCGCAGTCGCCATATTGGACACCACAGACTAGCGCGAAACTGACACCGGAGGATGACAAACGTTCCGTTTCATGCTAGCGCACATACGCCGTGTGATTTTTCTTAAACCGGAGATTGGCCAACATAACCATAGAAAAAATAGAATAATTGGGAATATTTTAAAAGTGCTTGGTGATTTTTCTTTTGATAGGAGTAACCATTCTCAGCTACGGAAAAAAGTTTCAGATTTTTTCCCGTCGAGCCATATATTTTATAAAAATAAAAACATTTTATTCAGTCACTCGGCGGTAGTGATGTAACGAATGTCATATTTTCGACATTCGCGAATGCAAATGCGAATATTCAGTTTTTGTTATATTTGGCACCATTTGTCTATGGCTTGGTGACTTTGGTGGCAGTCCCGTACAAACGAAGTACGTTCCGTTTGTTTTTTGTTCCTAGAATAGCCGAGTTGAGACGAACGAACGCATCTGATTGAAATGTCATTCCATGTTGCCAGATGGGCTATTTAATTTAGCGCCAAGCCAAAGGGGCTATCTCCCTTACCGGGCGGCGAAAATTATATAATTAAACAATTACTAGATAACCTAAATAAATAACAAGATACCCTAAATTTTTTTTTATATTCGTATAACATTCGCAGTAATTTTGCGAATGCAAATGCGAATATGCCAGAAATATGCGAATATTCGCGAATGCGAATGCGAATGCGAATATTCGTTACATCACTACTCGGCGGCCCTCATACGGCAGTTAAGCAGTACGCCAATGCATATCAAATTAAAAAAAAAACTGCTTGAATCTGTAGTACACGATGATATTTGTAGCTAAAAGAAGCAACGGCTAAGTGGCGCCGTCCGTAGATTGTTCGTGTTACTAAACCACTATGTTAATTTTTATTGAAATTGGCATTGTTCATTTTTTTTAAGCTGTGCTTTTAACACCTTTATTTGATAGAATGGACTTTTTTAAGAAACTAACTTGAATATTATGCTTCTACGTATCTTTGTTTATTAATAATAAATATTTTTCGCTGTTTGATAATTTGTTAATTTTGGCACGATTCCAATCGCCTTCGTACAGAAATATAAAAAAAGGTTTTGTCTATATGTCAACGTCATATATCTGTAGATGTGTGTGAATTTAACGGCAAACTCACGTTTAATGTCAACAATGTTCGCGTGTTCGAAATTATTTCCGTTCGTTGGTGATGTTATTGTTTTCCGTGCTGTTTTTGCTTTTTCGTTTCACCCCTGCATATCTTTCCTGACTTCTACTTACATTAAAATGGTCTTCGCAACAATGCATCGTGTAAACTTTGAAATATTCCACATTAGCTTGTGTACACCATTTCTTCTGCAAACCTTCTCTGATTTTCACAATGATTTTGTTGGGGCTATATTTCGAGTTATTGTTGCATCCCGGCAGAAAACATTTTTTTATAAATATCCATTGTTAGTTACAGATTTATACTTTGAATTTGCTTTTATTTCTAATGTTTGTAGGTTAAGTCAGAATGTAATGTTATGATGTAGATGTGACAGTGATAGCGTGACAGATACCGTAGCTACTTTTTTTTTCATTTTTGTGGCAAACATTTAATGGCCGATTCTTAAACTTACTACGTACTTTTACAAAAATATCTGCAATCGTAAAGTATTTTTGAAATCGGACAAGATAAATCGGTTATTTGATGGTTTTCCTCCAAATGGTTTTCGAATTGGAGCATACTAAAAAAAATGAACAATGTCAATTCCCCATGTATGGTAGTAACACAAACAATCTACAGGCGGCGCCACTTAGCCGTTGCTTCTTTTAGCTACAAATGTCATCGTTTACCACAGATTCAAGTAGCAATTTTTTTTTTAAATTGATATGTCATTGGTCATTGGCGTAGTGCTTATCAGCCGTATAGAGGCCGCCGAGTGACTGAGTAAAATGTTTTTATTTTTATAAAATATATGGCTCGACGGAAAAATAAATAATAATAAACAAATATATATCATGGGACAAATTACACCAACTGACCCAGTCCCCAACTAAGCAAAGATTTGTGCTATGGGTGCCAAGCAACGGATAAACATACTTATATAATTTAGATAAATACATACTTAAATACATATAACATCCATGACTCGGGCACAAACATTCGTATTCATCATACAAATGTCTGCCCCTACCGGGATTCGAACCCGGGACCTCTAGCTTCATAGTCAGGGTCACTAACCACTAGACTATCCGGTCGTCAAATCTGAAACTTTTTTCCGTAGCTAAGGATGGTTATTCGTATCAAAAGAAAAATCACCAAACACACTTTTAAAATAATTATGCATTCCCAATTCAAAATAAAAACGGATTTCGGAAAAAATTTCAAACTTTAAAATGGCCGCCCTGTAAAATTGCCATTTTGGATTTGGACTTATCAAGTTGTTCACGCCATGCACGGATATATTCTTGCAGACAATTTCAGTTATTGTGAATGCTATCACTTACCAACCTATTTTTGTATTAAAATAATAATCAGTGATTCGAAATAATGGCTACACATTCTACCTACATTTTGTACCTACAAGTGTATTATGATTCAAATTTCACCCGAGCGAAGCCGGGTTTTCATCTAGTATTTATAATAACTTGGCGAATTTGTACGGTACCCTCGGTGCGCGAGTCCGACTCGCACTTGGCCGGTGTATTTCTATTTTTGTGTGGTAATCTTAATGCGGTTCACAAAATACATCTACTTACCAAGTTTCAACAGAGGTTCTATAGTTTCGGAAAAATGTGGCTGTGACATACGGAGGGACAGACAGACAGACGGACATGACGAAATCTATAGGGGTTCCGTTTTTTTCCATTTGGCTATGGAACCCTAAAAATGGGCACGCATGGCTACCAGGCGCCTCTATCGGTCAAATTCGGCAATACAAGCGTCATTCATTCGTTCATTTCATTTTGTTTGACTGGTAATGTTGGCTAAACTTAATCAAAAAGTATTTTGCATTTTGAAATGAATATTAAAAATGCAAAATACATTTAAAAAGGTATTTCAAATAAAATACAAAATGCTTTTTACTAAAAGGTATTTAAATGCAAAATACAAAATAGGTATTTTGCATTTTGTATTTGCATTTTAAATAGAAGTATTTCAAATAAATCGCATCTCTGAATTCCACTAATATAAACTTTCCGAAAAGATCATACCCTACTTCAGAAAATTAAATTTGAAGCAAAATTTTTCAATTGTTTATTCCAATCATGTGACAGATAGCAGCAGTGTGTCCACAGCCTAACGTGCAAAATAGGTATAGGTATAGTGTTGGTTATCTCCGCGTGGCAGTTGATAACAATAAGCGTGTTTTCTACGCAAAGCGCCAGTGCCGCGACTGACCGCGGATCGCCGCGGACGCATACCCGATCCGATCTCGCCACTTCGCATCTAATTCATTAATTTTAACCGATATTAATATTAATAGAATTAACTCGACTTTGCTGTGCGTGTCTGCAATATCTAAGAATAAACATAATTCGCGTAAACACGCACATATTAAAACGTAACGGTATCGGAAGCGACAACGTTAGCGGAATTTAGCTCGTTTGTACATTCTTTACATAAATAAAGTTTGCATACAGATTGTGAAATATTTATCTAGTCGGTGTTTAAAGTCAAAATGCGTTTGTTGGTGCGTTTGGCCGTGTTGGGGATGATGTTTGTGCTGGCTATGATTGTGCTGGTGCAAGTTTCCGACTTGGGGGCGCGCGGCTCCGGAATGCACCCTGCCGGCCGCAGCGCGCGCGCCGCCCGCCTGCCTTCCGATGACGACCTGTCAGAGGCAGAAAGTGGTCTAGTGAATATCACAGAACCTCACCTGAGAAAGCTGCATGTTATAGAGGTTGGCTGATCACAGTTTTGAAATAAACTTGTGCGAAAATAATATTAATCTAATCCGTCTCTATCTTAAGCAATGTATTGTCATGCAACCAGTAAAGAATGTTAGAGTTTCTTTTTGATGTTGATCGCGTTATGGTTATGATCGTTAGGTTGACAGAACTTGACCCGCCTATGAATGAATTTCCATCTTTCCTTCGTCTGTTTAAACTGTAATTGGTAAAGTATCCAGTTTTTCCAAGTCATTGGCGACTTTCTTGCAAAGTTCCAGGGTCCTAATAATAATTAATGGCCCCGACGAAAGTCCGATATCCTTTCATTAGTTCCGTCGCCGCACGGGGCGGCCGAGATTAAAACTTGCTCCCGTCGAGGCTTTGCGAACACTCTTTTAAAAAGGAGCGTCGTTCACAGCCAACCTTTGAGTTGTGAAATTGGGAAGTAGTCTTTTGATAATATTTGTTTACATCAAGTCCCCTTCGCACGTCCCTCGCCTCTCAAGAGCTTTAGCTCTGTATATAATTTAGGTAAATTTTAACCAAGTTCAAATTGTTAACAGATGATGCGTCACGCGTGGAACAACTACAAGCTGTACGCGTGGGGCAAGAACGAGCTGAAGCCGATGTCCAAGCGCGCTCACCTTTCCAGCGTGTTCGGCAACGGGGACCTCGGCGCCACCATCGTCGACGGCCTCGACACGCTCTACCTCATGGGGCTCAGCGAAGAGTTCCGCGAGGGTCGCGACTGGATCTCCGAACATCTGAACATTGGCGAAATTGTAAGTACTACAGTAACAAAATAGACACGAAATGACTGCGCACGCCTGAACTGTGAGTCCGTTCATTTCATGCTTGTTTGTAATCCCAATTAAAACCATACGAGGTACGCTGTTCCGGTTGCAATCCAACATTTATAGATACGAGCGGCTCACTGGCAACATCCCAGACCAACACCGGAATGAAAACAATTATCACATTGTACCAGTTTTGTTCGAGCGGTGAACTAGTTAAAAGTTTCGCTGCAATTCTGAAACCGCTTGAAGCAGACATCTGTTTAGCGTACCCTGTGAGGGGTTTAATGGGCAAATGAAACTGTATAACTCTCACCAGTTTGGATGCTGCTAATTAGAATGATGCTGACGTGTAAGCAGAAAGTATTTCACTTGTTGCTCGCGCTATTTATTCAGTAACGTGATGCCCTCTAAGTAATGCACTCAACCCATTCTTCACGCAGGTTCTTTACAAACAGTACACGGTAATTTAGTATAGAACGGTCATATGGATAACTAGCGCTTAGTGACTGTTTAATGAACCGGCTAATCACTGCTGTCTGCGCGCTATCAGCTGATCGCGACAACAGGACCCGAGTGCCTTTTAATTGCTCGTACTTTACAAATCAAGCTTTGAACTGAACTTAGATTCCGTTTAACTTCGCTCAGCTGTTAAGTTGAGCGTGAATATAATTGCGGGCTTTGAATTCGTAAGCGTTTTCATTTAATTATACATACCGTTGTCATATTAGTTTATCGATCTCGGACGGCTGTATTTTATTTTGTAAATAGATGCTTTCACTATTACTATGTTTGTTACAACAAACAAATACCAGTCATCTTTATACGCCTAACAAACTAGTAATGACGCATCCATCATGGTAGACAATAACTCGCTTGCAACACGTGAATTATTCATTCGATATAATTTTCATGTCATGTTTACCAGGATTCGGAGTTGTCCGTATTCGAGACCACGATACGTTTCATTGGGGGGCTACTCTCCTGTTACGCGCTGACCGGGGACGGAGTCTTCAGGGATAAGGCTGTGGAAGTCGCTGACGCGTTGCTGCCGGCGTTCGAGACCCCCACGGGGCTGCCGTATGCGCTCATCAACCCGTCCAGTAAGGTAAATATCCGCCCGGTGTGGTCAATGCCTCGTGCGTCCAATAAAGGTCACGCGTGCGAGGAACGAATTAACGAAAGATAATTTGGAAGCGTTAATGATTAGTTCAGATTATCCTTGTTATCCTTGTATGCTAGAGTATCCTTGTATGCTAGAGTATCCTTGTATGCTAGAGTATCCTTGTATGTCGACATACCTATTGTAAATGTTTTAACAGTAGGCACTTCAATATATGCGTTACGACAGTATGTAAAAAGTGGCGTTGTCAAGCCTTAATTGAAGTACTTCTAGGTTTTTTTTGCCGAAGAGTGAATGCGGGTATATCCATGATTTATGGAGCGTAACGATTACGTCACAGATTTTTAATTTAGTATTTAATAGTAAACAAAAAACATCATGTTAGATGTTACTAATGAAACCAAGCAATCAACTCAATTGGCTTAAATGCTTGGTTTCCTGATGGCTCCATAATTCTAGGCTGGCTGCCTGGATAGTGATACGATTGAGTAATCTGAAAACTAAGCTGTAAACCCAATTAAACGCTCATTTATATCGGTGGAATTCGTGTGGGATTAATTCTGTATTATTACACGAAAATTACTCGCATAATTCTGTTAAGTTTCCGCATGCATAAATACCTGAAATAAATTAGGTGAGTAATTATCGTGCGGGGTATGTTGTCATATGGGTATTGGTTTATAGTAAACACTTCAATGCTCGGCTTAAAAAGCAACTCTGCTACATCAACAGAGGGTTCTTTTTCTTGGAATTCCAAGGTACTAGGTCTGTATCAATTCCATGCAGCAATGTGTCAAAAGTATAGTATATTCTACGACCATTTAACATCGTTTCTTTCCGCCATATTTTATAGCATTTTGATAAATAGTAAATAGGCGTAGAGTTTTTAACGTTTTTACAGCGTGTATAGTAATTACTTGCGTGTCAGGTCGACACCCTGAATTCGTGCCGTTGCTACAATGTGAAGTGTAAAGGCATTTACACCAATTGATTAACACTACGATTGTATGCGTCATGAATGACCTAATTCATAAAAGTTCGTAGCCTATTAATGATAAAAATAACAATTCGCGTCGTTACTCGCACACTCGGAATAACTTGATAGTAGAATCTATGCAATCGACTTTTCTACGCCAAACTTATGCAACAAAAATAATTTGTACGGAGCACACGAGTAGAAGTGTCATCAACCTCTAATACTCGTTGATTCTTTCAAGTTAGTACTTTTGTTGTTCTAACAATGTTGTTGTTTGTTCTATTCAGCGATGAAATTAACAATCAATTAGTAGATCCATCGGCACTAAATATTATGAAATGCATTGATTCTCATTTGAAAGCACTTACCTACCGATCGCGTACTTAACTTCATTATTCATCTAAATGACAAGTAATTTTATTCAGTAGGCCAACCTTATTCGCTCCACCTGGATAAACGACGGAGGATCCCTTGCGTAGGCTATAATTTTAATTTATATCAATAAATCAACAGCCTACTTATAAATTTTCTTTTCAAGGCCCCATCGAACGTAGATTGGCCGTTATCTGATATTAATTGACCGTCGCTAATTTCAGGCGAGCCGGCAGTACCACTGGGCGGGACCTAACAGCATTCTGTCTGAGATCGGGACCTTGCACCTCGAGTTTAACTACCTCAGTGACATCACAGGGCGAGACGGTAAGCTTACTCGTAGATAATACCTATCATTACAAGACTACTGACTTTTATGCGGTAGCTGACTGAGCGGTGCGGGAACCATAATAGTACATTATGATACAATTCGCTACACACGAGGCAGTATTGCTCGCGAGCGGTAGCGAGCGAGGTAAGTTCGCCGAGTGGAGTAATGATCAATGCACACGCGTTTCATACGACGTTTTTCAACACATTTGCGAGGAAAAATAAATGAAATTCTTGATAAATAAGTAAAAAAGAACTTTAGTTTACCTTTGTTACCAGACATTGCTTAACTGCAGGCTTTAGAACTTTTCTTTGTAATTTGGTAATTAACACCTTGGATTTCTTACTGACGTAACTTGTCCGAAGACAGTTTACTAGCATTTCCGGCGATGGACACTATTTACATTTAGTTTTTCTTTATTATTTGAACTCGTAATTTTTAAAGTAATAACAAGGTAAAATAATCAACAAAATCTGTGTGTGAAAGATGGCGGCACATATTGTCTCCAATTCGCGCGCAGCACTCGCGCATGCGCGCTGTGCACTTCGCACGTGCGGAACAAGGCACTGACAACAGACCGCTAAACAGCCTAATATTAAAATAGTAATAAAATAATTCATCATTGTCTTAAATATGCAAATTATGGTCACTTTTTAGACAAAAATGAATACTTGTCGAAATTAATTGTTAATTTATCATCTTTAACCTAAAATAGTTTAATATTCACGAAAATGTTCCTTGTACATAACTGAACTATTTGCTGAGATTAAAAAAAAGTTTATATTACCGCACTCGTGCGGTAATGATATTACGCGCAGCTTATTAGCTGAATTATGAGCTTAAATGCGGTGCAATAAGACTCAATTTACGAGCAACTGTGTCGAAAAATACTTATACACAGTCAAAAGCTAAAAACACAGTAAAAGCTATAAACTATACACAATACAAAGTAAAATTTAATGGAATTGTTTCTGTAGTAAATGTTTTTCGGGATTTTTTGCGGTACTAAATTTTGAGTGAATAGGTAATTAAAATTAATAATATTTTTAGAGGTCACTCAAACTATAGACCGACCGCTTAACTGCCGGCACAGGGACGCGGAGTAGGCGACAAAGGGGGCCGCGAGAGGTCCGGGCGGCAGGCGCACTACCCGCCCGCACCGCTCTCGGTTCCGTGTGTCGTCCTACCCTGCGCCCCTGTACCCTCGCGTCGCGGGCGAAGACTCAGTTAAGCGGTCGGTCTATAAAGAGCACTGTTGTGCTATACATGGTAACAGTTGTCACCGCGTTATAGTTAAACGCACTTTTATCGCAGAAATATCCGTAACTTATCGCATGTGATACATGCTTTGCGATTTGATACTGATAACTGTTATCGGTTTATTTACACTTTCATGTCAGAATCAGCTGAAATATTGATCTTGATTTATTCTCTAGTTTGTACCAAACATACCTATTTACATATCTACGATATATTTCATGAAGTTAGCTCATAGTAGTGAGTTAATTCGTTTCAATTGTGTGATTAGATAGAGCGGCCTCTTAAATAATATGTTTATCAGTAAATACTGACCTCTTGACTGTTTTTTTTTTAACTATCTGGAGCACTAACCCCGTTATCTTAATGCTATATGGAAATACCCAAATCGCATACAGTAGAATATCTGCACATTTTGTCTCTAATCAAACTTAGTTACCGGTATGTTATCTACATGTACGTGTGTTTAAATACGTATTCAGTATAAAGCCTACATGTATGTGTGTATACTGTGTATACAGCTTAGCGCAGGATTAGCAACTATAAACATTTACCAAAAAGATAGCATAGCCAAAGAGATTAGAAAATTTGACATGTCGAATTTGTTTATCGCTATCCCTCGAAAGTTAGGACGTGTACCCGTGTCAACTCAGCCATTCGATCAAGAAATAAATAAATAGGTAAGTGTTCCTGTGTCTATAACACGGGTTTCACTTGTTACTTATTAGCTTAGACATTATGTAGATTCACTTAATTGACCTAATTTTATTAAATGTTATAATTTATAAATATTAATAAGGCGGTTGGTAGGCAACAACGAGATTTCAACTATGGGTATCGCTATCATGTGGGAAATTTAAAAACAGAGACGTTTACGCACAAAACTGGACTGTCAATAAAAAGCGCCTGATTGCACAAATTGTACAAATAATCTTATTTATTAAACTGTGTTTAATACTACTAGTAGGTACTAAAAGGTACTCTTAGTGGGAATTGTTTTAGGGTATAGGCTAAGTATCCTGCACTATGTTCCTAATAGTTTATTTTTTTAATTGTGTCTGTATCTGTTTTTTTCCCCAATAAAGAAAAAAAATATTTCGGCGACGACGATAGTGACACCGACTGGCGCGAGTATTTACGTTTAGTAAATATAGTCTTTTTTATTGTTTTTCAGTGTACCGGAAAAAAGTAGAGCGCATACGCGAAGTACTAAACAACATTGAGAAACCTGGCGGCCTGTACCCGAACTTCATCAACCCTCGTACTGGCCAGTGGGGGCAGAGTGAGTACCAGTTCCAATCTCTATTTAGATCTATGATCCTTGGAGCTATCGAGATCTATCTCGACTGTGAGATTCTTTGGAGTACTACGTTCGATTTTTCTTGTAACTGTATTAGTCGTGATGATACCGAAAATCATACTCCAGACAAAAGACTTCAGGCCTGTCTCACCACTCCTTAACTGTCAGTTATCTATGATGACGTCTCTGTTTGTTTCTTAGTAATAAATAGAGACGGAAATACGGAATCATAGATAACTGACAGTTAAGGAGTGGTGAGACAGGCCTTTAGGGTGCGACCAAACCGCCGCGTTTACGCAGTGACGTGTCGTATGCGTAACGTTTTATCACCGTTTCTTCATACATTTTTGTTGCGATTCCGTAACGTCACCGTTTTTTAAGCGGCGGTGTGGTCGCACCTTAACTCTATTGTTTTAGCGTACTTGTAAGATATTTAACGTCACAAAAGTGAGTTTAGTGTTGGAACCTACAAGCGTAGTTAGACCGTCTCAAATGAGTCAGCTTGCCTGCTGCTGGGTTATATCCAAACTCAATTCAAATCAAAACATAGATTTGAATGGATTCACCATGAGTAATACGAGTTGTACAGCATGCAAGGTGGAAGGTTTTGCTAAACATTATTTTATACAACTCGGAATCGTACAGAATGGTCTAAAATGGAAGAGACCTTTACTCAGCATTGGGCAGATTTTAAACAAGGCGTCTTTGTACCAAGCCCGTCGAGGGAATGGGCGAAAATCATAGAAATCATTTTATAGGCGATGCGGCTAGCAATCCATAACTATTTCGACTCCATTTTCCATCTATACGCTTACAACGTTGCCAAACGTGGCCTGTAGATCTTGTCACCTTAGGCTCTGTCTACCCCGTAAGGTTAAAGATGTGATTTGTGTATGTGTATTGTGTGTCTTAGTATAATTTGGAATTATATTTCAGCAGATGCATGTTTAAGTTTGATTGCACACTCCTATTAATGTTTTTCATCGTAATTTGGGATTGATCGGTTATCTTCTTTTGTCGTAAGTGTTGTGTTGGCCTCTCAGGGTCACTCTTATATACAGAAATTGTAACGGACGCTGTGTTATCAAAAGTTGAATGGACTATTTCGTAAATAACTAGGTGATGGTCAGCGGGTCGATAACTAGAGCAGCCAGTCGTTACATGTATATTAGTGTCGTACAGTTCAGAGCCTCTAGTGTAGGTTTTCACCCAAATAAACGCCTAGAGCGCGTACACGTAAATTACTAAGGAAAAATTGGCAGCGCCACTTGCGGATCGAATTTGCAACAAACTGTTCTCATAGTATTTGACATTTTAACGCAAACGCGTTCGACGCGTATTTTGTGACCGAAAACTTACACTAAGCACACTGCAGGGTTACTACGTAACTCGCTCGCAATCGCCATCGTGTTCATTTTGACAGTTCTTGTATGAATGTGACAGCTAGCTGATTCCGATGCCAATTGTCAGCCCATTCATGAACACGATTACGATCGCGAACGAGTTGCGTTGCGTAATAAGCCTGCAGGTCACATGGTATCATCTTCAAAACTGGGGCTGATGATGTCTTAATACAATACAATAACTCTTTATTGAACACCACATATAACAATCAAAACAGAAAAAAGGTATACAGAAGTAATAAGGTGCTTAATACGATTCGATTCCGACTCAGTTCAGTAGGCTTATTGTCTAACTCGCTCGCAATCGCCATCGTTTTCATTTTGACAGTTCATGTATGGGCTGACAATTGGCATCGGAATCAGCTAGCTGTCACATTCATACAAGAACTGTCAAAACGAACACGATGGCGATTGCGAGCGAGTTAGACAATAAGCCTACAGGTCTTAGCTGTCATTTTTAGTATGGATCTGACAGCGAGCGAACCTAAACTGAATCGGAATTGAATCGCACTAAGACGTCATGGTAAGGCTCCAAGTCACTTTGTGACCATAACGACTGGACCTGTGTGAACATTCACGTACGCGGATAATGTCTGTGTGTGTTTGAATCAAATCAATCAAAGTATGTTATACGTGCCGGCACGTAAGTCTAGCGATGACGAGTCACGTGGAGGGGATCTTCGCACCCACGGATACCGTCTTTTATACTTCTGCGCATACACGGTCATCGCTAGACTTACGTGCCGGCACTTATATGTGAGCGATAGAAAAGCAGCTCCTGTTTGCTGAGAGAAAACTTTTAGGTCCGCGAGGCGCAGGCATAAGCCGAGTCGTGTACCATTTTGATAGATTTTAGTAATATGTTTTGTATCCAGTATTATTCTTGCCATCACTATTTTGATTCCCCTTTACCTATACGTTATACTTAGTAAATAGTCTATAGAAGTTATTGTATTGTTAAAGTAACTAGATGCAACTCACACTTAGGCTCTCTTTGGGTAAAGGGTTATTGTGTTTGTTAGTGTTTATATTAAATACTAGCTTTTGCCCGCGACTTCGTCCGCGTAGACTCATTTATTGACAAATAGCTTTTGCCCGTGGCTTTGCTCGCGTGTACCAGGAGTATTTCAATCCCGTTTTTCCCCGTTAACGTAAGAATTTCGGGAAATGCTCTCTTAATGTTCCTCTACACTCTTCAAGCAACCTACATACCAAATTTCAGCTTTCTACAATCAGTAAAACGAAAAGCCCCTTTTTCCCGTTACCGTGGGAATTTTGGGAAAAAATCTCTTATAGCTTCTCTATACTCCCCAAGGAACCAACTTGCCAAATTTCAGCTTTCTACGACCAGTAAAACGAAAATTCCCGTTTTTTCCCGTTCCCGTGGGATTTTTTATTAATATTCGAATTTTTCTCGCCGTAAAAACCATCTTTGAACTTCAACGAACATTTTAAACAAAGAATTGGCCAAATTGATCCAGGCGTTGTTGAGTTATGCGCTTACCAACACATTTAGCGATTCATTTTTATATTATAGAAGATATTATTTTTATACCCCTTTCCATCCATACTCCCACAATAATGCTAAACGTGGTCTTCAGTTCGTCCAGCGCGGTGATCCTAAAAGACCACCGTGCCTTAGTCTGTGACAGGCCGCCGTATCGTTCACCTGTCAGAGTGTGTCAGAGAAAATGCCCAATTGCGCAGTAAGCGAATTGTTCGGACAGGCGTATCTTGACTTTTGATATCACTACCTTAGGCTCTGTCTACCCCGTAAGGGATAAAGACGTAATTTAAGTAAGTAAATTAATATACATAATTATTTTGTTTTCAAACCTTAACGTTTATTCCGTATTTTCTAGGGCACATGTCTCTCGGTGCTCTCGGGGACTCGTTCTACGAATACCTCCTGAAAGCCTGGCTGATGTCGGGGCAGACGGACGAGCAAGCGCGCGTTATGTTCGACGAAGCTATGCCGGCAGCTCTGGACAAGATGCTTCGTGTCTCGCCCTCGGGTCTCTCTTACCTTGCCGAGCTGAAGTACGGAAGGATATTGGAGGAGAAGATGGACCATTTGTCTTGCTTTGCCGGTATGTGACGCCTTTGTAGAAATATGGTGTGATGGCCTTCGCTTGACGTGATAACGTATTTCGTACAAATTTATGTACCAAGTATAATGCGACAACGCTTTGCCGTGTCATACATTGTGAGATCAAAATTTACCAAGTTAACTGGTTGAAGTATTACTCTATCTCGCTTAGTTGTTTGCTGAATTCGGTTTTTACTTTTTATTTGGTCAAGCTCCGAAGCTTACCAGATCTGATTATAGGGGAATGTGGTCACCATTCGTACACATACCTTATCATTGTAAAATGGCTATAACCCTTTAATATTTTGATGTAATAGTTTCGGACTTTTTTTGTAACAAACTACAATATATTTGTTACACTTTACACTTAGGTACATAAACTAGCTAAATTTGAAAATTAAATAAAAAAATAAAATCTATAAAGTGTACGAATGGTGACCACTTTGCCGTACGGCAAAGCTAGGTAAGTTCTGATTGAGTTGAGACAGTAGGTAGGTATATTCGTAACAGTAACATCACGTTTTGCGGGTGGTAGGGCCTTGTGCAAGGTCCGTCCGGATCGCTACCACCATCTTACTCGCTAATCCTGCCTCTAAGCAGCAGTGCTTGCACTGCTGTGTTCCGGTGTGGAGAGTAAGACAGCCGGGGAAATTACGGGCACAAGAGGCATTTCATCTAAGTCCTCTAGGTTGGCAACGCATCTGCAATCCCTCCGGGGTTGCGGGTGTCTATGGGCAGTGGTGATCGCTTACCATCAGGTGACCCACTTGCTCGTTTGCCTACCTATTCACATAAAAAAAAAAAAAAAAACGTGACTTCTGCCCTTACCCTATATTCAGAATTCTTAGAATTACCTATGTATGATGTTTTCTTTAAGGGGTAATAAGGAATATGATCCCGTATCTTTCAAAAGACAATTTGACATGGTACTTGTGTATTTCAGGTGGCATGTTTGGACTGGCGTCGACGACACTAGACAACTCTCTGTCGGAACGCTACATGGACGTGGCGAAGAAACTAACACACACCTGCCACGAGAGCTACGCGCGGTCGGAGACCAAGCTGGGCCCGGAGGCGTTCAGGTAATACATACCGTCACGCCTCTTTCCTACGGGGGTAGGTAGAGACTTCTTTGTTCCACTTGCTACGATCCTGACGTACCTCATGATATACCTCATATCGGGTACGTGAAATGATAAAATAATTACCTATCAAGTTCAAAGCGCGAAGTTAAAATTTACCAACTGTTGTAGAAGTAAAATGTGTATTTAAAATTTGGACTGAAGGGATTGAACGGTTTTCATTAAAACCTTCACGAATTAATGAATTTTAACGTCCTAAAACGCCTCTTATCTATACAAGAGGGATTTGTTTATTTTGCCAATTTCCCCTATAAATTCTTCAAATTTAACAATAATACTTTTCGTTATTACAACATAACATCAACTTTCCAGATTCTCCGGTGCGGTGGAGGCGCGCGCGCAGAAGAGCAACGAGAAAGTGTTCCTGCTGCGGCCGGAGACGTTCGAGAGCTACTTCATCATGTGGCGCCTCACCAAGGACCAGAAGTACCGCGACTGGGGCTGGGAGGCCGTGCAGGTACATACAATACAATACAATCATCATCAGCCTGAAGACGTCCACTGTTGAACAAAGGCCTCCCCCCTAGCACACCATAATGAACGACAAGTCGCCACCTGTATCCACTGGTTTCCCGCAACTTTACGATGTCGTCAGTCCACCTAGTGGGAGGCCTGCCAACACTGCGTCTTCCGGTTCGTGTCTATTTACATCTATTTACATAGAGTAACTTATAAATACTGAAAATAGAGTGGTCAGTCGACGTCGCAGCTACTAACATCATCTGTCAGGCTGCGACAAATGTATAAGTTACATACATACTAGGGTTGTAACGGAATTCGCCTCCGCAGCCGTTACTGCGAAAATTCCGCAAGATTTTGCAGAGTTGTAACTGAGGTTTATATACGTCATAAATCTCATAACAGAACAATAATAACGGTGGGAACACACGACAGAAATCAACCTGTCAAGTTGCTTGGACGTACGAAGTTGTAATGTAATTGTTTGAACCGCGATTGTTTTAAGCGATTTAGTACAAAGTAATTAATTATTTATTTGAGTCACACGATGAAACCAAAAACGGTTGTGTTCAATAAACCATATTATGTACTACTATAATTTTCCACATTCACTTTCACTGTCAAGTTTGAAGTACCATAAAGGAAGCGTCATAAGAGCTTTAGTGTAGCTTTAATAATTAACTAGCTGTTGCTAGCGACTTCGTCTGTAAAGAATTCGTTTATCGCTATCCCACGGGAACTACGCAATTTTCCGGGATAAAAAGTAGCCTATGTGTTATTCCAGACTTTTCTCTATCTATGTGCCGAATTTCATCCAGATCCGTTGGACCGTTCTGGCGTGATTGAGTAACAAACAAACATCCATCCATCCATCCATTCATCCATACTTTCGCATTTATAATATTAGTTAGATTATAGCTCTTGAGACAGCTTAATGCAACCGTTGTACAGGTGAAATGGAACTCAAGGCTGCATAAAATGGTGCCCATTTAGCATTAAAGCGGCTGCTCTAAGACTGGAGTAGACGCAATAACGCTAACGTCGATTATCTTAAGTGATAATCGGATACGCTCCAAAGCCCTAATGCAGCTAATTGTGCTAGTTGGGCTTTCATCTTCGCATCCGCAACCGCGGAGACGTAACTCGTAACCTCCGCATTCGCCTCCGCCTCCGCTAAAAAGGCTTCCGTTACAACCCTGCTTGTAATGTTATGCTGCAGGCCCTCGAGAAGCACTGCCGAGTGGAGGGCGGCTACACGGGGCTGGTGAACGTGTACCACAACAAGCCGCAGGGCGACGACGTGCAGCAGAGTTTCTTCCTCGCAGAGACGCTGAAGGTATAACAAACTAACTTTACAATACAATACAATAACTCTTTATTGAACACCACATATAAGGGCTCGTCCAGAAATCATGTGATCATATTTGACCAACTTTTAACCACCCATATGCATTATGCGTTTGAATAAAGCAAAGCATGAGTAAGAAAATATCAAAAGAACTTGAGTATGTATCATCGGAAAGTTTGAGGTACTATTTTATAAAGACAAAATTAACTAAACTAGATACCATCTAGATAGATACCATCGATAAACATTGATGTATTCTCCCTTAGACTTGTCAAAAGCCACGCCCAAGATTCCGGGCCCTAATAATAACCATTTGCCATTATTGTTGCTATATTACTGCTATACGTTTATTGCCAATATAAAAAATAACCAGCGACAAATGAGAACGTATCATCATATTCGTCATAAACAACTTGTTTAGTCGATATCATCTAACGCAGGGGGACCCAAACTTATTTATTACGCGCCCCATTTCTAAAAAGAAAAAATCCCAACCCTCCTAGCCACTAGCCCAGTAGTCAATTTTAAGTTAAGTACTATCACAATATAAAGACAGAAAAAGCACTGTCCAAACATCAAAGTATGTATGTAATACGGTATGCCCTATGACGTATTTACCAATAAGGTCTTTGAACATACTGACCCACGCCCCCCTTTAAATAGCTCTCTCCCTTTGAAAATCCCTGGTCTAACGATTTCTAATTGTTTCAGTACCTCTACCTACTCTTCGCTGACGATACGCTAATACCCCTCAACGAGTGGGTCCTAAACACGGAAGCCCATCCACTGCCCGTCAAAGGAAAGAACCCTCTGTACCGCGCAGCGGACAGGCCCATAGAACCGCCTAGCGACGACAACCAACTATAGACTACGAGTATACGTGAGTGATAAATCTTGTACGGCACAAGTTCAAGCACCGTTAGTAAACATATAGCTATTCGACAATGGTTAGTGAGATGGAGAAGTAATTACATTCACAGGTTGTAACACCTTTTGACAGCTGTCATCTTAATACAATTTATAACCTAGTTTAAACTGTACTCAAATGACAGCTGTCAAAAGGACGATGTTGTAAGTGAGAAAAACGGAACTGTTATTTAAAAATCTCAGAGGACAGCGAGAATTACTCAAATCGAGTTGGATAGCTCTGTTTAGTTGGTTATGTGGCAACAGGAGGAAGTAAAAGTAAGTTATAGAGTGAGAGCAATTATGTAGCTGGAAGAGTGTAAACGGAGGTATTAAAGTCCAAGTATCTCCTAGAAAATAGCTACAGTCAGTGAGCTCCTATGCCATTTGGGGTTGTCTTGCTGTCTCTCTCAATCAGCAGATTTAAATATCAAAATCATAAGAGTGAGTGAGATAATAGACAAACCCGAAAAGCATTCTAAGAGCTCACCGACTGTAGTAAACTATCTTTTTATTTTTACCGAATTGCTAATTAAACAATGTTATACTTTAATTAAACAATGTTATACTTTTTTTTATATGTATTACTTAACTTTAAGCTAACGGTCCTTTTTTAAAGTAAATGTCAGCTTGGAATTTACGACCCTGGCTTTTGTTTCAAGTATTGACATCGTCTCAGCTCTTAGTTCAATTTAGCTTGTACTGTCACTGGTACTAAGGGAGCTAATGGCACTATCTTGCCGCTCAGTGTATCCCCTCTGATAATGGTCCACTAGAAAGGGCACACTGCGCGACGAGCGAGAAGGAGGCATACTAGAAGACCAGATAAGTATGTAACCAACCAAGTAAGGTTACACTTCCATTGAAGCCTAGCAATAACTAGAAATAACTATTTGTTCCATTCATAGTCTCAGCGTCTAATAGATATTATAATAGACAAAAGTGGACAAAACCGGTTTGCGCCAGTTTACAGTCTCAGCCTTTCTGATTGGTTACTAACTTGTGTGGAGTATATTCAAATTCTTCGGTTTTACTATAATTTTACAAATGATTACAAAGTAGTGATATAAAACATAAACTAAACTTGTGTGGTGTTATTCGAGATTGTTAGCTGTCAATACTACACAGAATTAAATTCAAATTATGTTCACCCTTATAAACTTTGAATGGTCATATTTTTATTGTGATACTTTTGGGAACATCGTTGTTTTTAACTCTGTGATGGCGTGTTACGGCATAAGTGTGTATGGAAGTGTGATGGAAAATTAGGCAATTTTTTTTAAACAATGAGATTGATAGTTGATTGTGAATTTAACATACATCAATTTATTTGATGTAACTTCGAAACCTTATTGGTCAAATGGAAACCTTAACACTGTGTTGTCTTCATCACTAAAAATGTATTTCATTAAATTGTGACCAAATAAGTAGGTTCGTATTACATATTGCATTTTTAAAGTAGGTTATTCGAATGGGATGGAAAGTTTGACGAATAACGTTGTAAAGATTGTACTACATCTATAATTCTACTGCTTCATGAATAACAGACGTTAAATATTTTAGTTTCATGTTCGTACGTCGTAATTTTTGTGATGCGAATTCTTTAACATTTTAGAACATTCCTCTTAATTGATGTGAGACATTTTTATGTACAAAATTGATATTATAATGACGTACTCTTAATTGATGAAATTTGCTTTCTAATTGTAGGATAATATGCATTTTGTGTTAACTACCGAGGTCATTTGCATCATACTCATATCATATGATTTCAAAAGAAATATGAATAAATACAAAAAATATTAAAAAGGCAACATTATACTATTCCATCGCACAATCAACAGGTTAAATATTTAAAATATTTTTGTTAAAGACTTACCTCAATCAGTAATAAATTGAAATTAAATACTAAAATAAATTTCCTAGTCTCTTTGCTATTCAACCGGCTTTGTCTTTCGATGCCTAGATACGTATGCTGATTACAGATATATGCTACCCTCTCCATTCCAGTATTTCCAGTAAATAATTTGTACTGTCGTCTATCCTTTTTGGAATGTAGTTTAGTGAAATAACACTTAAGTAACTGCAACAATTTTTATTAAAATTTATATCTAAGAGCGTAACCTCTATTAAATTTGTAAATTGTAAAAATGTTTAACGTCATTTTGAAAATGATAACACCAATAGATAATTATCATAACGAGGGCTCCAAAACTAGTAGATAGAGATTGATTTTGACGAAGATTTTTTTTAACGGTAAAATGAGTTCTTCAAGTTATTCAAGTTTAATTAACAAGATACTATCATCAGTGATTTTTGGTCGACCAGAATCTACGATACACTCACGAATTAAGAGGTTAAGGGTAGTTTTTTTATCGCTAGATTTGCACGGGTAGCATAAGTACGCGTGAGATAGATTACCCGTCTTTTTCTTACGGTTCGTTATAGAAAGAGACGGCTAGTCCTCCCCGCGCGCGACGCAGCTCTCGCGCGCTCTTGTGCTGGCAGTGCTGTTACATTGTTGGTAAAATCCGCTTCGAGTCTTTATTTGTGGCGGTAAAAGATAGCTAATAATTTACGCTTAAATCAAAAAATAATGATGAAAATTGAACCAGCCTGTAAAATAGGATGATTTATCGGCTGATGATATTGCTCAAGTCAATTAAAGTTCAATGTGGATTGTCTGTCCTTTTCTATAGTTGATGTAAGTACTGTCGAGCATTCCTGACCCATTGTTGAACCTTTTCACAGTAAATGTCATCGTGACGCTACATTGAATTGGCCAGGAAAATCATTGTAAGGTTTACTGTGAGAACGTTCTACGGTGGGTCAAAAATCAGTTTGTTTGATAGTACTCTGTTGACTATTTTAGTGCACACCGATTTCCTAAACTACTCCAGTGTTGTTTGGATGAGAATAGGCGACTGTCACATCGGCGAGGCTTGTCCATACGTCTAATTATATCAAAAATTTGCTCTTCGCCGCACTAAATATAAATTGAAGCAACATTTTAAGCTCATTCTACGCAAAATGACGGTATACCGAAATTAGACAAGAGGATACAAATTTTTAAAAGACGGATTCGTGTAGCGAGGGAAATCTTGATATATTTAACCTTTGCGACGCCATAGACACATCAGCACCGCAGGTTCAAAGCCAACGACCTATATATATCTATATATGTATACGTCCATTACTTTAATGCAAAATTAACCTGCATTCAATTGGCTTTAGGTTCAACTTAAGGCAACGCAATAATGGCGTATGGGTGGCGTGGCGTCTCTTGTGTTTGACGTAGCGGTGAAAAAGTTGAGGATTAGATTTATGGCATTGGTTTACGTTGTCAAATTCTCATCGCACGATTGTTGAGATGCATTGCTGATGTGATTATATGACCACGATCATTTGGTTTGGTGTGTTGCGGATAGACAAGGAGGCTGCTTCGAAATTCGGTTTTCGAAGTTCGTATCACACCATCCCGCTCACTCTCGATTTAATGACTATTAGTGTGAGCGGAACGGCTCGAAACGAACTTGGAATTTCTAACATCAAAGTATAAGGCCAGGTCTACATATATTACTGAACGACACCGCGTGCCCGGGCATTATTTACAACTTCAGGCACAAACACTAACATTTGTGATTTTGAATACTTTGTATAATCGGATATACGGTAACGATAATTATGTAATATATAAAATAACCCTTAATGTTAACTCTAGGGTTAAAGTAATCTAATTCAATTTTTATTATAATAATTCTTAGCGTAAGGAATTTTTATTTTATTTATTTTTAGTCGTACATATTTATATTCAATTTACTGTATTTATTGTGTTATTTTTAAACTTATGTGTCGGATCTCGTGCTTTGAAACTGAAAGATTGTTTATTTTTTCATAATAATTCGATATTACACCAAACATAATGTAAATTACGTTTAATTGACGTATTTGTAGTACCTACTTATAAAGATATTTAAATACACTTCGGCCTAAAAAGAGAGCCTTGCGTCCAGTCGAGATCTAAAAAAAGGTTTCTTTAACGGCACGAGTTTCAGTTTTTCGCAGTATGAAGGAGAAATCTCGTTTTATGACATATCGGTTGAGCAATGGGTAAAATAGCACGTTGTACACGCCTTGGTTTATGTATATTTAATATTATGTTATTGCACCTGTTAATATAGCATGCCGATTAATAATTTAATTGTCATTGTTAATTAATTTAATTTAAGATATAAAATTATTGGTTTCCACCACGGATCTGTATTAGTGGATGACCTTGATCTTGCGTGTCCTAAATTCCAACTATTTTTATCTAAATTCAATCAACCTCGAACCTATTCAACGTATTCACGCGACAGCTACCTACATTAAATTTTTGACAGAAGTAAAAGTGATAAATATTAAACAATGAATGCTTAACGTGGGCTTTAGAGCTTGTTATCTTAGGGTTTTCTACCCCGTAAGGGATCCAGACGTGATATGTGTATTTGTGAATTCAAATACAGCTTCAACTCAAAATGCAGAATATTTCTGAATGAAATGCCGTTGAGGAGTTGGCGTCGTAAAAAATCGACAAAATCATCATGTTCGGTTCTCGTACATCTGATCATACTTATATTATCCACTATAATACAGTTCAGTGGTTTCCACTTTCCTTTATGATTCCGTCGAGGAAATTTTTTGTTTAAATACTGCCACTCTCATAGACGACAGTTAACTGTGAAAGACTCGTCCCATATTCAAAATTAAGTATGAAAAATTGCCCCTGATATACGATTAAATTCTAATTGAGTCTCTAAGCGTGGCAGTTAATGCTGATTTAATACATAGATGCAATTAATTATACAAATTATTTGATAATAGTTTGTAAGGTCTCATGTACTCTCAGAGATAGGGACGAGTAGATAAATATGTGTACAATATGTATATAATACTTAGTCATAGACGGTGAAATATTTAGTTTTAGACATTCGGTGTGTAGTTATATTTGTTATTTTTTAACTTAAGTGTGAGTGCGATTGTGATTGTATCAGTTATTTATATTACTGATTACTGTATAAGTACCTAATTATTTCTGTTAACCTACTGCCAGTTCATTGAGATGTTTCACGCACCTTCATTCATTCTTGATATACTTCGTGAAATACTTATACGAGATACAAACATTTCGTTAGTTCCGGACAGCTTCGAAAGTATTTACATATATATCTACTTAAACTTCTACTGTGTATTGTGTGTTGTAAACACAATACTTTTTTCTCTGTATGACCTGTTTTGCTATGTTGTTGTTTAAAATATGTAATTTGTACCGAATAAATAAATAAATAGTATAATATCGTCAAATTAATTATAAAATGGTGGCTCATTTTCACTTAAGTATAACGATATTTGCCGCATTCATAGATCAAGACGCACGGTTGTGTGTCGGCCAAAGTTCGAGCCCTTTCGAGCGCTAAAAATATTAACTGAAGTTTTCAGTCGGCTGTTCTATGTTACTGTACTGAATTAAGTATGCGAGTCCTGCGTGTTATTATTATGTAATTTATGTATGAAGTTGTAGTATTTTAAAAATAATATTGTACATTTTTGGTTATTAATAAAACATGTTTACAAATTTTCTCGTTTTCTTCATACACAACCCTATAAAATACTCTTACCTGTAGGTATGGAAGACCTAATAAGCAAAGTAATAGAATGGCATGGTTATTTGTTACAATTAACCAAACAAAGCTGATAGGCGGAATCCACTTTGCCTTTGCCCTTTGCAACGTAAGTATCGATTATTTTTCATAGCTTCACCTTCACCTTTAAAAAAAGAACATAATGAGAAAGTGAAATTCCTCTGTAATGAAGATCTCACTAACGTCTATTTATTCATACTAAATACTAAAATGACATTACCTGTGTTGCCTGTTTTCATAGCTTCACCTTCACCTTTAAAAAAAGAACATAATGAGAAAGTGAAATTCCTCTGTAATGAAAATCTCACTAACGTCTATTTATTCATACTAAATACTAAAATGGTAATGGTAATGACCTGTGTTGCCTGTTTTATGTAATTCAAAAAAAGTGATGCGCCACCACTATCGAAAGTTCCATTTCTGGACCCGCTGGCTCAGATCCCCCGCAACGAATTGCGGGTTCACCTTACCATCCCTCCCCCTCCCTGTCGGATATTAGCCAACAGTTAACTAACTTACTAAATAAATTAACTAACCGTTGTTGCCCAGGGTGCACCGGCCTAAGCGTTAAACCCCCCCCCTTAATTATTTTTATTTAGGATATAGTTATAGACCGACCGCTTAAATGAGTCCTCGCCCTTACGGCTGCGGGGCGCGGGGTGGGACGTCCGCGGGGAGCTCTCTAGGTGCGGGCGGGTACTGCTAAATCTGTGTGTTATTTAATCAATACTTACCACAGCATTATCCTGAACCATTAAAACAATAAACAAGTGCTAGAATATGGATATTTCATTAAATGGTTTATTTACATTGTACGCAATTTCAATTGACAGCGACTTTACAATAAGTATAAGTTTTACTTGTAAACTTAACTATTGTTTGAACTCGAATATCATGCAACTCGATTTCTACCCACTACCAATGCTTCTAATTAACTTGAAACTTGGTACCTACACGTATTATAATAGAGCTCCATTTACAATGCTATTATCGAGTACAGTCAGCAACAACGGTGTAATAATAACATTATGCCAAAAAAGAAAATTAAAGCCATTCATCATGATACTCACACAAGTCATTTGCATTAATATTTATAAACAATAAAATTGCAGGTCCGTTTTTTTAAAGAAAGTCAGTACGTAAGTTATTTCTTTACTTTTCACAAAGCACGCCAAATAAAGCACAGCGAGCATACATCAATCGGCTCATTATTCGCCGGCCTATAAAGGGGCGGCAAAGGTAACGAAGCCCATAACCGGGTAAATGTCGCGGCGATTGTCTCTGGGCTAACATTTGCAGCGGGCCATCCAATTAGGGGTGCCGTATGGCGTACACTCACATTCAAATACGTCAGAGCTTTATGGCTGCTCAAAAATGTCTGAAGACATGCTTATACGTTGGTATATTAAGACATTTTCAAAAGGCACCTGGCAGTTTGGATGTAGGTATTTAATCGCTAAGCACCAGAGAGGTGGACAAGTGGCAAACGCTTCGAAGTGGATTTCAGCAATTAAAGTTTGTTATGCTTGATTTATGCTTTTCTTA
The DNA here is from genome assembly GCA_963854515.1 of Pandemis heparana. Lineage (NCBI taxonomy): Eukaryota > Metazoa > Arthropoda > Insecta > Lepidoptera > Tortricidae > Pandemis > Pandemis heparana. The sequence goes on along the minus strand of OY978011.1, from coordinate 5,086,351 downwards.
CCATTATTATTTCTTCTGAATGCTTATTGTAAGTTTTAGGTCACAAAATACTGTGGGCATGTTGCCGTTTGGATTCGCTAGAGACGCTGCCAATTTTTCGAGGCGTTTTTGTGTGTGAAAACACTAGAGGCTTTATAGCGACAGCGAAAGAGATAAATGTTATAAATTCGCAATAAATTTACCGAAGCGTTGAAGTTGCTCAAAAATATCATGCGCTATCCCTTTATTTAGGTACTGAGTGCATAAAGCATTCTTTACCGCACACACGCTGGATAAATATATATATGTTTAAGTCCACGATGAAAACTACTTAGCCTCCAATGCTTTTTGCGAGATAGAGCTGTGTTCACTTATTTTTAATCACACCATGACGTTAACTTAGGGTTATATATTCAAATCAAGTCAAGTCATGTCAAAATATCTTTATTCAATTTAGGCTTTACAAGCACTTATGAATGTCAGAAATAAAATCTACCACCGGTTCGGAAAAACCTCTGTTGATACGAATCCGGCAAGAAACTATTGGTGACTGTACATTGGTTTTGCCAACCTTGGGTGTGGAACTGTCTACTAATCAGAAATATTTTTATGCTTGTCTGCGTTAAAACTGATGAATTAACGACTGGACTCTTTCCGATTTTGGATTAATTATTATTTTCACATCAGCGCTAATAAATGGGTGTGTGCGAAGTGAAAGTCAGAGGAATTATCCAATTTTGTGCATAGTGCTTTGAGCTTTCCTACGTTAAGTTAAGCTTTATTGTACCTTAATGGTATAACTCTTCTCTGATGGGAATCATGTGTGGTTAATTTTACGAATAGCAGGACGCTACATTTATGTCAAATAAAGTTTGTATAAATCCTTACCAACGTTTTAAAAAAGTCTGCTTCTCTTCCTTCAGGAGCTGAACTAGCAAGAGTATAATCTGCATATTATAGGTTTTCATAAAATGGTGTCCAACGTATCCCTTAGGGGTCCGTATCATAACGTATGTGCCGCAAAAGGGTCTGCGATAGCTCTATTAACCTTAATCATATTTACAAGTGTTTTTTTTTTCATTTTATTGCCCTTTTTTAAAGCATTTTTAATAGGGCTCCGTGAATTCTATTTTCAAAGTAGACCGTGCCTTCGAGGTATAAGGTGAAGCTTTCAATAACAAACTGAAAAATGACACTGCTATGTTACACAAAATCAAAAGTATTATATCAACGGTCGGCAGCAGGCGGACCGCACTCCGTTTGCGGACCCCGAAAGGCTCGGACTGCCAAATAGGTACTGTAATGTATTACATAGGTACCAAGTATCATTTAATACGTAGATAAGGTATACTTGTTTTTTTGGATCTCGATAATTTTTTCTCACAGTATCCGGACCCCACCTAAAACCACTTGCTGACCCCTTGTATATTAGGTATGTACTATGTACCTACTCACTTTCTTTGAAGGTAGTTTTTAGGGTAGGTTGAATCCCAAAAATTAAGAAATGTTAGCCAAACGAGATCAGCACGTCCCTTAGGTAGGTAGATCATGTATATGTTCTAACCAAGGTCCGATTTAACCGTTTATCTACGGGACTAATTTTGGTTCCAAGGAAAACAAATATTGTCCCAATCAGTAGAGTGAAGACAATTTTCTTTACGGGGCCGGGACGCTCCCTGTCCCCGTTTCGCGCACCACTGCCAAAGGGTGGTGGGGATGGTAACTTGGGGATAGCACAGGGTTGCCACAATAAAATAACATAACAAATGTTCAAAAAACTTGAAGAGTATTACTAGGAGGTAGTTGGACAAGACGGCTAGACGCCGTGCTTCTGCAAAGTCTACTAAAATAACTCTCCTAAGAGCGTAGTAGTGTCGCAATCTATAAGTTGATCGACTACCTACTTATAACGCGTACACTTAGGTACTAAGTCTACTTAGCTGTGATAGTTTTCCTATTAACTTCGTTACCACTACCGTGAATTAAGTCACAACTTCAAAACATTTTTTAGCTTATTCCCAGACGAATCTCTGAATCGAAACATGGTTTTACACAACCGCAATATTTTTGAACGCGTTGTATGTACCTACGTAGAACGAGAAAAAACATAAGTGCTTTACGAGAATATGTTACTCGGAGGTTACCATGATTAAGTTCTATATAGACGACGAGGTTAAGAAAAATACAGAAACTACCTACCAGGTTTTCCTTGTCGACTATGAGACCCCAAAAATTATAATAAAATGCTTAAAATTAATTAAGACCCACATAAGTGTAAAATTGACAACATTTCATATTTCTGAGCCTATAATTTTAATGGTTCTCTGTATTTTGTTTGAAAAGATGAACATGCTGACAGTTTAATTTTTTCGCTAGGGCTTGTATTTCATTTCTAATTAATTTATTAATTTGTGCTTATTCTAAAAGGGCGTAACTCCGGTACTATCACAGAATCACTCTTATCCCTTTGTCTTTTCTCTATGGAAAAAAAAACTGACGTTAATTTCAAATTGTCAATGTCAGGCCCTATTCTCCAATATTCGATTATCGAGGTTCGCTTCGTGCTGTTCCGCTCATACTAATAGTCATTATCTTGAAAGTGAGAGAGAAGGTATGTAACGAACTTCAAAAATAGAATTTAAGAATTGCCCCCCTTGTACTTTGAAGTTGTCAAAAATACAAAATTATGATCGCTTATTTTATCTCGTGAAAAAAGCAAAGGCGTTTCACCTATCCTGTGGTAGTACCTATTGGTAAAATTAGGACATATTTTTAATATTTTTTTATTTTCTATAATAAGCGATATTAAAATTATATAAACATATTGCAGTGATCAGGAGGCAAAATGCTTTCGAACCATATATACATTTTCATGTGTTATAAAAATGAAATGTTGTCAATTGATAATCAAGCCTAAGATATAGATAAAAAATCCATCGATCTTATAGTTTTGTTTATTCTAAATCACGACGTGGTTTTCAGACCGGCTGACCATCAGGTCAGTGTAATTACTACCTATATCTTGGTGATAACGTAGGTATTGATAGTAGTCTTCAAAACATTACAGGCGTTACATGACGTCTTAATGCGATTCAGTTTAGGTTCGCTCGCTGTCAGATCCATAAAAATGACAGCTAAAACCGCCTCTGTACTTACATTGAATTAGATATGTGTAGGTATAGTCAAGACTAACGTATTTTGACCAGGTGAAGGAGAGAGTGGGTGTCGCGTCGTATCGGGAGGTCAAAAGGCTGGCTGAGGACCGAGCGGAGTGGCGACTACTCCACCGACAAGAGCCTGGCTCTTAAATACAAGAAGAGAGGTATAGTATCAATTTAATTTCTGCTTTCCCTGCGTTTGACAACCCTGGCAGTGGGGCTGAGGCAGCGCCAGTGTCCCTTCAGGCCTGAAACATCGGAGCCGGCACAACCTCGGCGCTTTTCACACCACTACCAACCCCCGGCTTAACATAACTCCGCGTCAACTGTTATCCTGTCCAATTTATTATCAGTTTGTTTATTAATTATATGAAACTTTCGATAACGTGTCTGTGGTCCTGATAAGGCTGGATTCGTGGTTTAGTTCAAATACGCGATGTGTTGAAGCAGGACTTGATACGTGACGTTCCGAATTCAATATGCTTTGGAAGACGTACTTATTGGCAACGATCTGCGTGACCGGTGAGTTGAAGATGTTTCTGTGCTAATAGATAACATAAATTAAGCTGTAACTAAATTAAAACAAATTTTAAATCTAAAATTGAGATAAAATAATAATAAAAAGAGATGCCCGCTATCTTCGTAGAGGCTAATAGCGCTAGAATCCCATGGACTAAGGGTCTCAACACCGAATGAGCTAAAGTTGTAGATAATTTGTGCATTTTTAGAGGGACGCATTTGAAATGTCTTAGAACTTCTGAAAATAAAAATCTGATAGGTATGTACTTGTGAAGAGGTCTTTGGTAACTAAAATCGTGATGAAACTTTAAAAAAACTATGTGCCGTAAGCAATAAAGGAAGCGCATAGGAAGGAAGGAACTCACTTAAAATGTGTAAATACATAAAACTAAATATTTCTATGCCATCTTTTTATTAATAAAAGAACAACGTGCAATGTTGAATATCAATGAATTGAAGGCATCTAAAGTTCGAGTCACCCCTGCATCTATTAGTGACACCTACTAGTGTATGAATGGCTAACTTTGCCTTTTATAAAAAAAAAATGTAAGTACCTTGATTTCTTTGATAAAAAAATTATACTTAGAGCTAGCTGGGAGGACAGCGTGATCGATTGATATAAGAAAATCGAAAATTAAACAGTGTTTGGAAGTTACGAGGTGTGTTTTTAATTCTCTTATTCTTAATACTAGGAAAAGTAAAACTATTTTTAGTGAACGAATTTAAAATGTAAATCGTTTATGAGTAGAGTTAGTATTTGATTAGGAGAACAATTGACGAATTAACTTACGCAGAACCGTTTTATTAATCTCTCTGTCTAGTTGTTCCCTCATGTCTGCGGATCGTGGTCAAACGAATGATCTAATAGTCATAATAGGTATAGGTGTAATGGCGAAATTTTACCGAAAAATTGCATTTTAAGAACACAACATGCCGCTTTAGGGAAATGTACGTACTAAATTATTTCCATCGAAAGTTGTCTGACTGATCCCAAAGCACAGGGAATTTGGTTCCTTTATTTATACGTACGAATTAGTTCAATTAGTCTAAACGATCGTGGAAACTACCTACATGCTTTATTGACCCCCAGGGGCCAATTTTTCTAGCCACGTTTGTGAAAAATTATGTTGAATTTGTAATTAAGTAAATTAAATCTCCAAATCTAAATTATTTTGTCAACTGATGGAAAACATAACTCGCCCAGTACAATTATGGAGCAGATTTGTATAACTTTCGCGTGTGGTATCTTCAGTTCACGGGTCGTCTATTCTCTGGACTGGCAGCGGCAGAATCCAACGGTACATTGCGGTTTTTATTTTCCGGGCAGTCTTTTGGCTCCAACAAAATCAGCCTCCATATTTCCCGAAGCAAAACTCGTTGAACTCGGTTCAGTCACGAAAAATTTGTAAACATTTAAGTAGGTAGGGTAGTGGAACCAAAAGATGAACAACACCCAGAAGTTGAACGTTTGGCCTAAAAACCGTAATAATTAAATCGTGGCACATTTGAGACGCTTGAAATATTTTTTCATAATGCGAAACACTTCACCGAGGTGAAAAATATAATTCCATGTCAATTGCGTCACACATGCGAACGTGAAAGGTCGCCGCGTCTCGACCTTCACATTTTAAGCTTTTAATTGCATATAAAATTGAATAATGCATTGATTAACATTTTTAAGCTTGGTATGTATTCATGACTATGTCTCTAATATTTACGTAAATAAATAACTTTGTTTTTTATATTATTTAATGATAAAATCGCTGTTCAAATAATGGTTCCAAAATCAGAGGTATGAGCTAATAGTTGAACGGTCTTCAACTATTGGGCAAAGTGGTATTTTTTCAAATGCATTTATAAAATCTCATAAGAATGATAGACACACCATTTATGACTCAAATTAATTGTATACCTATCGCAGATTTTTTTACTAAAAGTTGAACAAATTATTTTGTTCCTAAGGCGAAGATTTTTGATATTTTTGTTGTATGGGAATCGTTACTGTTCAACTATTATTTCATGCCCAAAACTTGAACCAAGAAATGTTACTAGTTCAACTTTTGGTTTCTATTTCAGTACATGAACATTGAATTGATTTAATTGGTTCATCTTATAGATTTCTTGCCCAAAACTTGAACTAACAACATTTTGTCGTTCATGTTTGGGGTAGGGTATCTAAGTGAACATTGTTATTTATTATTTATTTTCATTTGTTTCAGAAATACACATAACTTCACGTATATTCGTGTATATTTGTTTAGTGGGCAATGTTCAATTACGGGAAAAGTTGACCACCTATCCACTATTACTTTACTATCAATATATTAGTTCATCTTTTGGAGTCAATTCGTTCATAAATAGGGCACATCGTTCAACTTTGGGGCAATTTGCCTTATTTTGGCAAAATTTTTTTTTTTTTGTATACATCCGTTTGTAATATAAGGGTTTGAAGTCGTGAAATGCAAAGTCGACTATGTGCTTAGCGTTACAGAAAAAAATCACTATCATACATGGCTTACAACACTTCGAAAAAAGGGTTCAAAGGAGAGGTAGTCGCTTAATCGTTCAATTTTTGGTGACTTTACCCTAATCGGTTTTTTGCGTAATACTTAAGCAATATTGCAAAGTTACCTAAATTTTTATATTTTTAAATAACATTTACGGGTTAACGTGATGTTCTGCGATGATTTAAAAAGCTCGTCCCGACGAACGCGAGCTTTTGGGTCATTTCCGACGGCTGATACACCCGATACCGACCCAAAAAGCTTAAAACAATACGAGTTGTTCTTCCGCATTTCACTACATTTGTTTTACTTAGAATATATTTATATTTATTCATACTTTTTTCAGACTGTCAGCGCCTAAGTTAAACTTATCCATACTTTATATTTACCCTGAGTTAAATTCCTCTTTTTAAATTAATGCTAATGATAGTCACGAGTTCTTACGCCTTTGAATACCCAGGTAATTAATGTAAAGCTCTTCACACATTTGCTTAATGGATTTCATTTAAAACATAATGCGGATAGGTGCCTTGGTCTTATTTTATTCTTAGTTTGAACGTTTTGCGACATGTTTCTGCAAATAGAACAACATTATATTATAGACTATATGTATAGTAATACAGTTTTAAGGCATGAGAAGGCATTTTGTATAAAGGCTACGAATGAAGATATAAGAAGGCTTATGCATAGCAAAGATGCTAATTTATTTCATAGGCACCGATTAAGCTCGAATAAAACTTACCTGCGAGCATCGTCTATTTATAATAGGACTGCCATCTTCTATATAAAAAAAAATGACGACCAGTAAAGTCGTTGAAGGTTCTCACCATATAACCAGCAAGTGCGAGAGGCGCGTCCAAGGAATAAGAAAGAGATGCCAAAGATATTCCGGGGCTCTGTGGTGCGAGCGTGAGAAAAAGGGGACGCCGCGGTTCCTTACGCATTAGAGGAACATGAACGACAAGGAGTAAAACCAGGACCAAGGAATGCAATCGAGGGGTGGGAAGAAAGAGCAAGTAGGTACGCACGAAAGGCTTGGATGATTTCAAGGTCCTACTCGTGTGAAACTCCGACATAATATGTACCTACCGTAAAACTACACAAATTGACACAAATATATTCGTTTAGGTGTGACTTTTATTAGAACGAGGAAATTCAATGGTTAAAAAAATAAATTCATTAACGGAAGGATAAACTATCACAAAACAAAAAGATTTAACAATGTAAAGTGGATACAATTAGGCAAATTAGATTAATTACTCTACATAATTAATTTGTATGTTACTAAGTATACTTAAAAGGCTTAGGTAATGAACTAATTTAAACAAATTGATATGTGGCGTTTTATGAGGCATACTTACATAGTTACCGATTTGGATGAACTTTTTTAAAAGTACCTATTCGTTGAAGTCTCGGAGAAGTTAGAAAAATTGGAAAAATTACTCGAAAAGACGTAAAGTTGCTTTTTATAGAACGACGGTCTATCGGGCCAGGAAGTTATTAATTAATGAATACCTATTCAATAATGATTCCAAATTATAATAGTAGGTTCTAAAAGAAATACGTTCACTTATTTCTTTGCTGTCTATTGCCATTATCATATCACCTAGTCACATCATTATGCAACACAGTTCGAAATATCGCTACTTCGCATTCCCTAATCACGAATTTGTATTTACACAAGCGCACGCGACCACCGACCACGACCACTAAATAATGACCTGTCATAAACCATCTAATTATCACTTTATCACACGTAGTTAGCATGTAGCTGGAGAGAATTCTTTTACCTTGTTAACATGTTTTAACATATTATCCACGTTGTGTTGGTAAAATGGCGTCGTAAAGCAAAGTAATAACGCATGGGGCCTTAAGGCGCGCCGCCCGGCACTCCCCTGACATTTATCCGTAGCCCATAAAAAGAAATATCTACCAGGGAAGCATAGCAAGCGAAGGCTCTCATTATAAAGGCCTCGCCGCGCCCCCCAGACCCGTTTGCCCGACGGGAACGGAGGCACTGACGTCCTACTGACCTGCATTGTAATTGCATGCATTAGCCCTACGCTTAATTTTGGTCGTTAGCGGAGGGCATTCATTATTCATGTAGGTAAATTATTTTTATAATAATACTAGCGGTCCGCCCCGGCTTCGCACGGGTATTTAACAATAACACTAAATTAAAAATGTTAAAAATCATTATTCGACTAATACAACCGCAAGGAAACTGGTATTAAAATGAAAAAAAAAACACATCCAATTCAGTCCATCCGCTTGAGAGCTACGTTGTCTCAGACAGATACACACACAAACTCACACACATCGACGTCGAACTTGTAACACCCCTCTTTTTGCGTCGGGGATTAAAAACTTCATTAATTACAAATTTTAACACACACACACACACACACACACACACGGGGTTTCAGGGTTTTAGGGTCCCGTAACTCTAAAGAAAAATTAACCCTTATAAGATCACTCCGTTGTCGGTCTGCCTGTATGTCTGTCTGTCTGTCCATCAAGACCCTTTGCTCAAGGACGCGTAGAGATATAAAATAGAAAATGGATACCAAAAACCAAGGTTTGAGGTCTATGAAAAAATGAACCCTCTGAGACAACTTAATCGAAACATAGTCATTAGAAAAGGTGTTTCCATACAAATTGCCGAGCTTATAAATAAAACCTATGGGGTACATTCAGTTGTCCTAGAAATTTGAAATGTGGTATGAAAATAGCTCTTAAATAAAGCACAACTAATTAAATAAATCTACCAATCTGATTTTTGATTGTCTGTCTGTCTTGCATCTCTTCCCGCGCAGAAGGTAAAAGCCCGTCGAGGGAATCGGCGAACATCGTAGGAATCATGTTATAGCCGAAACGGCTAGCAACCCATCACTATTTTGATTCCTTTCCCCTTTTCACCTATACGCCCACAATCCTGCTAAACGTGGTCTTAGGTCTTGTCAACTTAGACTCTGTCTACCCCGTAAGGACGTTACTTATGTATGTCACAGACAGACATACATAATGTCTGTCTATATTAGTAACCAATATAAAATGACCTCACACTACCTAACCTACATTGTGCTTAGAGGCAGGGCTCTGCTCGTTTTTCATGAACGCGTATAGACATAAAATTGAAATTGATACCAAATACTGAGGTCTGCTGCGGTCCTTTGGAGCTGTGAAGAAATGAATCTTAATTGAGTTAACTTAAACAAAAGATACAGTCAGAAGAAATCTAGATCAAAGATGGACTTGTTAATAATTAACGCATATTAAGATGTTTTTAACGCAAATTGAAACCATTTTAATGTGATTGACAGATCAGGGGCCTTACCATGACGTCCTAATTCCGACTCAGTTTAAGTTTTAGCTGTCACTTTTAGTATGAATCTGACAGCGAGCGGATCTAAACTGAAACGCATTAAGACGTCATGGTACGGCCCCAGTTGGGATCCTCGGTATATGAGCTAGTTGTGGCCAGCTGCTGTGCCGGTGATAATCAAATGTTCGCTACAATTCAATTGTCCTTCAATTCTTACATGCTTTCTAATACTTACATTTTTTAACTCGTGATATATTTCGAATGGCATGTCCAAATTTAATAATTCAAGAAGTAGTATAAAGGTATTGAAGCTGTCTTGAATACGTCGTAATTTATTTTGATAAGGATGAATACCAAGGTACAAATAAAGAGCCTTTTCTACAAGCGGCCTTTCAATTAAAATTTTATAATAAATAATCGCATATTGTGACATAACTACAATAGTTGGACATATGCTGTCGCGACATTTTTTGTAGATAATTGTGTGTTCTACAAAGTCGTAGAACATTATTTTGTTCTATCATCAATAGTTTTCTCAGCGCACTCGATATAAGGAATTTTTAGGTAATTTTTTTACACCTTGGGAGTTTTAGTAAGGATCCCTGATTTTTTGAAAATATAATATAGCCTATATTCATCACGGATAATTAATGTAGGATTCTAACGGTGAAAGAATTTTTCAAATCGGTCCAGTAGTTTCGGAGCCTATTCGATGCAAACAGACAATCAAACAAACAATCAAATCTTTCCTCTTTATAATATTAGTATAGATTTTTATTGTTTTTTATTTTTATATATGATGTAGGTGCGTATAAAGTAGTCGCAAGTCGCAAAGTCTAATTAAACTTCCCGTGGCTTCGTTTGCGATCCGTCTTGTTTTATACTATGTAATGATAAAGCTATCTACCGCATAGGGGCTTAAACGGGGCTTGCCCATTATATGTATTTTAAACGCTCTATTAGTACATACCTTCCAGTAATTTCAAGTAGGCAACTAAAGACCGAATAACGAATAATAGAAGAGTGACTCTAAGAGTTCTCTTTGGAACCCATTGTAGCAACACGTGTCGTATGTTTTGTATTTGTCTGGGAATAGCAAAATAGCAAAATGTTAAAGTGACAGATAAAAACAAATTATTTTTAATTTAACTAACCTTAACGAGTGCTTCTAAACAAAAAGTTGAATAGACTCCAGCTCAAAAAAGAGTAGCAAGTGGATGAATGAGAAACTAAAATATTTCTATAGAAAATTGTTGCCATGTGCAAGCGTTTTACGCCCTTTTTTGGCGCCCTCTATGATTTCCTAGTCCTTGTATATTTATATTACTGAAATTCAGCAAAACTCGAGATCTAGAATCGCCTTAGAAATTGTATAATTCCCCCTGTAGGCTTATTGTCTAACTCGCTCGCAATCGCCATCGTGTTCATTTTGACAGTTCATGTATGGGCTGACAATTGGCATCGGAATCATCTAGCTGTCACATTCATACAAGAACTGTCAAAATGAACACGATGGCGATTGCGAGCGAGTTAGACATAAGCCTACTACTGATTTCGCTAAACAAACGAACATTCTGAAGCCAAGAGTGATGATGCGAAATGTCCGGTGAGGGTCAGGCGAGGCAAAGGGAACGGGGTCAGGGGGGTGACAAATGATGCCGTTGTCTTTATTACTGAAGGGTTGGCTATAAATAGGCAGGTACCTTCATCGCCTAACGCCTGCGTATGGACTACGACCTTCTATCGCTAAAAGAAATAAAATGGCTTTTACTCTTTGAAAGTACCTACAAATCTCACTGCTATCTCGTTAGTCTTACAATACAATGATAGGTAGGTAAATGAACTAAGATAAGATAGTTAACACACGTCAAATACTTACAAGAGCTTGACAAGAGCCATGTACCTAATGTATACCTATATTGGAAAGCTTGTCTGTAGGTTGCTCTGAAACGATGAAGGTTTTAGGTAGTATTGTAATGTGTAAGGAAGATTAATAATATGTAAATACACCCTAAATATTTAACAGCCTTTGTAGAAATATATCGATAGTTTTTTCAGTTTAAATTTTAGCCGTAACGGATAAATAACACTACGACCAACACGAACAAATAATCCTGAATTACTAAATTATGTTACTCGTACCGAGTACATGCCTAGCTTTTATCATGTTTATTATGAATGGGTTATCGCAGGAAACTCAAGTCTGATAGTTTTGTATATAGCGGAAACATCTCAAAGTAAACAACTCCACATTTGAACATAATAGGTACCTAACTAAATCTCTAAATTCATAAATTCAGACACCCAAAAACAAAAACGGAGTACAAATAATTTTCAAACGTAATAGGTGTCATTGAAGTGCTGTTCTTTTCATAGGTTATAATATTAACTGCATAAGTTACAGAGTGATCCTTTTCCCACAAAGGTTCTTGCCCTACGCAGGGCACGCATTTACGTTTAGGTACGAGTTACGCAAGCCGAGCGAGCGCAATGCCGCAGGGATTAAAAAGGGATGAAAGATGGGATCCCGGGAACCTAGGTGCGAGCGTGAGAAAACGGGATACGGTTGTTCCTTGTTCATTAGGAGAACATAACCGACCAGGCGTCGCTTGGGGAATTGTAAGGATTCTCGAAGGATGCCTTTGGTTACGCAAAGGGCGGGTGGCAAAGTCGAAAGTAGATGAGTGTACCTACTCACTACACTGTAGTGCATGCATTGTGTTGTATGTAATGCAGTTCCAGAGTTTTATTAGTATAAGTTTGGACACTCAGAACGCCTCAATAATTATGGAATAATTGGCAACAGCAAATTAATCTCAAAATACCTTATTTGACTAAACGCCAACACTTTCGAAACGTCTGTTGCGACAAATTTACACTAAGTGCTCACTGTTCAGTAGCATTAATTTTTTAACCTATTCGCCGCCACATCAAATGCAAGAGACGTCACGTTTTTATTGCTATGCCTTAAGTTGGGCCAAACCCAATTCAATGCAGGTTACTTTTGCATACGTACCAGTGGCTTCAAGTATATCAGAAGGCAAGCCGAAGGGAACTGTAGGCTTATTGTCTAACTCGCTCGCAATCGCCATCGTGTTCATTTTGTCAGTTCATGTATGGGCTGACAATTGGCATCGGAATCAGCTAGCTGTCACATTCATACAAGAACTGTCAAAATGAACACGATGGCGATTGCGAGCGAGGTAGACAATAAGCTTACTGAACTAGCTTTTTCCTCTAATTCTGCACAATAAATTGCCCAACTTCCTTAAAATAGGCAAGCCGGTGGGAATCGAGTTCTATGGACGCCACGCCACTGATACGTACACAGGTCATTGGCGTTCGACCTGGGATGCTTATAAATATGAGCTTAATAGTACATTATGATACAAGTGTGCTATGTTGATCATTACACACGAGGCATGATTGTACGCGCGAGCGGAGCGAGCGCGTTAATGGGCCGAGTGTGGTAATGATCAATGCACACGCGTTTCATACGACGTTTTTCAACACATTTGCGAGGAAAAACAAAAAGAAATTCTTAATAAGTAAGTATAAAAAAACTTTACTTTACCTTTGTTGCCAAACATTGCTTAACTGGAGGCTTTAGAACTTTTCTTTGTCATTTGGCAACACCTTGGATTTCATACTGACATAACCTACCCGAACATATTTTAGTATTTCCGACGACGGACACTATTTACATTTAGTTTTTCTTTATTATTTCAACTAGTAATTTTTAAACTAATAACAAGGTAAAATAATCAACAAAATCTGTGAGTGTGAAAGATGGCGGCAGACATCATTTGTCCGCGCCAATCCGCGCGCAGCACTCACGCATGCGCGCTGTGCAGTTTGCACGCGGGCGACGAGGCACTAACAAGACTGCTAAACAGCCTAATATTAAAATAGTAATAAAATAATTAATCATTGTCTTAAATATGCAAATTATGGTCACTTTTCAGATAAAAATTAATACTTTGTCGAAATTAACTGTTTATTTATCTTCTTTAACCTAATATAGTTTAATATTCACGAAAATATTCCTTGTTCCTATACATAACTGAACTATTTGCTGAGATTAAAAAAAAGTTTACATTACCGCACTCGTGCGGTAATAATATTACGGCACTTGTGCGTAATAAGCTGAATTATGAGCTTAAATGCGGTGCAATAAGACTCAATTTACGAGCAACTGTGTTGAAAAATAAATAAAATACCTAATAAATTGACAATGCTATTTTTTTAAAAGCTTAAACATGACTTACTTATGTATACTCACTGCAGTGAGGTATGTATTACCTAATCTGCATTGAGCATTATTAATCTAATCCAAGATCTTATGCTGAAACGTTTTTATAAATCTTGTATGTATGTATGTAAACTCTTTATTGCACATAAAAATTTAATAATACAGAATTACACAGAAAATAGTACAAAGGCGAACTTATCCCTAAGAAGGGATCTCTTCCAGCTAACCTGATACAGAAAGGAATAGTTTACAAAAAAAAAGGCAAGCAGTCATTATTATGTGCAAATAAGTAAAAGTAGGTTTTATTACTTAATAAATTAACAACTAAAAGTACATATAAAACCATAATAAAATAATATATAAATAACGGAATAAAATTTAACCAATAAACTTACATAAACACTATCGAATTTCAAATAACATAAATACTTGAACTAAAATACAATATGAAAGGCAAATACCGCCTCAGGTGCCAGTGCTCAGCCACAACTTCCTCAGACCACCCCTGAACACCGCCACAGACTGAGATTCCTTCGTTACGGTATTGTTATTCTATTGAAGTATATTTAAGACCGTTGTGTGTTTAAACATCAAACGTTAAAAGGCTTCTTTCTACGGAGCTTACTTAACGTAGCAATAACCTTAGCCACACCACAGCCGCGCCTTTCCATAGCGGCTTCAGTCATTTGTAAAAATCATGAAAATACTTAGTCTTAAAACCATGACACCTTGTCAGGCCACGCCCACTGCGGGCTGGCTAGATAAAAGTCAATGAATTCATTTGATTAGAGTTCCATACCGTGGAAAAAACGAACCCATATAGGATCACTTCGTTGTCCCTCTCCTTGTCTTTATGTGTATAAAGATCCTTCTTAGAGTCAGTCTTGTGCAACCGAAAGAAACGACGAAAGAAAAGATACAATTTGTTGAAAGTTATTATTTCTACTATGGGAATAAAAACCAGTGAGCTACTGTGTCATCGAATGAAAAATGTGGTTTCAGTTATAACCTGATGTTTTTATACCTATAGATTTCAAAAGTCCAGGGGCCTTACCATGACGTCTTAATGCGATTCAGTTTAGGTTCACTCGCTGTCAGATTCATACTAAAAGTGACAGCTGAAACTTGAACTGAGTCGGAATTAGGAAGTCATGGTAAGGCCCCTGAACAAAGTCTCTAGGGATGGCAACTCTGTTTTCGAGTCCCTTTCAGAGTTTCGACTGATTAGCTTAGAACAGACAGTTTAGTGGTTATGGTTAGAACAGCACAAGCAGGTTTCCTCCTCCCTCACTACATGCATACCATTTCACAGGCAACCATTAAAGCAGAGGTGAGATATTACAAAAAATTCTCAGACGGAGTCGCGGGCAACAGCTAGTGGAATATATTTAATTTGAAAACGTGTTGCTTTTATACACACACACACACACACACACACACACACACACACACACACACGACAATACGTACTAGGTACTCTGCGTGCGTCGCAGCGAACCGGCATGCCAAGCTAGTTGCGCAGTGCAGCGATGAATGCACTTGCATTCGCTACCTCCTGCCGCCTCGGCGCGCCTGGTAGAACGGCCGACGGGCTCGGGTCGGCGCGCCGGCCACTTGGCAACCAGACAGACAAACAAACACGACTCTACTCTTATACTCTGAAGTTACAAATTCGAAGATCGTATCGTACCATTCCGCTCATACTATGGGCATTAATTAAGTATGATACGAACTTCAAATTTCGATGTAGCCCCCTCCTCTGAGTATTCTTTTGAAGTATCTAATCAAAATCGGTTCTCAAATTCTCAAAGAGGAAACAGGGGACTACGATAGACGGTTTTCATTAGTTTTCGGTATGATCAATCCGGGCTGCAGTTGTCTCTTTCATGCTCCTTCCGGAGGGATGAGGTGGTGGGAACGACAATACTTTATTCAAATACTTACCAATTTTTCAAAAGTCTCAGTGACCGGATTTTTGAATGACGCAACGACGCACGACGAACATTCTATCCATTAGTGGTTTAAGTAACTGTTTAACCAATTTGTATGGATTTACGACAAAATTAAATTTAAAAATTGTATTATGCAGGTATATTTTGAAGCTTTTACTTGGAATAGATTATAAAATGTACAGACTACACTGCTTGTTATAGGTACATTAACTTATTGATTAACTTACCAGAAAACAACTGTACTGCTTGTTTCTTAGAGAATTTAGACGCTTCAAAATTTAAATCCCAAAATAAATTCAAATTTTTAAAAACTCCAACATTTTAATCGAGTACCTAATCATTACGTAAAAAAAAATTATTCCAAAAATGCCTTTAAAAAAGCTGAAACTATTCAAACTACTAATAGACCGATTTTTTCAAAACACGGCACAAACACAATTAATCCATCCGTCTGAGCGCTACGATGCCACACACACACACACACACACACACACGACAAACTTAAAACACCCCTCTTTTTGTATCGGGGGTTAAAAATGAGGCTGTGCGCTTTTAAGTTGTTTTCAACACAGTTGCTCGTAAATTGAGTCTTATTGCACCGAATTTAAGTTCATAATTTATCTTATTACGCACAAGTGCCGTAATAATATTACCGCACGAGTGCGGTAATATAAACTTTTTTTTAATCTCAGCAAATAGTTCAGTTATGTATAGAACAAGGAATATTTTCGTGAATATTAAACTATTTTAAATTAAAGATGATAAATAAACATTTAATTTCGACAAAGTATTCATTTTTATTTAAAAAGTGACCATAATTTGCATACTTAAGACATTTATTAATTTATTTATTATAATTTTAATATTAGACTGTTTAGCAGTGTTGTCAGTGCCTTGTCTCCGCGCGTTCAAAGTTCACAGCGCGCATGCGCGAGTGCTGCGCACGGATTGGCGCGGAGAAATGATATCTGCCGCCATCTTTCACACTCACAGATTTTGTTGATTACTTTACCTTGTTATTCGTTTAAAAATTAAGAGTTGAAATAATAAAGAAAAACTAAATGTAAATAGTGTCCGTCGTCGGAAATACTAAAATAATATGTTCGGACAGGTTATGTCAGTAAGAAATACAAGGTGTTAATTGCCAAATGACAAAGAAAAGTTCTAAAGCCTCCAGTTAAGCAATGTTTGGCAACAAATGTAGAGTAAAGTTCTTTTATACTTACTTATTAAGATTTTTTTTTTCCTCGCAAATGTGTTGAAAAACGTCGTATGAAACGCGTGTGCATTGATCATTACCACACTCGGCACCATTAACGCGCTCGCTCCGCTCGCGCGTACAATCATGCCTCGTGTGTAATAATCAACATAGCACACTTGTATCATAATGTACTATTATAGGTCTCTAGTTCTCTACCCCATTATGCTTTACTTAGGTACCCCATCTCTATGCAGCTCTGCCGATTTAGTCCTATCCAATTATGTTATAACCTTACCTCTTTCGACACTTGCCTCATTATCCCATCACTTGACAGGTGTCCACAAGCCTTCAAGACTGTCCACCATCAGAGTCTCCTTCCTAGGCTGATAAATAAAATGCCTTATTTATAAACATAGGTAAACAAATATTACGTGGGTGAAATAAAGGACCTGCCTAAGAGATTGCTATAGATAGGTAAATAGAAATTTTATTACAAAATATTGTGTAAGTAGCCCAACACGGAAATACAGGTGAGTACACTAAGTTCATTGCAATTTTTAGATAGAGATACTGTTAATTGCTTGGTGTACTGGGTGCAAGTATTGCACATGCGTATATGCACAATCACCTAACTATGCAATGCATTCCCACCATTTAAGTTCCATGTGTACAATGAACTGCAAGGGCCTCCTCTTAACGTCAACCTTCTCAAATTCATAATGCGCTAGTAAATGGGCAACGCCGTTTCCATAACGACACCCACGCGCGCGCATTTCTCCGCCTACCCCGGCAACGGGGAGGAACGTTCCTTGAAAGGTATCTCCACCCCTACACATCTCATGTTGCCCTGGTAGGACCAGATTGTAAGCTTTCAGGAAGGGAAATTGTGCGCAGTCCGAGGCGCATATTTGTTAGCAACGCAGCTTCCCTGAGTCATCTCATCTACTCTACAGATTGGCCCTTTATTCCCTGCACGTACAAGCCCTTCCAGAATATGATGCCCTGATACTTCTCCGATCTAATTACGCATATCATTACTATGCCCAGGCTTTGGATTCACATTCGCATCTCTTTTATATCGTTTTCTACAGTGACGGAGAAGCGGTGTTCTTGTTCAGTTGTCAGTGAATCTGGATAATTGACGATATATTTGTGCTGGAAAATGTATACTGTTATTTTCAGACTTCATTTTATTTAAAAAAAATTAAGAAAAATCGTAGCTGTAAAATATGATTTATATCTACAAAACATAATAGTAATAATGCTCTTATTTTTAAATTTTAAAGCTGCCATTTATTTAGTAAAAGTATGAAATAGTCATGCATGGCAATTTTTTTCATTTTAGTTATACCTACATAGCATCATTTTGTTGCAACTTTTTGCGATTGAATAGGGGTTGTGCGTGCTTAGCGCAAGCGCGCTCGCACTAAACGTGGCTTGGTCCCGCCCCTACGCTGCATCCCCATTCAGATTCCCGTTCACCTGTTCCCGAACCGATATACCGTGCCCTATAACTTCGAATTCGTATTAGTGGGATATCGATTTCTGGTCAACTTGCCTCCTTTCAACTCATGTAGCCTTGGTGCTTTCCGAACGGTTCGACATTATCGGCAATCACCGATACACTTCCAATACCTTCGGTGGCTCAATTCGGATTTATCGACAACCGCTGGTATCGTTGGGTACACCCTTAATTAAAAGATTGATATGATTTTTCATTTACAATCAATTCAACGATTATTTCTACTACCAAAGAAAATTTCTGAAGTATTAATTCTAAGTAGTTAATTATGACCATCTAATTTTGCTACACTAATTAATCGCAATCTCAAGAAAATTGCCTCAATACATTCCAACTGTAGGTTAAACCGATAACGATCGTCTGTATAAAGGTAGACAGAGTTTCCTTCCGGACCGGATATTGATTTTACAAGGGAAATTCAGGGCACCATTTCGCGTTCCTGTTATCCTGGCAGCGCCTGAAAGCATTTCCGGTTTTTAGCTTTTCATATCCGGCTTTCCCGGAAAATTTACAGGTGAAAAAACGGTACTTTTTTTAGCCGAATCATAATAAAACTATATATATTTTCTGTAAGGTTAGGGTTTATCCATGGGTTCATGACACCGCTTTCACTTTAATGTCGGTGGTTTTTCCGGGAATTTGCAGAGTTCCCCGCGTAGCAGTAGGAGCACGTCAGTGGCGCCCGTTGCCCGGGAGGCGGATCCACAGCAACATCGCACACAATGCTACTAGGAGCCCATAGCTTGACGGAGCTCGCTCGCTCGTAACCACGCGCATTGAATACCTACTACCGCCTCCCATTCAATTCAATACCTTCGGTCGGCCCTTGCAATACTGCAATGCCTTTCACATGAGAACTGTTTCTTTTACTTTTAATTTAACCGACCAAAGTGGCGTGACTTGTGAAGATAAGGTTGTTAATATAAACTGTCAGATCTTTTAATCTCATTCCGATGACAATCACTACATAAGTACCTAGTATAAAACAAAATCGCTTTCCGCTGTCTGTCTAACAAACAATACAAAAGGCCGTAGCAGGATAAGGGAAGAAAAAATGCCCTTTTAAGATTTAGAGCTGTTTTTTTTTCTATAGTTACCCACATCTAGTAGTACAATTGTGCAAAGTTTTGTTGAAAAATTCCCATTAGTTCAGCCGGAAAAAATAAAATCCGAATTCATGAAATATGACTTTTCTCAAAAAGTATTGAACTTTATAATACCATCTTTTTTTAATTTTGGTTAACTAAATAGTATATATGTCCTGAAAGAAAATTGAGTCTCCATCTTTAACATTTCTGTACAAAACGCGTAAGACAAAAATTCTAAAAAAAATTTTTCATCAAAACTTTGCATAATTGTACTACTAGATGTAAACAACTACAGAAAAAAAAACCAGCTCTAAATCATAAAAGGACATTTTTTGTTCCCTTATCCTGCTACGGCCTTTTGTTGTGAAAATTGTGAAATTGTGTGTGTGTGTGTGTGTGTGTGTGTGTGTGTGTGTGTGTGTGTGTGTGTGTGTGTGTGTGTGTGTGTGTGTGTGTGTGTGTGTGTGTGTGCGTGTGTGTAGTATGTGAGTGTTTGTCAGTTTCATTTTTCAGTTTTTTGCTTGCACATGTATGTATATAGGTACTTCGATCTTTAAAACTACGCAATAGGTTTTGTTGCGGTTTTTTTAAATAGATAGAATGATTCAAGAGGAAGGTAACCCGGGGGAACCATGCAATTTTCCGGGACGAAAAGTAGCCTATGTTTTAATCTAGAGTACCAGCTATCTCCGTTCCAAATGTTATCCAAATCCGTCCAGCCGTTTCAGCGTGAAGAAAGGACACTATACACACATCGTCACATCCATCCAACCTCACTCACAAACTTTAGCATTTATAATTATTAGTAGGATTAATACATTATAGTAAAAAGACTATGTGCAGACCCAACTGTCTAAAATATGAATGTCTGGGTGGTTCTACTCGCAAGGGAATTTTCCATGATTCACCTTATTTTGTAAGTATAGGTTTTTAGGGTTCCGTACCTCAAAAGGAAAAAACGGAACCTTTATAGGATCACTTTGTTGTACGTCCGTCCTTCCGTCTGTCCGTCTGTCAAGACCCTTTTCTCAGGAACGCGTGGAGATATCAAGCTGAAATTTATATCAGGTGCACTGCCCAACGCAATCAAAAGATACAGCCGTTTATGCGGCAAATTTCCGCAACTCTCAAGGGAATCAAAACCTACAGGGTACTTCCCGTGAACGCAGAATCTTGAAATTTGGTATAAGGGTACGTCTTATAGCACAGATTAAGAAATAATTGCGAAAACCGTAAATATGTATGTATGTCTGTCCTAAATATATCACACCCGACTGTCTAAAATATGAATGTTCTATTATCACAATTAAGTGTACGGACCCACATGTAGTTGCAAGCCACCAATCCGTAGGAATGCGTATGATACGCGAAGCAGCAGCGTTTGCGCTATTGTGTTCCGGTGTGGAAAATAGGACAGTCGGTGAAATTACTGTTAAATGAAAAAATCGTCTAGTGTCCATGGGTGTTGTTGCACTTACCATCATGTGACCCAACCGCTCGTTTGCATTGCTAAAATGTGCTATGTAAAACTGAAAGTAGAGTTACAATATTTTTTTACTACGACAACGAACTGACTCATTGTATTTTGAAATTGAACCTTTTTCAAATGACTGGCAAGATACAACCATAGAAATAAACTGATGTATAGTCTGGCAGGTAAACCACTGCAGCCAGATGACACATAATTTAAGTTTTATGTAAAGTACAGAGGTAGAAAAAAATATTATTGTGATAATTGTTGTTTTATTTATGGCAAAATGGGGA
This sequence comes from Pandemis heparana, assembly GCA_963854515.1. Lineage (NCBI taxonomy): Eukaryota > Metazoa > Arthropoda > Insecta > Lepidoptera > Tortricidae > Pandemis > Pandemis heparana. Next base: position 5,065,087 of record OY978011.1, on the reverse strand, counting down.
ATGAGTTGAAAACTGGTAACTGATTTGACATGCTTCCGCACATTTCCAAATCGCGCTCTTACACTACTACTAACTAGAAAACATAAAAAAATCTTATCTGAACAAATCATTTTATTAAAATACGCTTTGAAAATTCTCTATTTCAACATAAATGACGCAAATTAATTTCATCACATCGTTCATTTCTTTCATTCACTCAGTAAGTCACATCTCTATTTAATATTCGCCAAAAACTGACAACACTGAAAGTGTTATCTGGCTGCAGTGATTTATCTGACAGACTATGGTAATGGTCCCAAAATAATTAAACTATCCAATAAATTAAGTCAAATGTTACTGACTAATTGTATTTTATTAGATGTAAATGAACTCGTTACGTACCATAAGTACTACCTAAGTGATCACCATTTTGAAAACTAAGTGAATTCAAATAGTTATATATAATCACTGTTGAGTGTTGCAAATTAGTGATTATCTCTAAAATACGGGTTTTTAGAACATCTCGGAGTACCTAGATGTCAGATGTTCGGTCAATCTCGGTTATATTCGTCAACATTTTTTTTTTGCCGAACTTTCATTCTAAATTATTTGAAATTTTGTCGTTATTTCGTTATTCACTTTTGACGCTTCGGTGACCGTTCTAGTACAGTGTATTTTGATTTGAAACATAGATTTGTCACTTCGTTGCTATATCTCTCTGTTGTTATGAACATTTTCTTTTGACTATAAAACATTAGTTAAAACTGGCCTTTTGGTATGATTGTTATATCTGGGGCGGGCGTCATGCTAGAAGATGTTTTGAAATCTTGGTTTTGATCGTTTTGATCACTTAATTTTCACGTTGACAGATGTACCTATAACACAAACCTTTTGATCCTTTTTGTGTTATGGGAAGTAGGTATCGTGGGCGACGATGGTTACGTTCCATTATATTATACTAGCTATTGCCAGCGACTTCGTCTGCAAAGAATTCGTTTATCGCTATCCCGCGGGAACTACGCAATTTTCCAGGATAAAAAGTAGCCTATGTGCTATTCCAGACTTTTCTCTATCTATGTGCCGAATTTCATCCAGATCCGTTGGGCCGTTGAGCGTGATTGAGTAACAAACAAACATCCATCCATCCATCCATCCATCCATCCATCAATCCATCAATCCATCGATCCATCAATCCATCTATCCATCCATCCATACTTTCTCATTTATAATATTAGTTAGATTGCAACAGCCTGCTTGTTTGTCCATAGGTATCCCATACATATAAAAACACACTAACTTTATATATTTATTGTAGAGTCTATATTCAAGGAACTGACACATACTTACTTTGGATACAATGTTTGTACATAACATCTACTTGGCATCGCTACTATTTGGTATACCTACCTTTACCTTCTATACTGAAACTGTTTACTTACCAACTATTTTAATTTGTTATTTTGGAGACTCCATTCCAAGTGCATCGGTTGTATTTAGGGTTTCTGCTCGAGACTTCTCGAACTCGAGACAACTCCAGAGTTTCGCCTCCATTCGAGACGAGAATAAAATAGCCAACTCTCGAGACTCTCGAGTTCCGACGAATACGAAATAAAGGCTAAAGTTAGGCTCGCCATTTTGCCACTTTTAACAGTGATAACGCCGCCCGCGCATTATAAAGACAAATGATTAATATATAATATATCTCACTTAGATCATAAAACAACTGTTAAATATGATTTTTGACACTCCTTAATTTTATGTTACGTCATTGTAGTTATAAAAATCTTTTGTTTGTGACGGTTATTGTATTGTATTATTTGCATTTGATTCCAAGTCCTAATCTTATTTAAATTGAAGTCTAGCCTTGTTAGAAGAAAATATCTCTATCAAAAATACCAGTTTATGTCTGATCAAAAGACTGAAAAAGTAGTTTGTTATATAGTGTGTCATATTGTTTTATTTTAATTGTTGATTTTTTGTAAGATTTTAGTTTTTGTGTGTTTGTAAGAAGAGTTTTAATTTTTTTTGTATTTCTAACTTGTAGTCCAAAGTGCAATATTTTTATTTGTTTTTGATGCTATTTTCACTAACAATTTACAATTTCTTACCAAAGACTCGAGAGTCGAGACAACTCGAGAAATTGGTGTCGAGAATTCTCGAAACTCGAGAAAAAAATTGAGGCGAGAAACCAGAAACCCTAGTTGTATTTACCTTGTATAAAGAGCTGCAAACGGTCATGCTAGCCATAGCGATAGTTGCAAGGCAAAAAAATTGTCCCTCAATGTAGTTCCTTCTCAAATAACTCTGGACCGGTGCCATCGCGGTCAATCGTGAGGTACCTACTAAGACTTGATCTTAGAATTAGGGCCTTGACCTGTTTTCAATAAAACCCTTACTTTTCTGCTACGAGAGCTACGGCGTAGCACCTGGGCAAAATAATTCCCAATTTTAATAGTTACTAGTGCTTATTTTGTATCTCCGTCCATATTAAATTGTCTGAGGCGGCCGCGCTCGCCGCGCCGGGTAAGGGCCCGCCAGGGCCGCGCGACAGAGTGCGTGACTTCTTGCGTAAGACACTCTCCTCTCATTGGCTGAAGAAACCACGCCCTGTGCGTAGCCAAACCTTGAATTTCGACAGGCCCTTAGACGGCCCTTTTTATCTCCTCGCACACTTTGCTTCCCTAGTAAACTGTGTTATATTATAAATAATTTAAAGGGCTCGTCAATAATATTATTTGACAAAACAACATTTTATTGTATAATCAAATGATATTTGGGCTGTTTCGTCACGGCAAACTTGTGGCAGGTTGTTTCGAAGCGCATGAATCCCGTGTAAACGTCGCGTTATCTTTGGGATCGTTTGTTTCTAATGTATAATGTGTAATTAACAGTAATTATAAATGTTAATGAGGAAAGGGCTGGGCGGTACGCCTGTGGGCTTGGTGAAGGTGTAAATGAATTCGAAGGGCTTCGTTGGAGCAAGAAATAATGGGCATGTCACTCCCAATGACTTTGGCTACCAGGATCTCATATGTATGAAGAAGTTATACTTCCAACAAAAGGGCGTTTTCGAGGTACGCCGGCGACGTCACGGCTTGCGTAGGTTCTTGAGGAGATACCTACGCCATGCTAAAGGGCGGGCGTAGAGGCGTAGAGTTAGAGGGCGCTTTGACTTATTTTTCTAGAAAATAAATATTATTTTAGTTATACTCGTATTATTAATTTTTATGAATTCCAGTTAACCTATTTATTTAAGTTTCAGTTAATATTTGTTATTTGGCTTAAGTCAAGACATGCAAATCAGAATGCAATGCAATGCAAGTCAAAGTTTTCGACTAGAAATTTCATAAACAATATCACAGTAGTACAACAGTAGATTGAATGACAATACATTGAAGCACCTACATTGAACGGAAAAGTACAGTTTAATAAAATTTATTGATCTAGATTTAAAAAAAACTTACAACTTGGAACTTATATAAAATGATACCCTGTCTGTTCTCACTTCATATAATTTTAGTCTATTATCAAACTGCAGAATTTAAAGTACTTAACATAATTATTATTATAATGATACGATGATACGATACGTATATTTTATTTAGGTAGAGCCTTAGTAGAGTCATCATTTAAACTCTATCTTATTGGCACGTAGATATTTTTGCTAGCATTAGATACACTACCTAGTTGTAGTTATTTAAAGCATGGAACCAACTTCAACCTGTGATTTAGATCAGAATCAGAACCATTGTTCAAAATCTGAAAAATAAACTGGTTATTTAATGCGTATAAAATACCAGAAGGCCTTTCGTAAGCTTTATTTATTTATACCTTGACACTCTTCAATGTTTTATTTAAAAATGGAAAATAAACTTGACTAAAAAAACAACATACGTACACGTGCGCGCCGAGCATGCGCCCTGTCACAAAATGGCGAACGAAAAAAAAACAACAGCCCAACAAAGATGGCCTCACTTGAATCTCATGCACCAGGGAAACATAAACGCAGGGAGACCGAATGGAATGTAATCAATGAAAGCAGCTGCTTTCTTCACACAGTAAAATGCGAGAGAAAGATAGCAAGTCGTTTATATTGTAGTAGAAAGAACTGTATAGCTCTATAAATAAGACATAAGCCTTTTATTCTGCACGCATGTCGTCGTAGGTACGAATCAATATGACATTGTTGTTAAATTGAAACAGATAAACACGAGTTTTAACCGAAGTAAGTAGGTATTGAAGTTACCCAAATTCTATAAATTCGTAAGAGAAATGTAGTTCCGCTCACTCGCTAGAATCAAGCAATTTGGTGTAAACACGCAAAACATTGTATTGTCTATTAACTTTACCTAGAATTTAAGTCTGAAGTACTCCCAAACTAGTTGTTTTCCCCCAATCCCAACACAAACTCACTAAGTGTCTTTTAGTTTCCTAGTCAGTCTTAGCGTTTAGCGGACGCGGTCTCAGTCCACGATTTGAGGTGACCGCAATCAATAATGTTTGCTTGAAGGTATTTTGGGGAGGATAGTATCTATCCATCGTGAAACGTTAGCTGGTTATAAACACCGTTAGCTTAATCCTCCCTTAGCGCCAAAAAATTCCAAAATCCAAGGTTGTTTTTTTTTTACATAAAATAGGCTTACGTTTGTCTTCAATCTCGCTTGATGGAAGGCGAAGATGAGGCCTAAGATAAGATGGTACACGTTTGACTAGATTTCTAAACGACACTGAAAATTGGACCCATAGCCGCATGGCTATGGGTGGTGTAGGGGTATAGCACGCGTCACGGATGACGAGGACCCGGGTTCGATTCCCGGCCATAGCTTTACTTTTCGGATTTTTCTATGTGTTCTAATTTTCAGTGTCGTTTAGAAATTAAATTTCTAACGGTAAAACGTAAAAAGTAAACATTAAAAATCAAGAAGTTAATTTCTTGATTCATTTGATATTTAGAAGGTGTCTGTATAGCGTTCCGGTAAAACTGACGTCGGCAGAGAGTTCCACTCCTTAGCCGTCCGCATAATGAAAGAAGAGGCAAACCGCTTCGTGCGTAATGGAGGAAGGTTGATTCTATAGGAGCACCCTTTGGCACGTGTTAAAACGAAGAATGGTTGACACGCCATCTCAGGCCCCTCTTCTCCACTGGGCACTATGGGCACGTGCCCAGGGCCCCGCGATCGAATGGGGCCCCCTAGTTCCTGCCAGATTACCAAATGATAACCGATATTTAGGTCATAGGGGCCCCATGATCCTAATGTGCCCAGGGCCTCAAATAGTTTAAAGACGGCCCTGCGCCATCTCCTTGTTCTAATCTCGGTAGGAAAGAAAAGCTAACAAAGAGATTGTTATTGTATAGGTAGGTAAGTATATTTATTTCTCTACTTATCATGGCAGGATTACCTCAACTTACCACAAAATGTGATCATATATTATTGCGTAATTTATGACTCTACATTTTAAGCATTGCTCCTTTCTCATTATAACTACGTATTGATTTGATTTTGTTCATTGTCTCTATCCGTAGCCAATTAAGCATGAATAGTTAAGAAGTGCACAAAATAGGAATTAACATAATATTACGGTATAAATACTTATTCATTCGCCTTGCTTTTCACGCATTAGTCACCCTTTAAAAATAGTCACCAAAACTATCGTCCGTAGCAAACTGCTACGAATTGACACACCTACTCTATAGACTAACTAAATGTCCGTACTCTACATCTAACGACGCACACACACTTCCGCTCACGCACACATCCACGAGAGCCGTGCGCACCCCTCCGCTACCCTGACCTCACGCAAGGGGATCACACACTACCGTACCATATGTGACATTCGACCTCCGCACCCTCTATGCGGCTCTGGTATCTCTAGCCCACATGTGCAACCCTTTTCTGACACGTGGCCTATGTGGACGGTCAGACACATGTGTCAGATAGCATGTGGACATAGTATATCGATGTGTTTCTTAGCATTACCACTACTAAATACGTAGCAGTATACGTACACATCGTTCATTTAATTAAATTTCGTCCGCACGTATGTGATCATTGCTCAAGATCAACACGCAATACAAGTACAACACACCAATGGAAACTATACTAGTCGCCACATTACCGCTGGCGTGTGGAGTGAGTTTTATCAAACCGTGTTTGCACAGTAGCGCGGCACACGCCCATGACGCAGTGACATGCGTCAAGACCGGTCGATGCACCGGGGCCGCAGCCGAGCGAGGTGGTGCAACGACCTACTCACACTGCGCGACCACAAAAAATGAACTCTGTTGTAGAAAACCTCGAGAGTATTTTTAAATGGATGCCGCCAGAGACCAGAGTTACGTGTTCTTTGGCTTTGGAATGGGAAGGGATTGTAAAATTCCTAGCCATTGCGTCTCCGAATTTACGGTTAACCTATATTTCACACTAAATAACACTACCTAATAATTTAATTCTGATCACGTTCTTTCCATTAATTATCAGTTGTTAAACGTTAGTGTTCGTAGTAGTGTTTGTTGGCGTTATTCTCTTGTTTTAATTGCATACATACATAAGTTGGTTGTGGTTAACTGGTATGCACACATGTCTGCTTTGTATAGCTTACCTGCAGTGGTGGTGTGCGAGTCATGTGGTAGTAGTGTAAAACATCTTCTCACGTCGACTAGGCACCTATTACTTAGTGCGCCGATCGACTACCTCCTGCTGGGTTAGGCGCGCCTGGTAGCAAGATAGCGGGTGCTGCGAACGGGTTACGAAGTTACAATAGAGTTTAGAGTGAATCTGCATAAGGGTATCTGTGGGGCCTTTCATCTCAAGTAGATACGTCGGCGTCGTCTGTTATGAATGTTTAAAGTGATTTGATACAAATACTAGATAGTTAGCTCTTAGACTGTAGGTTTAAGCCTAGTTATCTGTTGGTCCCATTGTCTTTCTTAAAAGGGCTCTATCTACGACTCTACGAGTATCTCTTTAAACAGTTCAAATTACCCACATGCCGCTCCTACATTATTTCAAATTTGAAATGTCAAAAATTTACCCCCGTCTGCGACACCTCACCCCCTCCCTCACCTACTAAACGTCATTTTGGACACCTGAAACTTGGAGTATTGTAGGAGCGGCAACGTAATGTACTAGGTATATTCATTGTAGGTTGGCATAAGTGTAGTTACCCCATATGAGCCACCCCGGCCGATGTTTTCAGCGAGCATCTGCCGATGCTATGAAGTCCTGGTGGAAGCTGACGTCACGTGACGCAACACGTCTTGCAGCCGACATGGGGGGCTTAACGTAAGGAGCTTTCGGTGACGTTAAGTCCTTGTTTAGTCCGTGACGCTTCATTTCAGTGCTTTTCAACCTGTGTCACAGAATCCTCTTAGAAAGTTGCAATCAACTTAAAATACGCCCATTACAATATAATAGGTACATCGAACTATTTAGTACCTAGAGTACCTACTAGCGGTTGCCCGTGACTCCGTCGGCGCAAAATTTGCGTATCGCTAACTATATCGCTATCGCGCGGAAACTATGCCATTTTCCGGGATAAAAAGTAGCATATATACTTCCCCGGGACTGAAACTATATATGTACCAAATTAAATAAAAATCGGTTCAATAGTTTAGGCGTGAAAGCGTAACAGACAGACTAGGGAGTCCGTTGCCCCGTTGAGAATCAGTGCCTATCAAGCTGACTTAAATTGATAGACAATCCGATGACTTCTGATCGAAGTAAAGGCATAGTAACTGACAGACAGACAGACAGACAGACAGAGTTACTTTCGCATTTATAATATTAGTAGGGATTAATGGGTTAAGCCAACGATGACTCGGAGTTAATTCCATGTTATTGTCGACTTCATCACTTGAAGAACTCATTTTGTTTCGTTTTTGTACACTATAATCAACAACACAAAACAACGCAAAGTTTTACAAAAATGGCGCGTCCGTGTACCGTTTAATGCGCATGCGTAAGTTTTGTTTTTAATTAGGTTAACTAAAATTATCAGGCAAAGGTTCGTTCGACGCGTTCAGCCACTGCTATTTTTTCGAATAAATAAAAGGTGGAAATCATTAAAATCTGAGGTAATTAAATTACAGTTTATACTATAATTACCTACAATAAATTTTGCAAATTCATTACTTAGTTTTGTATATTTATTCATTTTTCTGCGTATAAGTCGATATTTTTTATTTTTTGTCATTTAATACTCTTTGCTTGTAAACTTTTAAAATGGAAAATTAAAAAAAACTGTAAAAAAATCGCACTAGTGCGGTAAAACTAACTTACGAGCCATGTATACATCCTTTGAAAGTGAATTTTTCGAGCAAATGTATTGAAAAGAATATTTAGACGTCTTGTAACGTATATATATTTATGCCCTTGACTGTACTTGCCCTGTCCTAGAGTTAGGTTTTTATCGAAATCAATTGCTTCTGCTTTGTATAGAATGTTTTGGCATTTTCATCCAATCTACACACTGATGAAATCTTACGGTACTTAGACGCAACGCAACTATATATCTTGATACTTTTCTGTTTATGCTGACGTTCGGGGGAAATAAACAATTGAATGCATTTCTTTACAAAATCTTGCAATGAATCTCATTTGCTTGTTGTGTACAGCTACTACGAGAATATAATTGTTCTAATGCCTATAGAACTATTGATATCATTTAATTTTAAACCCAGCTCAACCACGTACGCCGAGCGGCTAAGTTAAAAATACGCACTGGCCTTATCTTATACTCCGAAATTCAATTTTCGAAGTTCGTTTCGTGCCGCTCCGCTCTCACTAATACTTATTAATTTAAGAGTGAGAGGGACAATTTGATACGATCTTCGAAAATCGAATTTCGGAGTGGCCCCCCTGGTTAGGTTAAGCCAGCCACTTGACAGAACGGAGCCGGCTTCGAGCCGCCTACACAATGTTACCCCCGCGTCATTGTATCCTCCCAAAAGCTATGCTCTGCACAACCCATATTATCCTGGTATAAAAAGGGGGCAAACCATTGTTCTCACGCACACGCACTCTTTTTATTTACCCATTTTTGGTGGATGAATCAGAAGACCTTTTGTTGCACTTAACTTATTTAATTTAATAAATAATATAAATACCTACATACATCATTTACGAGTACAGTTGAAAAATCCTTTAGATAAACTGTGTCCAGCTAAGTCCTGTTTTAAAAATGTTAGACATCCTAAGCCCTTATTCATTTGTTTTTATTATCAAGAGTGAAAGAGATCATTGTACTACGTTATTAACCTTCTATGTAATCAGAGGGTGAGTGAAAGAGATGCTGCTATTGTAATTGTGCGTTACACGAAGGGTGTACAATGTTCCCAACAGTTTGGCTTGTATCTTCAAATATAATGTTTATGGTTTAGGAATTAGGGGCGAAGATGGGTAAACAAATAAGTAACTGTTGGGGTTGCCGTATATCCCTGTGTAACCACTTAAGGGAATATTGTAAACTGGCTTCCTATCCGGTCATGATGCCCTGGTAACAAAGTCGGGAAAGTTACAAAACGAAAGTCCGTTCGGCACTCGCGTCTCAAAGCTCCCCTTTATTTTTTGTATTTTTACTTGGACGAAAGCTCTACATGGCTTGGAGCGTAGTACAAGAATTGTGTATACCTAAACTTAGTACCTAAATCTAGTTTTAAACTTTAATACGTCCGAACATTAACTATTCTAGCTCATTGTAAAATTAGCACCTATTGTTAAGTTAGTGGACATTTTCAAATTAAGGGAGCGAGTTACGGTCCTTTCAAGAATCGGGTCTCAGCGGTCTCAGGATCGGGATATGAATCGTTTTTTCTGAATTTTATTGGTTGAAGCAAGTTGTATTCCATAATTAAATTATATTTAGAATTAGATGGGCAGACGCACACGCACGGCCGACTCTAGGTCAGATCCTAGTCAATTACAATATTTACAATTAGCATTCATATTACAAAGTTAAGTGGTAGAGCTCACTTTTAAGGGTATGAGTTCGTCTTTGTACACTTATCTTATTTTTTGACAATGTGTTTATTTCTTTACTTTTACGAGTATAAAATAAAGCATCTAAGTAAAAATAAGTACCCAATTAAATGTGAATGTAATGGTGTACTTACTTTTACTTATTTAATATTTCGCAATCTATCAAATCTTAGGTAGAGCGTGGGTAGAGCTATCTACAATCTAAAACGCATGTAGATACGTTATTTTCCTTATAAAAATATTCATTGGTTGGGTACATAAGTGAAAATGCAGTCTCAGGAGACACATTTTTAATTTAAGTTACGCAGAAAACTATTTGTAACTAAGTTAGAAAACAAGAAACTTCACTGTGATAGTAATATTTGTTGTAAAGCTGTTTATTTTCTACCCAACTAAAGGAGTAAAGAATGATATTACCACGTAATCGTGAATGACACAATACAATTTATCTTATTCTTGCTTATTTAATTTGCAATAACGTTGCACTATCGTCTGTCCCACTCTCACTCTCGACGTGCCTGCATCGCTGCATTGTTTGCGTGTTATGACGTTGTCCGCACGCGGTCGCCATTGCAATGTCGAGGGGGCGGTCGTTGCCCGTATCCTTGAGTATCCTTGTGGGGCAGGACCAAGTCACGCAAACCTCTCACATTAATATGATGCCTTGGTAACTCGCAGGATATTTCGTCCCTTTGGGAATTCTGTCCGACCTGAGGGCCCAGAGGAATGTTTGACGCGAATGTCCTTTTCTGCCGCTTGAAAGGATCTTTGAGATTTGTCATCACATTAAATGAAATATTATATAAGTTTCGTTACAAGTTGTTAGTATTTACATTTATTTATGTTTACAATTCATTTCATCAAAACATCGCAAATTAATAGGTACCGAGTTTTTGCTCTACGTAAGTGCTTATAGGTGGGTGTAGAGCATGGAAATAAACAGAAATATACCTATTTATTGAAGTTTCAAAACCAATACACTTATGCTGCCTTGGTGTAAGCCGACATCATCTCGATCGTTTCGATGTAACATCGTGGGAGGCTTCCCTTTTCTCGCATCTAGTAACTTACATAAGTTACAAACGATGTAAATAACGTGTGTGAGCGTATGGGTAGGTTGTGTTGCAAGGGAAAGGACTCGAACGCCTCCTCTTAGCCTCTGATGTCCTGCTAGTTGTTGACGTCATTCCAATAGAATTCACATCCCTTGGGTACCTCTTCGGGCAATGACCTTCTTTCTTCCCGTATAGCATAACCTTGTACTTGGTCGGTGAAGGAATAGTAATCAATGATAATGATGAATTAATAATTTTTAATTGGATGTTCGCTCGTATCCTGCCTAAATCAACTCTATATCTTCTATTTCTGTTGCGCTGCGATACTAAATTTTATATACTTGCCTAATATTATTTGAAAATCCATAAATTTCGTTTTTAAATCATAACATCTTTTTATAATAAGTGTCGGTGGCCTCCGTTACGCCCCTGAACATAGCACGTCGCGTGGGGGCGAAAAAAAAAAAAAGGATCAGCGGGCGGTCGAGTGGAATGCCGGCGCTGCCAAAGCGGGAACCTGCCCTTGTTATCCTTGTCGCACACATGAGCTTTTGCAGAGCTTTCGACTTTGTGAGCCCCATCCAGTTTATGGTCCCCTGGTAGATTCCCGCGCCGGGAACGCCGCTGTCGCTAGCCGCTTTCTCCTTCTTGAGAGTTTTTATAGAATCACGTACAGGGGAGAGAGGGCAATTTATGCATTTTCAGAGTCAAAAATCATAACTTTATTATTTTCATATAACTGGGGACTTTACAGAATTTTCTTACGAACAAGAAACAACAAAACTCTGCTAATTAATATGAAATCTAATTATGATGTTACTTTTCATTTTCATCTGAGTATTTATCCTAATAATATTTTCACTGTTTACAATATTCGTTAAGAGCTGACCTTTATTAAACTCGTACCTATTACATACCTATTCCTTGAATACCAACAAACTCATGTCTCTCATGAAGTAAGATATCTCTATAATACTTGTAGAAAGAGTCTCATTCCAAATTCTTTATCTCACAGCATGCTACAGCGCCCGCAGCACGCCTCGGAGCACCTCGACCTCTACCACCCCTCCGACACTGCCGACGGTAATGATCCAGCCATCAGAGGTGCCACTCACGACGCCCTTTCCAATGGTAAGACTCTTTTTACCATCTTTCTCTCTTATAAGTAAATTCTCCATCTTTGATCTGTCAAAACCAAATTAACGGCGGTCTATAAATACCAATTCATTTGTGGCTAAAAACATAAGAGCGCATCGTAATGCGACTTTAGAGACCTCTACATGCAAAGTAGACCTAAACGTCGATCGTAATTCTAACTCTATAGCTTGATGCGTGTAGCACAATATTATATTACTAGCTTCTGCCCGCAATTTCGTCCGCGTAGAATCAGCAATTGACATGTTTATCGCTATCCCGCGGGAACTAGGCAATTTTCCGGGATAAAAACTAGCCTACAACCTGGCCGGTGATTTTCTCAACAGATTATAAAGTTTGCATCAAAATCCGTTCAGCTGTTTTCACGTGATGCACTCGCAAATATACAGACAACACACGATACTTAGCATTAGAAGTGGTACGCATCTAGCTGCCTGAAAGACTACAATTGACAACATTTCATATTTCTGAGCCTATCATTTTAATGGTTCTCTGTATTCTGTTTGAAAAGATGAACATGCTGACAGTTTAATTTTTTCGCTAGGGTTTGTATTTAATTTATAATTAATTTATTAATTTTTGCTTATTCTAAAAGGGCGTAACTCCGATACTATCACAGAATAGACACTTACCCTTTTGTCTTTTCTATATAGAAAAAAATCTGACGTCAATTTCAAATTGTCAATGTCAGGCCTTATTCTCCGATATTCGATTTTCGAGGTTCGCTTCGTGCTGTTCCGCTCATACTAATATAGTCATTAACTTGAGAGTGAGAGAGAAGTTATGCAACGAACTTCAAAAATAGAATTTCAGAGTTGCCCCCCTTGTACTTTGAAGTTGTCATATACAAAATTATGGTCGCTTATTTTTTCTCGTGAAAAAGGCAAAGGTGTTTCACCTATCCTGTGGTAGTTTTGGTAAAATTAGGACATATTTTTAATTAATTTTTATTTTTTATAATAAGCGATATTAAAATTATATAAACATATTGCAGTGATCAGGAGGCAAAATGCTTTCGAACCATATATACATTTTCAGGTGTTATAAAAATGAAATGTTGTCAATTCTGAGATTTGAAAGAGTTCCTCCCTACGTTTTGCTGATCCCGTCTATCCCGGTCTTCAGTTCCAACAGACAACCGTTCATTTACAATTCCTAGCTTATATTTTAAACCTGGGGATTTTGGGTTTTCGATTAGCGAAACTGCTATATGTTGTACTGACCTAGTGTGAATTACCGGCAGGCCACGCCATGCCCCGACGACGCTCTGCCTTCGAACCCGCTGCAGCGCCTGCGCAGAGCCATGCGTGACATGGGCTACACTCAGATGAATGCTTTCTTTGATGCCTTTCTGATCTTCTACAGCGACGAACATTTGGTATGTGCAGATCTAGGTATTTAGACTAAATTGTAGACAACAAATTAGCTCGATATTATATGAGAAACCCTTGTTACGAATATCCCTTTGCTACTTAGGTACATTCCTGTCTACAGTAAAATATCACTTTTAACCAGTCTATTAGTCATCATCAATTAGTGGGTTACTCAGCAACTATCACTTAAATAAATCGGTTGTTTTTATCACAATGATAGAACGAGGAGCCATCACCAGAAGAACGTCGGCTAGAATACTTCAGTGGATGGGACGGGCCGGGCACGGCGGCCGTGCTAGCGGACGGCGGCGCGGCGGTGTGGGTGCCGGCCGGGGAAGTAAGACGCGCGCGCGCCACGCTGTCCTGCTCCTGGCTCGTACTCGACGGAGACGATCCCGGCCAACCCAGCGTCGCTGAATGGATTGCTGTAAGCTTCTGGTATCCTAGTTCACAGGAACCCCTATGGTGTCTACTGGCAAAGCTACGTTAACCCTCACCTCGTCAAATTTCTTGTATAGTGCCCACCACAGCAGTCTTGCCAAGTGGAGCCGACTAAAATTACGACACACTCATAGCTTCACGCCTCTTTCTCACAGAGGTAGGCATATACTATTTTGTTCCACTTGCTACGATCCTGGCATACATACCTCTTTCGCTTCATCCACATTCATCAATCTCTTCATACGTACATGCTCGTGATGATGATATGGTTTGAATTCGCGTATTTTGCTATTCTAATGCAAACATAAAGTATGTAATTGCGGCACAGGGCAAGCTAAGTCGTAACGGGCGCGTGGGCGCGGATGCCCGCCTGGCCTCTCTGACCGAGTGGCAGCTCCTCGCCAACGGGCTGCAGCGCGAGGCACTGCAGCTTGTCCATGTGCCGACACTGCTTGACCAGCTGTGGAACGAAGAGCAAGACCTTAACCGCCGTCGCCCCGAGTTCTCCAGGATTGTGGCGAGCTTGCATCATTCAGAGTACACTGGTTCGTCGCAATATAACGATATGATAGATTTTCTAACCTTGATACATTTCATTCATATTTCCGCATTTCCACCAGGCCTGAGCTGGCGCGTTAAAGTGGAAACTGTTCGCAACGAGCTTCGCCAAATTGGAGCTGATGCCATGGTTGTGACAGCCCTGGACGAGGTGGCCTGGCTGCTAAACGTGCGCGGCCGAGACGTGCCTTATGCTCCATTGCTCAAAGCCTTCGTTATCATCAGTATCAAAGACCTGAGAGTGTACGCGCCACCCGGAAAACTGTCCATGCCGGTGCGAGAAGCCCTCTCAGTTTACAACTGTCATACTAATGCTATCAACTGTACAAGGTGGGTTTGTAAAACTTATAAGACTACGGACGTAATTGTGGACTAAATTCACATCTGGCACAAATGAGTAGGTACCTAATTCTAAAGTTACATTATAAGCCCTAACTTATTCACAGAGTAAACGACTACACAAGCATTTACGCAGATCTCCGCCGCGCTTCGGAGGCCAAGATCCTTATTCCGACCGGCGGCACGTTCCAGCGTGGGGCCTCAGCTGCCATCGCTCAAAGCGTGCCGCAAGCCAAGCGGATGTATCAGCTGTCACCCATCATATACCTGAAGGCGCAGAAGAATGCTGCGGAAGTGAACGGGATGAGAGTGGCCCATTTACGTGACGCTGTGGCTATGAGCACGCTGTTGAGCTATATGGAAGGGATGGTAAGAGCAAGCATCAATCTAAATCAAAGCTATCGTTCTGTTAAGTTGTAACAGGTCGTGCTAATTCATCCATAATTTCTAGGTGAAAACGGGTCTAAACGAGGTGTCGGTAGCGATGAAAGTGGACGTGACACGGGCAACGCAGGCGAACTACGTGGGGCACTCCATGCGCACGCGCATTGCTTTCGGGCCTAGCGGCGCCGACGCTGACTACCGCGCCACCTTGCACTCCAACCGCCAGGTTTACAGGAACTCCACGCTCATCATACAGTCCGGGGGACAATACGTCGGTGAGTATACCTTTTATATAATTTAATATAGTGGATAGTGAGTTTTATTTCTTTATTCTACAAGGAAGGAAAATAAGTAAAAGGGTCAACTAATGGTAAATAAGCAATCACCACCGGAGCATAGGATATGGGTTACCAGCCTATAGGGCTAAGATAGAATACCTCACGGGACAGTAAATTCACTGGCTGCCTTTGTTTCCACGCCAACGATTAGCGAGTAAGATGATGGTAACGATCCGGTGCGAGTGTAGTCGTAAAAGCACGTAGAATTAATGCACTTTTATACCAAGTCCCAAGACATACTGGCCGGGCGCAGTGACCCGAAGTCTCCAAGATCCGAGAGATTCCTTTACATGGATCTTAAAAGTCAACAAGCAATTTTCAGAGGGCACGACGATTGTGACGCGCACCCTGCACTACGGCACGCCGTCGCGGGAGGAGAGGCGCGCGTACACCACGGTGCTGCGCGCGCTGGCCGCGCTGGCGACGCTGCAGCTGCCGGCCACGCTGCCCGCCGCGCACGCCGACCTGGCCGCGCGCGCGCCGCTCTGGGCCGCGCGCCAGGACTACACGCACCCCACCGGCCATGGCGTCGGCGCCGCGCTCAACCGCCGTGAAGGTAAACCCACCCACACATCACAAGCAGACTACTCCGAAGTTCGAAGTTTATCTTACCTCACCTCTCACTGTTCTATTAGCAAATTACTGACTTGTGTGCAATTTATTTCAGATCCGGTGGTCATTGATTACAGACAAGATGTTAATTTGCACACACTAAAGGAAGGCTATTTCATCACAAGTGGTAAGCTTACCAAATTGATCAGAATACAAATAAGCATTGTTGCTCTCCTTAATGCGTTCACTCACGAATGTAGTCCGTTTTATTATTTTATTCCTAAGTGGTATTATGTGAATTACTAAAGCATTTTACCTACACTCATATCATAAATTCGCTATAATATGTTCACGAACGATTAGCAAATGGCCTACATTAAGTAACCTGTATCTGTGGTTGTATTATAATGTTTACTTTTGAGTATCAATATTGATACTCTAATGTGTGGCAGATAAGACACTCGTTTGATCTTATTATGAAACTCAGCTTCGCTTAGTTTCATAAACCCAAACTCATGCTTTAGTGCCCTTCATTATAATACAGTCACATAAACTATTTTTTTTTTGTAGAGCCTGCTTGGTATGAACCGGCAAAGTTCGGAGTGAAGCTAGGCAACGTGCTGGAGGTGGTCAGCAAGAACATCGGGTACCTGAACTTTACTGAAGCCACTTTAGTACCCTTTGAGCCGAAGCTGATCGAGAAGTCCATACTCACAGAATATGAGGTTAGAAAATTGCAACTCTCTTCGTTTCAATTCGTCTCTCTTCGTTCTTCGTTATAATTTAAGTTTTGACGGTCATTTTATCTAACACTAAATTACTTAACTTTATATTTGCACGACTTTATAAGTTAAAATGTTTGAAACTATAATATTCATAACATCATTTTTGTACAACATTTACTGCGAATATTCATTCATTCATTCATTCATTCTCTATAGACCTAGGTACCGCTTAACCGAGTCCTAGACCGCGCGGGTACAGGGGCGCAGGATAGGACGACAAACCGACAAAGGGAACTTTTAAAGCGGTGCGGGCGGGTGGTGCGCCTGCCGCCCGCACCTCTTTCGGCTCTCTTTTTCGCCTACCCCGCGCCCCTTTGCCGCGCGGGCGAGGACTCTGTTAAGTTTTATGTGTCATATTTTTATGTTTGTCTGTGTATGTTATAACCAACATAAAATGACCTCACACTGCAAACATTTCGCTCAGGACCAGGGCTCTGCTAACACTTCATTTCATTCATTTTATATTAACTTAGTGAATTTGTACGTTGCCCTCGGTGCGCGATGGTGCACTTGGCTGGTTTTTTTAAACACAATACTACCACTTAATCATTGATAAAACCTAATCAACGTTTAATAATCCGTGTCTTACAATTTTAGATAAACTGGCTGAATGGCTACAACCAGCGGATACGTAAAATAGTTGGCCCGGAACTCAAAGACCAGGGTTTAACTGACGTTTACTACTGGATGATGAACAAGACAATGCCCTTTGAACTGCCGCAGAAGAAGGTCTGGAGGAAACCTAGCTCCGGAAACGACCTGAAGGCGACTACGCTTCTTCTGCTCGGGCTCACAGCGACCATAACCCTCTTGGTTTTATAAGAAGCTATATGTCGAATATAAATATTTTCAGTACCTACTGTCAAAACAGCCCAATGTAGACTCTTAAGCATTTTTAACCTTATTTCTAACGCTGCTTGTCTAACAGGGCTACATAGCTACGAATGTGTATTATAAATATCGACCAACAAGGAATGTTTTTATCCAGAGTACCTGTAAACATTAATGACGCTAAAATTGGTGGATGTAAACAAAACACAGATTAAATAGGTACACAGCTTAGCACATCTTTGGTGGAATAGCAGCCATGTCGTAACTAATAGCAATATTATTGCCGATACTTTGTAAGTTGAGTAACTGTATCTAATATTAACTCTATACAGCGTGTAAATTTCATACCTACGACCGTACATTTTGAAAACGGTTACCGCACATAAACGTGGTTTTCGTTAACTAAATGCTTACTTATTTACGTCAACTGGGGTGACTTTGGTAATTTTGGGGCTACTTTGATCGTTTTAAAATTGCTATAAAATCGATATTATCCATATCCGGTGAATTTTTGGCATGTAGACGCAAAGGCGATCGACGAAGACATTGATTGGAAGCAGTAAACGCAAATAAAAAATAATGGTTTTGTCATTAAAACTACTTTTTAAAGTCACCCCGTAAATCAAAGTCACCCCAGTTGACTGTATTTATTTTCATACAAAATAATTGAGCACGCAATGCACATTAAGGGTGCGACCAAACCGCCGCGTATACGCAGTGACATGTCGTATGCGTCACGTTTTCTCACCGTTTCTTCATACATTTTGTTGCGATTCCGAACCGTCACCGTTTTTTAAGCGGCGGTGTGGTCGCACCCTTACGTAACTTAATGAATGATTGGTTACTTCGACGTTCATTTGTTTTCCTGACTAACAGTTTATCGTTTGTTACGTCACACTAACTTAATTTGAATCGTATACCTACATTGCTGCTCAAAACATTTGTAGGTACACTCAGAAACTATGTCTGGGTATCCATATACACCCGTAAGTAATTTACACGCTGTATGGTAATTAAAAGTGCCTTGATTATTATTATATAAATAATAAATCTAAAGCACGTGCTAAAGCAATGCATAAGCAATATAGTAACCGTAGTTGCCATTACGTACAGTCAAAGGCATAAATATACATACATGTCATCGGCGGCTTATTGTTTATGGCATAAAGGTTTAAGATGTTTTTGACGTCTTGGTAATGTACCTACTTAAATTTATGCTTGACTGTACCTTATTTAAATAGATAGGCTCGTTGTTTATTTTCAAATTTTAAAAGCAATTATATAGTTTTAAGCTGTATCCTAGTTCTATTTACGTTAAATCGGTAAAATTAAGTAAAATTGTGTTGTATACATAGATCTTTGAGCTTGCTTTTTTTGTATTTTTTTTTTAATTATCGAGGG
This sequence comes from Pandemis heparana, assembly GCA_963854515.1. Classification (NCBI taxonomy): domain Eukaryota; kingdom Metazoa; phylum Arthropoda; class Insecta; order Lepidoptera; family Tortricidae; genus Pandemis; species Pandemis heparana. Next base: position 5,045,919 of record OY978011.1, on the reverse strand, counting down.
CGTGTTTTACCTTTTCCTGATATGATGTCTAAGAGGTGTATTTCTGTGATAACGTCTCTGTTTATTATTTTAGAATAATCAGAGACTGCATATCTGTGAGATATTTGTCAGGGAGTGGTAAAACGGGCCTTACTCTTTTTTAGTAGTTCATAAGTAATTAAATGATTGCATTATGCACCGAGTGCCTTATTGATCTTGTAGACTGTATAAAAGCTTATAAAATTAGATAATTACCTGTATGTAATTTTTTATTGACCAATAAGAAAAAGTGTATGAGCACCGATAGATAATATAATTCGCTCACAATTTGGCTTTTATGAAAACATCGATGTATTTATGTATGTAATTAGGAATAACTTTACTATAGATATAGATAGAGCACCCTATTCTCTACTTTTACTGGCTAGTTGATATTATAGCGTGTTGAATAGTTTTTTATTATTAAATACTTAAGTTTGATTAAACATTTAAATTATGATCTTAATCTTAATGCTTCGGCTGATAAATAGGTACAATACGTAAAATGTGCACTACACGCAAAATGTGCAAACAGTTAAATGTATATAAGCAAAATCGATATCATGCATGACAAACGTACAGTAAGTACTTACACGAAATGTACATATTTACGTTGAAATCACATAACGTAAAATGTGTAAAAAGAAAAATACATTTCGCGAATTGTTCAATTGCAAAATGCACAATCAGCAAAATATGACAAAAGCAAAATGCTCAATCGCCAAACGTACAAAACGTAAAATGTACAAGCAGGGTGGTTTATCAAAACCCCGACGCAGAACAAATAACTACAAGGTTCAACTTTCGTTTGCCAGACTCTACAAAATATGTACATTTTGCGTATTGTTATTTTTCCGTTATGTACAATTTGCGTGTTGATCATTCTAACTTTGTACATTTTGCCACTATCACGTGGAGTACATTTTGCATATTGTACAATTATCATATGTACATTTAATTCTTTGTACAATCTGCGTACTGTACATTTCGTGTACAGTGGCCTTACCATGACGTCCTAATTCCGACTCAGTTCAAGTTTTAGCTGTCACTTTTAGTATGTATCTGACAGCGAGCAAACCTAAACCGAATCGCATTAAGACGTCATGGTAAGGCCTACGTTTGTCATGATGTCGATTTTGCGTATGTAAGTACATTTATTAACTGTTTGCACATTTTGCGTATTGTATATTATCAGCCGAAGCGAATCTTAATGGTGTCCGTTTCTTTTGTAGGTATTTATGTAGGTACTTACGTTTTTAACGAAATGTGTTCATCACTGTAATAATATTTATAGCAATATTACTAGTAGTTCAATTAAAATTAAAATATGATACTATTCATCGAATAAATAATAATACTGAGGGCTTGAAAATAAATATATCAAGTGTAAAATATAATTGGAATACACTATGAATGTTGCAACATAAAGGCAAATGCTTTAAAGTAAACTGTCTGTATATCAATCACTATAGCTAAAATACAATTTTGCTTGAACTAACGAGGGCAATTCAGATTACAAGTGAAAGGGCATCGTATCACTGCCAACTGTTACTTCGCCTTTTATTCGTCAATTTGTGTAATAAACTATATGTAAATCATTTAACAGCATTTTTATTTATTTATTTCATGTCTTAATCTAATCACACAGTTTTATTAGGTACCTCCTAAGTCCAATTACATGTAGGTACTCTTATCTTACTCGCTAATCCTGCCGCAAAACAGCAGTGCTTGCACTGCTGTGTTCCGGTGTGGAGAGTAAGACAGCCGGGGAAATTACGGGCACAAGAGGCATTTCATCTAAGTCCTCTAGGTTGGCAACGCATCTGCAATCCCTCCGGGGTTGCGGGTGTCTATGGGCAGTGGTGATCGCTTACCATCAGGTGCCCCACTTGCTCGTTTGCCTTTCTATTCACATAAAAAAAAAAAAAAAAAAGGTACATTTTTCGTTTTGTTATTTTTCAGTGATGTGCAATTAGCGAGTAAATCATTCTAACTTTGCACATTTTGCCACTATTCTGCTCAGTGTGCAATATGCGTATTTACATTTTAAAAGTTTGTACATTCTGCGTAGGTACTGTCCATTTTTCATGAAGTACATTTTACGTCGTGTACATTTTGCGAATGTACATTGTGCTTGTTTGCACATTTTGCATATGGTTCGCAATTTGCGTGTTGCTCATTTCCAGCCAGTCTTCAAAATGCAGTATAAATTTCATACGGGCATATAGGTATTTTAACAAGTAATAATATACACACTAATTAACTTAAAAACATGAGTAACAGCAACATTAGTTGAATGTTATTTTACTTATTTTTATATACCTATTAATTTGGAAAATAAACCGGCCAAGTGCATTTCATACATTTCATAAGTTGGTCGACTATTACCTGTTAAATTGTAAAGCCAACCTAGCTACTACTAACTACGGTATTTTTTTTCACCTATCCAAATACAACAATACAACCGTTTAGCTGGCAAGGGGGGGGGGGGAACACTTGACTCTAACGATAATTAGAATTTTAAAGCTTAATATCTGATGAATGCCAAATGACAGCTTTCAGACGGACAGACAGAAGGACGGACATAGCGAAACGATAAGGGTTCCTTGTTGATACTTTATCTTGTTTGGTATTTCCAGGGTAATAGTTGGATACACCCAGCGGGTCAATCTAAGGTTAAAAAAATAAGCGTACCGAAAAAACCCATGTTTATACCTACATTTGACACGGTATCCATTAAGTATAATGCTATCTCTCCAATTTATGTTACTGTCCAACAAAGAAAAACATTACTTTGACTACGATAAGAAAAAAAAACAAAGTTATCTTAACGAGGCTGTCTATGTAAATATCCAATATAAAATGGCCTCATACCTGCCTACATTTTGCGAGCAGGGCTCTACTAACACTGGGTTTTTTTTATATTCAATTGGCGAACTATTTCCATTAGTACCTACGAATTTGTGCGGAGGCCTCGGTGTTCGAGTTTAACTCGCACTTGGCCGGTTATGTTCTATACGTCCCCTGTTCTCGTACAAATATTTTAACCAGCGACTTCCTACCCACACCCAGAAGGGTAAATAACCCTTCACCGAAAAGCTCATGGTAAATTTCAAATGTAATTTCGCATATAAATTCCGAAAAACTCAGAGGTGCGAGCCCGGGATTCGAACCCACGACTCTCAACTTGAGAGGCCACAGGTCAAACCACTAGGCTAAGTACCATGGCTTTTTTCTCCCTCACTCACTTCGACACAAACTTTTGCATTTATAATTATTAGTAGGATGGGAAGACGAAAACATTTTTATAGAATGAAAAAAATGTAGAATTTAATTGTAGGTGTACAACGTACCTACGTAAGGTAACTATAAACACAGGAGGGGAGTGTGTTTACAAATGAAAATACTACATTATCCATTCCAATCCATTTGAACGCTTTTGTAAACAATCAAGATTGCGTAGGTAGGTACTTTAGTCCCATCTCGTAGCCAGATATGGTAGCTACTAGCTACGAAATAAGAAAAGTGTTTTCCCATCTTTTAGCTAGCTACCAGATTGCGAAGCGATTTTCCCATCTCGTAGCTAGATTTGGTAGCTAACTACGAAATGGGTAACGTGTTTTCCTATTTTTTATAATAGTTAGCTACTAAATGGGAACGATTTTCCATCTCGTAGCCAGATTTCGTTTAAGGTTTAAAAAAACAATAGGGCAAAGGTATTGGATTAGGACTTATGAATGCCCATTTCGTAGCCAGCGTCGAATTGGGATTATTTCTCCCATTTAGAAGCCAGCTTCAAAACTTGGATTCGAGGTGAGACTGAAAATCTCCCGTTTCGTAACCAGCTTCGAATCGGGAATAGTTTTCCCATTAGGAACCCAGCTTCAAAACCTGGCTATATACGAGGTGGGACTAAAGAATTCCCGTTCGGTAGCCAGCTTCGAATCGGGTATATTTGTCCCATTTGGAAACCAGCTACTAAATGGGACTAAAGGTAATTGGTTTGTTTACAAAGGCGTTAAAATGGATTGGAATGGAGAATACATAATACATATCAAACTTATCGTAACTAGTTGTTTTCATTCACATAGGTTACTTAAAGACATTTCTCTGAGAATGTTAGGTACAGTAAAAAGTTCCACGGCGAATGCTATGACATGACTGTGCAACATGCAAACAGTTTTTTTTATCATTTAACTTATGACCTTTCGGTACCGTATATTAACGAATACGGGCAAAAATCAGCAGTGGCATATTGTGTTTTGGTATCGGTGAGACCGCAGAGACAAAAATGAATTTAAATTTGTTTTTATTACTGTTTGCAGTAGCTAACGTGTCCAGTCAAGGTCCGAAAAAAATTGTGACCGTTAATGTTAATGATTACAATGGCTGTGTGCCTATGTTAGCGCGACCGCCTTATCCGGCAGCCGTGCCCTCTCGTACTATTCGATTAGAAGGTGAGGAATTAATAGCCACGCGTCACCATATTATACCATTTAACGTTTTATCGACGTTCTACAATACGGTCTTGCGAGATAATCCCGCGCAGAGCACTTACGGCGCTTATTTGTCAAGGCGTATTCAACAGATATACAACTTCTTCGGTATAAATCAAGAGGCAGGTGCCTTCCCTCCAGGCAGAGCACCCTACGCGACATTGAACGGGCAGCAAACATTGGACATTGAGGTAGACAATCGAATGATGGCTGCGTTTGCTTGGATGCCGGGTAACATTTTTTACGGCCCGCCCCCCAACAGACGTAGGGATGACCCGGGCGAAGGGTTCGAAGGCAATGCACAAGATATCGTTGGTGCAACAACTTATGAAACCTTGCGGCGGTTATACGTCAATATGCAAAATTATAATACATACAGCGATTTTCGAACGAGAACAAACGTTGATACAATATTTGAAGATTTGTATGTAATTGCACAACGACGTTTACCGTACGATTTTAACCCGAACAATTGGTACGTTGCTAGTATGAATAGAAAAGGACAAAAACTGTTTGCTATACACGGAACTGCAGTATACGAAATGGAAGCAACTACGCCACGTATAAGGGATGAATTGAAAAGGTCTGTGAGTCAACCAAGCTTGGACTCGCTGAATATGTTCCTTTCTACCGAATCCGATTCTAACGATGAACCGAAGCCTCATGAAATTTTAAATGCGGCTTTCTTGGTATGTCAGAAGGTAAAAGATGCAGTCCCTGGCATCACTTTTGACTCATTGTTAAATCCTAACAACGTTCTATTTGTTTCTGGAATACTGCCGCTAGAGTCAAATAACTTAAGGCCATAATGTGCGTACATCATGTAGGTACCTATAATCTGTATCAGTTCGATTTCATAACATTGTTTATTGGAATTTTATGCATTCCTTTGTCTGTTTTTTGATGTGCGGTCGAAGAAACAGAATTACGTACCTGTAGTATTGGTACGCACACAATTATTTTTTGTATCTGTAAATAAATATTTCTTTCTTGCACCTTTAAGAATCTTTTTCGCCATGTTTTATGTTTTTCCAAATAAATAATTTCGTATTCAACGCTGTTTCAATTACCTGATAGTATTTTCTGAACTATTCAAATCAGACAATCCATTCAAAAGGCCTTCGGTTGAAAATAAGCAATACGCAAAATGTACAAACAGGCAAAACGTACATAGGTACACAAAATGTACACGGCGTAAAATATACTTACTCATATTGTACGCAAGCAAAACATGCGTACGCAAAATGTACACGGCGTAAAGTGAGCTTACGCATATTGTGCAACTAGCTTTTTACCGCGGCTCCGTTCGCGCAGAATCAAAATTTGCGCTAAAACCATCCAAATGCGAGTCGTAATTTACTATGTACTAATCCGTATGGACATTTTAAAAGCACTAGGTACATTCTGCATACCAACTGTTGTCATGATGTACATCTTACGTCGTGTACATTTTGCTAGGTTGAACATTTAGCGTATTGCTAATTTTCGACCTAAACAGAACGGAACCAAAAACAATGTTTTTTAGATTTTTATTGTCTGTTTCTGCGTTCTCATTCAAATCTCAATCTCAGAAACGGCTGCTACGTGGATTCCAGGTCATGAGGGCCTGGGCTAGAGCAAAGCACCGGCAAACTGTACTTATATGAAATAGATGAAGAAATGAAACTATCTTACTGTTCCTTTTCCTACATCCCTAACCTACCTCAGGTGTGGAAGACATTTGTAAGAGACCTACGGGCAACAGACGGATGGTTGGAAGGACATGGGGTTCTGTGAGGTAACGGTTTTCTCACTGCCAGCCCCCAGACTCATAGGCTGATCAGAGATGGCTAAGGGTGTCTTGGCCACAGTGAGAGGTATTAGAATAGGAGGGAGTAGCCCCAGAGAGTAGCCCTGGAAACCTAGTGGAAGGAATGAAGGGTTATTGGTAATTCGACGTGCATATTCGTTAGGAGGTGATAGGGGTGACTATTTGCGATAATTTTAACTCCCATATGTATTATGCAAAAGTTAACCGATTTTGAGTTATCATGTTTTTTAACTTTTTTCAAATTGTCAAAAATGCAACATTAAAAAATTATTTTAAGAAAAGTATCCGTTTAAATCTCATTTTTTCTTCTTATTTATAAAAATGATTAAATACTCGTTATTTATCAATATTAAAACAAGAATTATCGGGCCAAATAAAAAAATGCTAGGCAAAGATCGATATTATTTTATTTTTTTTTAATTTTTTTTTTCCACTATAAAATGACTAAAAACAAAAAAAAACGATATGAAACTTGGCTTGCAGATTATTTTAAAAACATAACCGTTTTGCTCTTCAAAAATCAATAACAACTAGGAACTTACTTCAAAGAAACAGAAAACAAATGGTCACAAAGGAAGCGGGCGGAAATTCTTATTCGAACTAAACTAAGGTCGTTCTAAAGAGTTCTAAGGAAATTCTTATTCCAACTAAATTAATTGAAAACAATACTCAATGTAAATAACACAAAAAAATACTTATCCTACATTTGTATTTGTATTTGTATAATATTCGATACATCTCACTTACGTTGAAAATTTTAATTTGGTTGAATATAATTTACTTATGTATATAATATAATTGCCGCGTAGGCCCAAGTAACAGAATAGATAAATTGTAAACGAATTGATAATTCTATGCGGACGAAGTCGCGAGCAGAAGCTAGTCGGGAATATTTTTCCCATTAGGAAGCCAGCTTCAGAACCTGGCTACGAGGTGGGACTTAAGAATTTCCGTTTCGTAGCCAGCTTGGAATCGGGAATATTTGTCCCATTTGAAAGCCAGCTGCCAAATTTGGCTTCGAGATAGGACTAAAGGAAATTGGTTTGTTTACAAAGGCGTTGAAATGGATTGGAATGAAGAATACATAATAAATAACTAATATTATAAATGCGAAAGTATGGATGGATGGATGGATGGATGTTTGTTTGTTACTCAATCACGCCAGAACGGCCCAACGAATCTGGATGAAATTCGGCACATAGATAGAGAAAAGTCTGGAATAGCACATAGGCTACTTTTTATCCCGGAAAATTCCCGCGGGATAGCGATAAATGAATTCTTTGCAGACGAAGTCGCAGGCAACAAACAGCTAGTACATAATAAATATCAAACTTATCGTAGTTGTTTTCATTCAAATAGGTTAAGTATCGAGAATTTCTCAGAGAATCTGTTAGGTACCTACAGGAAAAAAGTTCCACGGTGAATGCTATTTCTGCAGTATTCGATCAATTTTTTTATCATTTAACCTATGACCCTTCAGTACCGTATATAAACGGAATTACGGACAAAAATCAGCAGTGGCATATTGTATTTTGGTATCGGTGAGACCGCAGAGACAAAAATGAATTTAAATTTGTTTTTATTACTGTTTGCAGTAGCTAACGTGTCCGGTCAAGGTCCGCCAAAAAAAGTGACCATTAATGTTAATGAATACAATGGCTGTGTGCCTATGTTAGCGCGACCGCCTTATCCGGCAGCCGTGCCCTCTCGTACTATTCGATTAGAAGGTGAGGAATTAACAGCCACGCGTCACCATGTTATACCATTTAACGTTTTATCGACGTTCTACAATACGGTCTTGCGAGAAAATCCCGCGCAGAGCACTTACGGCGCTTATTTGTCAAGGCGTATTCAACAGATATACAATTTCTTCGGTATAAATCAAGATCAAGGGTGCCTTCCCTCCGGGCAGAGCGCCCGACGCGACATGGCACGGGCAGCAAACATTGGACATTGAGGTCGACAACCGAATGATGGCTGCGTTTGCTTGGATGCCGGGTAACATTTTTTACGGCCCGCCCCCCAACAGGCGTAGGGATGACCCGGGCGAAGAGTTCGAAGACAATGCACAAGATATCGTTGGTGCAGCAACGCATGTAATCTTACGGCGGTTATACGACAATATGCGAAATTATAACGCACACAGTGATTTTCGAACGAGAAGAAACGTCGATAATATATTTGAAGATTTGTATGTAATTTCACGACGAAATTTACCGTACGACTTTAACCCGAACAATTGGTACGTGGCTAGTATAAATAAAAAAGGACAAAAACTGTTTGCTATACACGGAACTGCAGTATACGAAATGGAAGCAACTACGCCACGTATAAGGGATGAATTCAAAAGGTCGGTGACTGAACCAAGCTTGGAAACGCTAAATATGTTCCTTTCAACCGTATCCGATTCTAATGATGAACCGAAGCCTCATGAAGTTTTAAATGCGGCATTCTATGTATGTCAGAAGGTAAAAGATGCAGTCCCTGGCATCACTTTTGACTCATTCTTATATCCTAACCACTTTCTGTTCACTTCTGGAATACTGCCGCTAAAAACTAAATAACTTAAGGCCATAATATGCGTACATCATGTAGGTAGGTACCAATAATCAGTAGCAGTTCAATTTCAAACAAGGTTTTTGATGTACGGTCGAAGAAACAGAATCACGTATAGTTGGAATTTTTGTAAGTGTCCCGATCACGTTAACAGCCCACCTTTTGTACAAAGCCTATTCTATTGTGCCCTCACGTGCATAATCCTCAGTTTAAAATGAACGATTACTAACCTTAAACATAAAATTTCGCAATAATTTATATAGCAGTAATAATGGTAAGTCATTCTATTCTATAAACGATTCTATTCTATTCTATTCTATTGTGATACTTGCAATGAAATGGTTCCACATTGGTACGCGATTCAGTTTCTTTCTCTGTACCTACATAATTATTTTATTGTATCTGTAAATATTTTTTCTTGCACCTTTGGCAATATTTTTTGACATTTATATTTATCCAAATAAATAATTTCGTATACAATACTGTTTCAATACCTCTAGTACCTACTTTCTGAACTACCTACCTATTCAAATCGGATAATCCATTCAAAAGCCCTTCGGTTGAAAATAAGCAACACGCAAAATGCAAACTACACGCTAAATGTGCAAATTAGCAAAATGTACAAACAGACAAAACGTATATAGGTACACTTAGGTAGGTACCACCTACGCAAAATGTACACGGCGTAAAATGTACTAACGCCTTACCTACTAACGCATATTGTACACAAGCAAACAAAACATACGTATACTATTTTCATTCTTACCTGTCCTATTTGGTAAACAAAATTCTAACCTCAATATGCAAATTTTTGTAAAGAATAAGGTGTTGTATTATGTTATAAATAAACCTGAGGCAATATTTGTTGCTAGGCTGTATAATTTTACACCTTTACCCTTTGTATTAAAAAAAGGAATATGTTTATATTTTTTCCCCCGCTCTTCTGCTGTCATACAGATACACGATACGACTAAATTGTAATGTCATGTGCTATAAAAATAATATACTGTTGATGAATACTAACTCTTTTAATAACAGAGATGCGATTTATTTGAAATACTTCTATTTAAAATGCAAATACAAAATGCAAAATACCTATTTTGTATTTTGCATTTAAATACCTTTTAGTAAAAAGCATTTTGTATTTTATTTGAAATACCTTTTTAAATGTATTTTGCATTTTTAATATTCATTTCAAAATGCAAAATACTTTTTGATTAAGTTTAGCCAACATTACCAGTCAAACAAAATGAAATGAACGAATGAATGACGCTTGTATTGCCGAATTTGACCGATAGAGGCGCCTGGTAGCCATGCGTGCCCATTTTTAGGGTTCCATAGCCAAATGGAAAAAAACGGAACCCCTATAGATTTCGTCATGTCCGTCTGTCTGTCTGTCCCTCCGTATGTCACAGCCACATTTTTCCGAAACTATAGAACCTCTGTTGAAACTTGGTAAGTAGATGTATTTTGTGAACCGCATTAAGATTACCACACAAAAATAGAAATACACCGGCCAAGTGCGAGTCGGACTCGCGCACCGAGGGTACCGTACAAATTCGCCAAGTTATTATAAATACTAGATGAAAACCCGGCTTCGCTCGGGTGAAATTTGAATCATAATACACTTGTAGGTACAAAATGTAGGTAGAATGTGTAGCCATTATTTCGAATCACTGATTATTATTTTAATACAAAAATAGGTTGGTAAGTGATAGCATTCACAATAACTGAAATTGTCTGCAAGAATATATCCGTGCATGGCGTGGACAACTTGATAAGTCCAAATCCAAAATGGCAATTTTACAGGGCGGCCATTTTAAAGTTTGAATTTTTTTCCGAAATCCGTTTTTATTTTGAATTGGGAATGCATAATTATTTTAAAAGTGTGTTTGGTGATTTTTCTTTTGATACGAATAACCATCCTTAGCTACGGAAAAAAGTTTCAGATTTGACGACCGGATAGTCTAGTGGTTAGTGACCCTGACTATGAAGCTAGAGGTCCCGGGTTCGAATCCCGGTAGGGGCAGACATTTGTATGATGAATACGAATGTTTGTGCCCGAGTCATGGATGTTATATGTATTTAAGTATGTATTTATCTAAATTATATAAGTATGTTTATCCGTTGCTTGGCACCCATAGCACAAATCTTTGCTTAGTTGGGGACTGGGTCAGTTGGTGTAATTTGTCCCATGATATATATTTGTTTATTATTATTTATTTTTCCGTCGAGCCATATATTTTATAAAAATAAAAACATTTTACTCAGTCACTCGGCGGCCTCTATACGGCTGATAAGCACTACGCCAATGACCAATGACATATCAATTTAAAAAAAAAATTGCTACTTGAATCTGTGGTAAACGATGACATTTGTAGCTAAAAGAAGCAACGGCTAAGTGGCGCCGCCTGTAGATTGTTTGTGTTACTACCATACATGGGGAATTGACATTGTTCATTTTTTTTAGTATGCTCCAATTCGAAAACCATTTGGAGGAAAACCATCAAATAACCGATTTATCTTGTCCGATTTCAAAAATACTTTACGATTGCAGATATTTTTGTAAAAGTACGTAGTAAGTTTAAGAATCGGCCATTAAATGTTTGCCACAAAAATGAAAAAAAAAGTAGCTACGGTATCTGTCACGCTATCACTGTCACATCTACATCATAACATTACATTCTGACTTAACCTACAAACATTAGAAATAAAAGCAAATTCAAAGTATAAATCTGTAACTAACAATGGATATTTATAAAAAAATGTTTTCTGCCGGGATGCAACAATAACTCGAAATATAGCCCCAACAAAATCATTGTGAAAATCAGAGAAGGTTTGCAGAAGAAATGGTGTACACAAGCTAATGTGGAATATTTCAAAGTTTACACGATGCATTGTTGCGAAGACCATTTTAATGTAAGTAGAAGTCAGGAAAGATATGCAGGGGTGAAACGAAAAAGCAAAAACAGCACGGAAAACAATAACATCACCAACGAACGGAAATAATTTCGAACACGCGAACATTGTTGACATTAAACGTGAGTTTGCCGTTAAATTCACACACATCTACAGATATATGACGTTGACATATAGACAAAACCTTTTTTTATATTTCTGTACGAAGGCGATTGGAATCGTGCCAAAATTAACAAATTATCAAACAGCGAAAAATATTTATTATTAATAAACAAAGATACGTAGAAGCATAATATTCAAGTTAGTTTCTTAAAAAAGTCCATTCTATCAAATAAAGGTGTTAAAAGCACAGCTTAAAAAAAATGAACAATGCCAATTTCAATAAAAATTAACATAGTGGTTTAGTAACACGAACAATCTACGGACGGCGCCACTTAGCCGTTGCTTCTTTTAGCTACAAATATCATCGTGTACTACAGATTCAAGCAGTTTTTTTTTTAATTTGATATGCATTGGCGTACTGCTTAACTGCCGTATGAGGGCCGCCGAGTAGTGATGTAACGAATATTCGCATTCGCATTCGCATTCGCGAATATTCGCATATTTCTGGCATATTCGCATTTGCATTCGCAAAATTACTGCGAATGTTATACGAATATAAAAAAAAATTTAGGGTATCTTGTTATTTATTTAGGTTATCTAGTAATTGTTTAATTATATAATTTTCGCCGCCCGGTAAGGGAGATAGCCCCTTTGGCTTGGCGCTAAATTAAATAGCCCATCTGGCAACATGGAATGACATTTCAATCAGATGCGTTCGTTCGTCTCAACTCGGCTATTCTAGGAACAAAAAACAAACGGAACGTACTTCGTTTGTACGGGACTGCCACCAAAGTCACCAAGCCATAGACAAATGGTGCCAAATATAAAACTGAATATTCGCATTTGCATTCGCGAATGTCGAAAATATGACATTCGTTACATCACTACCGCCGAGTGACTGAATAAAATGTTTTTATTTTTATAAAATATATGGCTCGACGGGAAAAAATCTGAAACTTTTTTCCGTAGCTGAGAATGGTTACTCCTATCAAAAGAAAAATCACCAAGCACTTTTAAAATATTCCCAATTATTCTATTTTTTCTATGGTTATGTTGGCCAATCTCCGGTTTAAGAAAAATCACACGGCGTATGTGCGCTAGCATGAAACGGAACGTTTGTCATCCTCCGGTGTCAGTTTCGCGCTAGTCTGTGGTGTCCAATATGGCGACTGCGATTTGTCCATCGGCACCGTTAGAATTTTACAAAATACTCGACAATCCGAATTTTGCGGATACATGTTGTCGACTCGAAATCTTTATTTTTTCACGTTCTATCATTCGGGCAACGTCTCGATCGAGTCTACCGTAACCGGTCACGAAATTATTAATATAGATTATGATTAGTTATTATTATGTTGAGTATGAGTATGAGTAAAATCCGGTGTTAGCAGAGCCCTGCTCTTAAGCAAAATGTAGGCACAACAATAAATTTTGGGGGTTCCCCATACTTAGAACTGAAACTTTTTTATCAAACCCATACGTGTGGGGTATATGTATAGATAGGTCTTCAAAAATGATATTGAGGTTTCTAATATATTTTTTTTCCAAACTGAATAGTTTGCGCGAGTGACGCAGTAAAATGTGCCCCCCCCCCCCCCTGTAACTTCTAAAATAAGAGAATGATTTAACTAAAAAAAATATATGATGTAGATTACCATGCAAACTTCCACCGAAAATTGGTTTGAACGAGATCTAGTAAGTAGTTTTTTTTTTTTATAATTTGTGTGTCTGTATAAGGTATAAGTAACCAATATAAAATGACCTCACACTGCCTACATTTTGCTTAAGAGCAGGGCTCTGCTAACACCGGTTTTTTTAATAACTTGCGCCGACACGCACTTGGCCGGTTTTTTTTCTTCTTTGGTCAGAGTGCGCGCGAGTGGTCTGACTAGTGAGGTGCCATTTGGCTCGGCATTGTATCTCTATTCTATTTCTCATGATAAATACCTAAAATAAATATAAATCATTCGATTTGGTAAGAAGGTATTTTATTTTGAAAAAGTATTTTGAAAATACCTATTTTGCATTTAGCATTTGAAATACAAAACGCAAAACTATTTGGTATTTTGCATTTGAAATAGTAAATCTTAAAAGTATTTTGCATTTTGTATTTAAATGCTTTTTTAAAACCATTTTGTACATCTCTGTTTAATAAACAATAAAACATTAACAATATTTTGTACCTAATTTTGCTGATATTTTATCTCCAGTTCTTTTATTTACGATGAAATAGTTAAAACATAACAAAATGAGACGTTTTGAGGTTAGAATTTGTTTACCAAATAGGACAGGTAAGAATGAAAATACCTTACGCAAAATGTACACGAAGTAAAGTGAGCTTACCTATGCATATTGTAAAACTAGCTTTTGCCCGAGGCTTCGTCCGTGCAGAAATATTTGCGCTAGACCTTTTTCCTCTCTCCGATCGAAAATGTTCAAAAACCAGCGAAATGCGAGTCGTACTGCACTTGCGTACGGACAATTTAAAAGCTTGTACTAAATTCTGCATACACTGTCAATTTGTGATGATGTAGTTTTTACATCTCGTCATCGTGTACATTCTGCTTGATTGAACATATGCTCATTTTCAGCCTAAACAGAACAGAACCCAAAACAATGATTTTTAAATTTTTTATTGTCTGTTTGTGCGTTCACAATCAAATCTCAATCTCAGAAACGGCTGCTATGTGGGTGCAGTTTTCACTAATTTGTTATGGTTTCTTTCTTCTAGGTTTCCTTTATGGTTTATTTTCTTTTAGGGTTTATTTTATCAGAATCAGCCCACTGTGTCATAACTAAGTCCATAATCACTCATTCACGGGCTCACTAAACGTCAAAATCTACTGGACCTACGAAGTTGAAATTTCGAGCAAGTATTATCCCGCAATCAGTCGGATGACTATTGAGCAGATAACTGGTGGTTGTCTCATGACGTGCAGAGCAGCTCCCCGGTGGAAGCTTCTCATCAATTCGTGGATGAGCCTTCACATCAGCTGATTCAGTTCTAGGATTCCTCGCCTCTTGGCGTCCTATCCGACGCAAAGTGAAAGAAAAGTTCCGAATGAATTCATTAGTGAATTGATCAAATGGTGTTGGATATTTTTATTCAGCAGCATTCACTCGAAAGAACATTCACTTGAGTGAACCGTCTGATATCACCTTAATGAACCAGAGTGTGTTGGCAAAACACGAACAGATACACACAGGGCCGAATTAACGTGGTTTAAGGGCCTTAGCAAGTTTGTATGAAGGTCCTGATATTTGGAAAGGTGGTTTTAAATATGTAGGACACGGCGTTTAAGAAAGGGAAATTAAACGGATTTAACCACAGAACCGGATTCAGGTTGTTTTAAGACTTTTGCATGTTTGTATGAAAGAAAACCTGTGGTTTTTTGTACAAGAAACCTAAAAAAGAAAGGAAGTAAGGGAAGGTTGGAAAGGAAGTAACCTAGTTAAATATGTAGGACGGGATTTTGACACAGGGCCGGATTAAACGGGGCCGTTTGTTAACACGGCGAGGAATGCTTAGAGGGCGGAGCGAAAACCAGCGCTGTGAAGAGGCAACTTAATTATGCTTGCATTCGCAGCAAATGCTTAGTCCGCTCCTTTGGCCACACTTATTTTTTTTACGCGTGGCAGTAACATTTTCTTTCATTCTTAATTAATGTAGCAAGTTATGAATAACTTTCAACATGAAAGTACCGTGAGACTCACACATAATTACAACACAACGGATAACTCACGTATAAAACGTAAACGTGTATCGTGTTCGTTTCGCTGCCGCCGGGGCGAGCGCTCCCTGATGAAGGGCTTCGAAATAGTCCGAAACAATTGTCGGAGCAATCCTTCGGCTTTTATACGTGAGTTATCCGTTGTGTTGTAATTAAGTTATGAATAAATTTGAGATATTTGAAAATATTGAGACGCTACCACCTATATCTTAAGATATCAGCAACTTAGCGGTGAAATGGGCCGTTAATATAACAAATACCTAATAAATAAAAGATTAAGAATTTGATAGCACTTTTATTCACTTGGTCCATGATTTACATCACACATTCAGTCGTCTATTTAAATCTAAAAGTGAAACTATTTGAACTGTGACCAACGATAGAACCTTCTCACAATTAAATTAATCAAGCATTACTTTTGAGGTGCGCACACACTGGTGTACCTAATCTGTATGGTAACGTTAAGTGTATCATTCAGTCGTTCAAGGCTTTGAGCAAATAAAAAGTCAAGATGAAATTCTGCGAACGGTAAAGTGAGACCGATATAAAGTGCGCCTCGCCGTGCACTTATTGATGTCTGACTGAACCTGTTTGTTTGGCAAAGTTTATACTACGTTATTTTAGCTTTAGAAAGAAGGTAAGCAATTTTGACATGTCTTTTTATCGAAAAACACTTTTTTAAAATCGGTAACCGGAAAATATAAACCAATAACAAAGCAAATCACAATATTCCAGGGATTTCGAATGGTAACTTGCTGTTATTATTTTTTTATACTTTTTTTTAATAAAAAGATATTTCAAGATTGTTTACCTTTTTTTTCTAATTGGCGTACCAACCAGTTTACTTGGCAAAGTTTAGTTGCGCTCGTGTGCGTGCAACTTTATACTTTGCGCACACGCCTAGGTGTAGTTTAAACCTATACGTAACGGCACGTAAGTCTAGCGATGACTAGTCAAGTGGAGGGGATGTGCGCACCCGCGGATGCCGTATTTTATACTTCATACGCATACCAGGTCATCGCTCGACTTACGTGCTGGCACTTATACCTCACTTAGCAGTTCAAAAACTCCGTCTTATCTTTTTATCTAGTATGAGTTTAAAGGGTGTCCAGACTATGCAACAGCAATGTGGAATTCGTTTATTGCATGTTACGTTTATTTGTAAAATAAAATACTACATTTATTGTAGTTTTTTAGTCAGTTACAATTCAAATGGTTGTCAACTGTATGTCAAGTTAATGCTTACATCAATCACATCGCATACAAATCATCAAATATGTCACATAAACAGCACTTCTTTTCTGAAGTCCGTTTAAAAGACGGCCGGCACACAAGGACTTTTCGAGGCGATACAGTAGCAATACGAGCAAAAATAACTGGTCACTTTTCATACAAATTTGTATGTACCTATTTGTATTATTTTTGCTCGTAAGTGTATTAAAGCGACTTTTGCACAATTTAAAAAATTAAATACATTACATGTAACAACTTACGAGCGTTTGCTCTAAGTAGCGGTAGCTTATAGGAAGAACAACGTAGACGGACAATATTATCCTGTAACCCACGCATATCGCGATCCATATCACGAAATACGACTATTGATTGCATAATCCATGCCAATGGATGCAGCAGTACCTAAAATTGGATCGATACAGTGCTCGAAATTCGACAAAACTTATTATTATTATAACAATCCTTCTTTTGTATGGAAATTTTCTTTTTGGTTACCTCGCACAAAAAAAAATAGCAGCTAAAAGGAGTTTTCCGATATTGTTAGGAAAGCTCTTTTAGGCACTGCACGCTACACGCTACTATCTAGCCAGGAAAGGCCCGCATTATGTGTAGGCTGTAAATAGTGTGCTACAGCATGAAGCAATATCGTGAGAATACCATTAACAAAACAACAATAATTAATTCTAAATTAATACACTCTGTGCTATTAACAAAAATGCAACATTGATTAAATAACATATACCTTACCTATACCTATGCATTTAGTGCAACCTGTGCATCTCCCATATTTTTAAACAAACGCTATCTACAATGGATATGGCAACATAAGCTTTAATAATAAATAGGACAATTTATTTATCCTCCGAAGAGAATTTTGGAAGCCGATAATTTGAGAGACGAATACGAACATAGATTACTCCAAGCGACTGGTCATCAAATAAGAGTAGGTACTGGACAACAAACGTCCAGTTATTTAATTACTTAATGTTTATATCACACATAAACTATCAACAAAAATTCGAGCCAGCAGCGACGAAAAAAAATCTATAATTTCTAAAACGTAATATTGAAATATTGACAATCACAAACATAAAATATCTTTAGTCAACTTTCAAGCTTCAGTCTTCAGGCTTATACATCACTAGAGAAAACTGTCTCCAACAGGATAACAAAGTCCGCACCATTAATGGAAGAAAGTCGTAAGTCACATTATGTCTTTTAATAAGACTTACCACTCCACTTCAACGAAGGATGCGATTTATATTGCACATATTACATTGGTCAAAGCATACATTTAGAATACACTCCTATTATATTAGATCGGGACTGTATTATCTGGGGGTCTACTCTCAAATCCGAAATATGATGTTCGTATCATACCATCCCTCTCACTCTAATATTAAACATAATGTGAGCCAGAAGACACGATACGATTTTCGAATTCGCGGGAGAATGAGGCCAGAGACAAGAGCTTCTAGTGTAAGTTTTTGACACGAAAAACGTATCGAACGCGTTCGTGTTAAACGTCTCAATTACTATGGGATAATTGACAGCGCCACTAGCGGTACGAAACAACAAACAGTTCTCATAGTATTTGACAATAACCGTTAAATTTTAACGCAAACATGATCGACACGTATTTTGCTATCGAAAAGTTACACAAAGATTAAAAAGTCCGCGCTCGTCCAAGAAAAGTAAGCCTTATTCCTTATGTTACTAGCTTCGCTTCAATAGCCACAAAATGTGTAAGAAAAATGACCTCGTCAATTTGTCTCGCCCTGATATATCATCATCAGCAGCCTATGTTCGTCCACTGCTGAACATAGGCCTCTCTCATGGCACGCCACTGAGCACGATCCTCGGCCACTCTCATCCAGCTCTTGCCAGCCGCCTTGCGGAGATCCTCGCTCCACCGAGTCTGAGGACGTCCTACGCTACGTTTGCCGATCCGTGGTCTCCACTCAAGAACTCGTCTGCCCCAACAGTTATCGGTTCTTCGAGTTAGATGACCGGCCCATTGCCACTTCAGCGTGCTAATGCGATAGCATACTGTAACTCTACGGGCCAAGCATTTAGATAGTACGGTGAAAAACTAAACTATATTTACTGTCGCATTGTAGGCAAAGCTTTCGCAGAGAGTCAAGAAAAATCCTGCAAGACGGATTGCGGAACTTGGTCGACGACTTCTATGCCGTTCGTATCACGGCCTGGCAATGTAATGAAACTTACTAAACTCTTCTTGCAAGTCTAATCTCCCCAGTCCAAATCTTTCTACATATTCCACATTCCAATTTCAAAATTATGCGAATCATAGAAAGTTACTATTTCAAAATTAAAACGTAATACATTGGGTTTTAAGCTAAACCGGGCTTGACAATTTTACAGCGTGGTGAGGTGTCTAGCATATCACTGCGTGCAGGTAATCAATTGACGTTTATTAAAATTATCACATTTTATATATTTATTAATACTCATAATATGTTCGGATCTGAATGAATATAGCTAATGGAATATAGTAGGGGTGAATAACACGCACGGCTACACAATAATTTAACTATTGCTAAAAAGTGGTGTACGAATTATTATTTTTTTAGATAAGTAGATTTCCAACGATTGATATTCAACGTGTCCATATTTCCCCTTATCACAATCAATCAATGATGTGAAATAAAATATAACCCACACTTTTTCCTCCAAAGAACAAATGAAATAAACATATTATATCTACTTATAAAAATGCATTCAAGGGGTATATTCTAACAGTCTTGCTTGATTAAGACCTCCCAAATCCATTATTAAGTCAAGAACAGTTTACACATTCAAGTAATATCGTGAATAGTTTTGCCCGATCTTATGACGGATTATTCGTAAAGAATTTCATTTATTTTATCTTAGAAGGTAAAGACTGGTAGCAACCATCTATTAACCTATACCTATAATAACAAATAAACATCAATCGCTCCAAATTATGGCAGCAAAACAATACTCAGTCGCTCTGAGTCGTAGTCGCGCACGACTTCAAACGATCTGGGGCCTTACCATGACGTTTTAACGCGACTCAGTTTAGGTTCGCTCGCTATCAGATTCATACTATAAGTGACAGCTAAAACTTGAACTGAGTCGGAATTAGGACGTCATGGTAGCGATGTATTGAATGTGTGAACTGGTCTAGCTCGATAGCATAAAGAGTTACAGTAATAAATAAAACATGAGTTGTTCTTTAGTACAAGGAGTAAAGCTTAAGCCTCTAGATGCGTTCATCTCCTCAGATCCACCATTTCGACTGGCGCCGAGTTGTCGATACGAATGTGGTTGACAGTCTGAAATATACCACAAACTTATAATTATAACTATAATACAAACAATACGAGTACAAGCTACGAATACTATAGCTATTTATAATAATTATAATAAAGCGCTAAGTATTGAGACAAATAAATTTCAATTTATGTTTGGAGAATTTCTACTAAATCAATTTGGTATGATTTGTGGGTAGGAAAAAGTAAAAGCCGCGGTAAACTAGTGGTTTCACATATGGCATCCTATAGAGAGGTCGTGGATTCGATAATTTTATTTCATATGAATTGTATGTCCCTTTTTGTACCAAAATTTTCGTTGGTCATAATAATCGTTAGTCATAATTTTTTTGGTCATAACACATGAAACCGTGCAATTTTCAGAAATTTTGAAAAAGCCATCAGAATGTAGTAGGTTAGGTTAGGTAAGATTACTATCAATTCTGAAAAAAATATTTACTGTTTCAGAAATAAAACGCTTTATGACTATGACTAACGAAAGTTATGACAAACCGTACATCTGGAACATAAATTTTATGGGACAAGAGATAGACCCATTGTATGACGTTTCCATAGTATTAGGTTGTTTGCTCTATGGGAGAATAAGTCCTGTGTGTGGCATATAAGCATATAATATCAGTAATATGACTTACGTAGAAGAGCGGCGGGTCGTTCGGGTGCGGATGGAAGCCGCTCTGCCGGCAGTTGGTGATGTACTGCATGCCGTAGTCGGGTGTCAGGGCGAAGTAACCCGTCCTTGGAACATTACACACAGGTACAGCTTACGGCAAACTTCTTGAGCAAGAACGACGTGGAAGGGGTAAGTTCGCGCATGTACTTTTATACCAGAGACGCTAAATTCACTTCTGCGCATTCAAGGTCAGGCTCAAGATGTTTGCCGGCAACTGTACTATTGTTACCATTAATTCAAGTCCCTGGGCGACCGAGCAAAATGCTCTTACAAATATCGTGTTTTTTGGAGATTATATTGCGTATTGGTTGCGTTGATAAAGCACTCAATAATATTCCCACAAAAGAAGAAACTTGAAAAAAAGCCTTCACCTGGGCTCGAACCGGGGTCATCTGGTTTCACGACCGCCCGATCGGACCAAATTTCATGAAAATCGTTGGAGCCGTTTCCGAGATCCAGATTTTATATATACACGAGAATTGCTCGTTTAAAGGTATTAGATTAGATAGATAGATAAGGCGTTATTTTGAGGAGGTCCACACTAATGAGCAAAAATATTTACCTGCTACTCCTCTCCCACGAATTATCACTATTTCATGCAAATGGATTTATATAAATATCACCACCACCACCACCAGCCTATATACGTCCCACTGCTGGGCACAGGCCTCCTCTCAGAATGAGAGGGCTTGGGCTATAGTTCCCACGCGGGCCCAGTGCGGATTGGGAACTTCACACACACCATTGAATTGCTTCGCAGTTGTGTGCAGGTTTCCTCACGATGTTTTCCTTCACCGAAAAGCTCATGGTAAATTTCAAATGAGATATCGCACATAAATTCCGAAAAACTCAGAGGTGCGAGCCCGGGATTCGAACCCACAACCCTCGCTTAAGAGGCCACAGGTCAAACCACTAGGCTACCACGGCTTTTTACTTATAAATATGTAAACTCTTTATTGGAACACAAAAACCAAAAAATTTAAAATATATAACACAACAACAAATAGATAGCCCATCGAAGGAGAGGACGAAAATCATAGGAATCATTATATTATAGGCGATGCGGCTAGCAACCAGGGCCGGATTTACCATAGAGGCTAAAAAAGCTGAAGCCTAGGGCGGCAAAATTGGCGCAAATAAAAAATTACAGAAAAAAAAGTAAGGCTGCGTACACGAGTGGGGCGGCAAAAATTTAACAGCTTTGGGGCGGCAAATGTCCAGGACTGCTAGCAACCGTATAGCAATGATTGAAATTCAAATTGTAATTTATCATATTCAAATTTTGATACTATTTTCTAACAACGCAACAATGAGCGTCGTATAGCTAGAAGCATCCAAGTCGGTCAAATAGTTCGGTACACCACAGTAATAGTAGCCATAGTAGGTATGGCAATGAATGAAATTCAAAGACCTAATATCAAATTAAAGAGTCATGTGTACTCACTCGTTGTACTTAGGCGCTGCGACGATGGCTATTGCCTCGGGCATCATGAGCTGGTAGGAGCACTGTGTGTGTAGATCCACCGAGGACAGGAACGCCGTCTGCGTCGGATGCGTCTGCAATTCACAACAATCATAATGAACTAACAACATGAAACTAACGTGAAACTCACACATAATTACAACACACCAGATAACTCACGTATAAAAGCCGAAGGATTGCTCCGACAATTGTTTCGGACTCATAATGAATAAATAAATAAATAAAATTCATTTTACTACCACAACATAAACATATAGAGGTTAAGTTGACAACAGATTCAACGCAAGGCGGGTACCCGGTTACATGAAACCAGCGCTGGTTTTCAGTCTGATCCATTTAGCGGAGGCTAGTTGTAACAAAAAGGGAGGTTTAAAAATTAAATATGGAAAGACGAAAAGAAAAAAAACTATTATTCTAAATTTCTAAACGACACTGAAAATTAGAACACAGAAAAATCCGAAAAGTAAAGCTATGGCCGGGAATCGAACCCGGGTCCTCGTCATTCCGTGACGCGTGCTATACCCCTACACCACCCATAGCAGGTATTAAAAATACCTATAGATATTATTCTAAATTAAAAAGAACAAAAAAAATATGCTACACAAGCCGTGGTAGCCTAGTGGTTTGACCTGTGGCCTCTCAAGCCAAGGATCGTTGGTTCGAAACTTGGGCTCGCACCTCTGAATTTTTCGAAATTTATGTGCGGAATTACATTTGAAATTTGCCATAAGCTTTCTGGTGAAGGAAAACATCGTGAGGAAACTTGCACACATCTGCGAAGCAGTCCCTATCGACTGAAACTATCTCTGTACCAAATATCATTAAAATTGGTGCAGGGGTTTAGGCGTGAAAGCGTAACAGACAGACATATATAGACAGTTACTATCGCATTTATAATATTAGTAGAGATTAGTAGTTTTAGTGGTCTATTAATGTTCTAAATTCTACAACCTGTTCTAAAGGGGTCTATATTTTGTCCCATAAAATTGAAGTTCCGAATGTACGGTTTGTCATAATTTTCGTTAGTCATAAAGCGTTTTATTTTTGAAACAGAACTAAAGAACTTGGCTCAGGGACCCAAATAGGGTCTTGGCCTCCGAAACGAGAGCACGCCATCTGTCCCGATCGTGCTGCAGCTGCTTGGGCCTGGACACTAACTCAAAAAGAGGTATATCAACTCCTCGTAGC
This sequence comes from Pandemis heparana, assembly GCA_963854515.1. Classification (NCBI taxonomy): domain Eukaryota; kingdom Metazoa; phylum Arthropoda; class Insecta; order Lepidoptera; family Tortricidae; genus Pandemis; species Pandemis heparana. Next base: position 5,022,396 of record OY978011.1, on the reverse strand, counting down.
GGTAAGGAAAGTTTTGCGTAAGATTTCTGAAACAGTAAATACTTTTTTCAGATATGATAGTAAACTAACCAAACCTAACCTAACCTGCTACATTCGGGTGGCATTTCTAAAATTTCAAAAAAATGCACGGTTTCATGTGTTATGACCAAAAAAAATATGACTAACGATTATTATGACCAACGAAAATTATGGGATAAAGAGGCTAAAGACGTCCTAAAAAGGTGCTATAGATGTGTTAAGTGTTATACGTGCCGGCACGTAAGTCTAGCGATGACGAGTCACGTAGAGGGGATCTGCGCAGCCACGGATACCGTATTTTATACTTCTGCGCATACAAGGTCATCGCTAGACTTAAGTGCCGGCACTTATACTCACGTGTATCCATCCGAGCGTGATCAGGTTGTGCTGGTCCTGGTAGAGGAAGATGTCCTCCTCGTTGTTGGTGCTGCACGAGTCGGGCGTGCCCGTCTGCTGCGGGACTATCACGTGCGTGATCTTCAGCTGGTCGCGCTCCTGCAACAAAGTGCGTTTTAACTCTATATAAGCGTTTAAGTTGCGCTCTCTCTCGCACAAGGTGCGCTCTCTCTCTACTGTAATTTAACCTAACGTAAGCCTATTTTATGTAAAAAAAAAAAGCGACGGGTAGCACTCCGGGAGTGCCGGCAGAAGTGAAATCTACACACATGCACACTCGCGCTAAAAAAAAAAAAAAAACTTTCTCTACACGAGATTCGAACTGCGGTCACTTGAGAGAACGCACTGTTATTCCACACCTTATACCACTAAACCAAACGCACATACGTTAAAGCGACGAAATCAACATACACTACAAAAATCGAACGCGACTCTAGCTTCATTCGTATTTCAAAATAAGCTCTTAGAGGATCCTGTTATCCTGGTACTTAAACTCTCCCTCCGTCTTACGCCTGACGCGAGTTTAACATTTTTTACCCAACCCAAAAAGCGCTCAACGCCGCTAAAGAAGTTCTCACTTCAAAAAACCTATATATCCTGCAAGCTTCTGCTTACCAGTACGCCGGCTAGCACGCCGCACGTCTCCACGTCGCGCGCCGTGTTGGGCGCGGCCAGCCGCGTGAAGTGCGCCAGCAGCGCCGCGGGCACCAGCACCGGCCGCAACCGCCCGACGGACAATGACCCCGAATACTCCGACGAGCCGTCGTCCCTTCGAAACAACAGACAGGCACTTTGCAAGACGAAGGAATGTATTAGACTTTTAAAGAAGTGTCTACGGTTTAGGCGCATAAAGTCCCACTCGCATAATGTCCCTTTGTCCCTTTCGCGAAATGTCCCTTTCCTAAATGCCTCTTACGCAAAACAAATAAATTTCGAAAAATTATCATTTTTTTTATTATTATTTATTAATTATTTTCGATTAATTTTCGAAATAAATGTATTTGTATTTGTATTTGTATTTTGCAAAACGACCCTTCTGCAAAAGGGCTCGTTCGCAAAACGTCCCTTTCGCAAAATGGCCCGTTCGCAAAATGATCCTTGTCCCATGAGAAAACTCCTGCCCCCTTATTCATAAACGTACTATAGGCTTCTGCTAACTTAGTAATCGTTTGTCCTTATCTGTCACTTTGCGATTTACCTTTCACAGATAAGGACAAACGATTGTTAAGTTAGCACAAGCCAATAGAGCGTTTATGAATAAGAGGGTTAGTCTCCACTTCGACCTAGTATAGAACTTTAGACTTGTAAAGAAAATCCTACAAGTTGCGTTGCATTGCAGCGTTACGTCAGCTTTTCCCTTCATCACCTGGCAATGTAATGACAATTTTTTTTTTCTAAAATTTTTACGAGGCACTTAGTGCATCTGCACCTGTGTGACTATGCCAGCCTCATTGGATGTCTCTTGGGTCAGATTCATCAAACACTCCTCTACCTACTACCAGTGAGTGTACCAGATTCTCTGGCAGCAAAGGAGTATTTCATGAACCTGTATATTCGTATTGCATTTTCTGATGCCGGAAAACTTAATGTTGTGTTAACTGCACCATTGAACAGGCTCACATCAGCCAAGTACCTCTCTCGTATTACTAATGAAACTTGCATATGTTTTGTCGCTTGTGTAAAGCTTAGGAGTGAGTGAGACTGACTGCGGCATGGGCTGCGACGGCGGTATGAGCGGCGGCGCGGGCCGGTAGTGGTGCGGCGGCGCGCGCGGCGGCGAGTGCGCGAAGTCGTCCGGGTACAGCACCCCGTCCACAGGCGGCGCGCTCGGCGTCGACGCCCACTGCTCCTGCACAACATAAGCCGGATTAGGTCCGGTTCTTCAATCATCAGATAGGCTTTATTAGACGAACAGGGGCCTAACCATGACGTTCTAATTACGACTCAGTTCAGGTTTTACCTGTCACTTTTAGTATGAATCTGACAGCGAGCGAACCTACACTGAATCGCAGACATGGTAAAGCCCCTGGCTGTTGAATCAAATATAGCCTATCATCAGGGATAATGTAGGATTGTAATGGTGAAAGAATTTTTCAAATCTGTTCAGTAGTTTCGGAGCCTATTCAATTCAAAAAAACAATAAAACAATCAAATCTTTCCTCTTTATAATATAAGTATAGATAGATAATTATAGATAACTCTATGGGTCGGGTAAGTACATATCTGAGGATTGGAAAATCGTCTCTTGTAGAATAGGGTCAATAGGCCAGTCAACAAACTTTTTAATCTAATATACTCTGCTCTTGTTATAAGCATTACCAGCACAAAATGTTGAGTTAAACCTCTCATTTTAAACAGTCACATACCGTATCCCGCAGGTGGGGTGTGGTGGGGTGATGGTCTCGCTTGTCTTCGTCAGCCTGCAGACGCTCCGCTAACTTAGCATCGTCCTGCTCTTGCTTTCTTCTCTGCTCTTCTGCTATACGTCGCTTAACCTTTTATATTGTATAAGAATGGAATGTTAGTGTTCGATCGCACTTTCGCTTCCAGTAACCTTTATTAATCTGGAGAATTTATTTAGTGTAAGTAGAATACAATACAATACAAATTCATTGAACACCAAAAATGGGTACAGTAACATTACAGTAATAAAGAAAAAGGTAGACAATAGACAGTTTTATTGCTTAATAGAGATCTCTACCAGACAACCAATTAGAAAACTGCAATACCAATAGGTACCAAGTAGAACTGTGCAATATGAACTTAAAATTTCTTCAAATTTTTAACTTCCGAGTTTAAGGTACAAACAACAACAAGGTAAAAGGACAAAAGGGAAAAGGGAAAAAAAGAAGAAGGAAGGAAGAAAAAAAAAAGGAAGGAGGTAAAGGGGAAAGAGGGGGGAAGGTTGCATCTTTTTAGACCATCACTATCAATTCATTAGCATGTAACACTACACAAGTAGAGAGAACCACAACAAAAGAATACAAACCTCATTTTCTTGATACAACTTGTGCTCTTTGGCAAATTGGTCTAACAGTTTTTCCTTCAACTTCTCCGCTTTAGGCATGACCTCCTTCAGCTTGGTTTGGTTGACACTTTTCACTTCGGCAGGGACTGATACATACTCCGGATGCTTCCGCATTTTCTCCAGGAACAGTGTCATAAATTTCATGTACAATATGTATGCGTTTTCGAGACTGCCCTCTGCTAAGTATACATTTGCCATTCTGACCATTTCTAGACCTGATCTGTAATACCTGCAAGTTGATATGACATTAGAGAAAAAATAAAAACAAGGATGTAGCTGTAGCAAGGGCATGCAGTGATCTTTTTTTTGTTTATCTTATATTTTAAAGAGGCTTTATTAAACAGGGGTGACTGTGTCAGCCTCATGGGAGGACTCATGTAGTGATCTTAAACTCTTCTTTGCCCACCCTAGAAAAAATCCCTAACAATGTCAATGCTGACGAATTAAGCAGTAAGTTTGTTCTTTATCTTCCTTCACTCATGCTTAAATATTTGCAGGCAGAGTTTAACTAAGTAAAACAGATACTTCAGAAAATATGTGAATTTATATAAACAATTCGAGACTTTAGCTTTTTGAAATGCCACAAGACTTCATTCCTAAAATTTTATACCAAATGCAAGAAACACATTGACAAGTGTCTTTATGTTTGAAAAAAATCACATGCATGTTATAATGTATGTAATGTTCTTATTGTAACTCTATTTCGGTGATTGCGTCGAAATAATACTAAAAAAACAAAGCAAAAACATGAACAGTCATAAGCATCAGCTGCAACTTTCCTATGAGTCATGATAACATGACATGTAAGAAATTAAATTCAAACCAGCAACTAGACAATATTACTCTATTTTAGACAATGGGTGCACGACCCTGAAAAATAATACTGGTTTGCAGTAAAGTAAAACAATAGGTCTAGTCTGAGTAAAACCTGGCCAGCAAAACTCACGGCTGCAAGCTAGTTTACATACCGTCATATTGCCCGCCTTAAAATAATAGTACAATGGAGGACTTACCTCCGAGGAGGTACGTTAGGATCGACCTCAACCATCGCCCCGTAGGTAGCCAGTTGCTTCACGCGTGCTGATGGTTCCAAAGACGCTAAGTCCACATGTGGTTTAGGCCGCTTCACTTCGTTTTGCATCGTTTGATGAATAATAAAAACACTCAATGATAAGATATAAATATTATTAATCAATACTGTTACAGAAGATGCAATAAATTGATAATAATCGCGTTTTGTAGTGTTGAGTGTTGACACTGCTATTTAGGTCTATTTGACAAAATAAAATATTCCATTCATTCGTTATATGTCATATGTCAATGTCAATGTCAATCTGACAATCATTTTTTTCTTCCTTGTAGAAAAGCCTAACAAAACTAAACCCATACAGCAATACGTCGGCCTTTACCCGTTGTCCACCTATAGTTTATCCACCTGGTTCTAGACGGAGCTCCTTTTTCTGGGTACCTATTTTGCATTTCGGGCAACTGAAGATACCTAACTAAACTAACCTACCTATTATTTTATGTATAAAAATAAATGTTATTGCGTGATTCAAAATAATGGCATCATTCTTACCGAGTGGACAAATAAGGTGGACCACTGGTAAAAAGGTGCGACCACAACGCCGCTTAAAAAACGGTGACGTTACGGAATCGCAAATGTATGAAGAAACTGTGAGAAAACGTGACGTAGGCGTCACTGCGTATACGCGGCAGTTTGGTCGCAACCTAAGTCCCTCAATACGACTGATGCAGGGAGGATATAGAAAAAATGTTTTCCCTTTTTTATTTATACATTTAAAAACTTTTTGGCCCTTGCCATGTTTCGGATTTTCGTTACGGGTGGGTACTTACTAACTTATTTTACTGGCAAATGAGTAGTTTTGCTAGAGAGACAGCGCAGAGCAGTCAGCGGTTTCTCGGGCTCGGGCGGAGGTAGCAAACACAAGAGGAAACTTTCGTTGCCTACTACCTATCACATAATCATAATAATATTACCTAATCATTTCTTTCTACGAAGTAAACAGAAATTAGGGTAACAAAAACCATAGGCCACGTTTAGCGTGTTTGAGAGCAGAAAAAAGAACAAAAATTTGTAGAATTTATAGGTAAGTAGGTACTCGACACCCAAAGTGGCCAAAAAGTTAGCAACACGACCTTATTTCAACGGGTAATAATGATGCGTTGCGAACTGTTTGGCTTCTTTGGGTGCCACGAACTATTTGACGCTGACAGTACCAGAGCCGTTTCTCTTCCCATGCCGTTCGTAAAAGCCCACGCCACCAAGGGAATGGCAAATTTTAGGAATTGTGTAATAAGTAAATATAGGGATGGGTTGCTACCATCAGTATTTTGACACCCATTGCCAAATTTCAACACGATTGGTAAAAGCTGTTACACCGGAAGTGAAGAAGTAGGAAACAGAAAGACAGAGAGTCATACTTAGTTACTTTCACATTTATAATATTAAGTAGCGATAAGGATAACATGTACTTACTGGGGCCATTCTCTTAAAAGTTGTTAGGGAGAAAAAAAAACATAAAATTATGTATTTTAATAACAATGAACTTCGTTTTATTTCCAACCTAGTGCAGTAATACCTTCATTATCTTCGCAAAATAAAGCCTGATTAAAACACTTAGTTTTATTGGACATTATTTTTACTTCTCAAAAATAGCGAGTCACAATTTTAATTGTACCTTGTCAGTCTAGCTACACATAAAAGGTCATTCCTAAGGATTGGTAAACATATTATGTTGTGACGATGTGGCCCCAATGTAATAAAAAATGACAAATTACACTCCACCATAAGGGGCATAAGGTCGACGGAGGGTTCCTACTCCTGTAGGCTTATTGTCTAACTCGCCCGCAATCGCCATCGTGTTCATTTTGACAGTTCATGTATGGGCTGACAATTGGCATCCGAATCAGCTAGCTGTCACATTCATACAAGAACTGTCAAAATGAACACGATGGCGATTGCGAGCGAGTTAGACAATAAGCCCACTGTTCGGTTTGCCCTTCGGCCATTTGAGAATACCTGATCCTTAGTGAGGATTTATTTCTATAATAAATACATACCTACCACCTACCTTACCTCACCTCCTCCCTCACCGCCCTCACGTCTTTTCTTGACTGACTCTTGAAACTACTTGAAATAAAATGAACACAAACTATTTACCTTGCTACTCCGCTACTTACGGGAGGGAGGGCTTGCATGCAAAACGTATATATTTCGCACAAGCTTGGTTATCTTGCACATAAGTAGCGAAGTAGGAAGGTAAATATTTTGTGTTCATTGAAATGGACCTCCGCAAAGTAACGCTTGATTCAATAAAATATTTACTTGAAATAGCATAGAACTAAGCGCAATAAAATTAGTCTCAGCCTGCTTAGGCAATTAGGCGGCTGCAGAGAGCCATCGCTAGTTAAAAGTGACCAACTACACACTGTTGCGATCACCACAAGTTGTTAGTATTCGGGGTTCCAATTTCTATTCGTTTTGCCCTTCCGCCATTTGAAGATACCTGACAAATCTAACCTAGTTGTAATACAGTGAGGATTTGTGGGACCACGAGAACTAACCTACCCTTTATTTACAGATACCTCTATAACAAATAAAGAAACAGATCAACATTGGGCACCAAAATATAGTAGACACACACATTATACAGCATGTGAAGCAGTTAGCGCAACAGCTATGCCACTGTAAGAAGCAAGGATATAAGCCAGGCCACCATTTATAAATCCAGAAACACGGTCTCTTTCTAAGGGTACGAACCCATATTTGATCGCATTTTACCGGTTCATCACCCCAAGCTTCGTCTTCTGCATCTTGAATTGTCTTCAGCAATCCTTTTCTTTCCTCGTCCTTCTTTTTATTTTTCTTTTTCTTTTTCTTCTTTTTTTTCGCCTTCGATTTTTTAGCAATTTTCTTTTTCTTTTTCTTCTTTTTTTTCTTACCTTTCTTGTCCGCACCATATTGTACTAAGCCGACACTGCTAGGATTTAAGTCGGGTTTGATAGTCTGGCAACATACCCGGCAAGGCTTTTTGGTCGGTCTCGGATCTGTGCATGGCCTGATCTCGCCCTTCTTTACGGGGCGCTGCGTCGTGCTCGTGTTTGGCATTGGAGTAGCTAATTCCTTGCTAAACTTAACCGCCTTTTTTTCTTTTTTGCCTTTTTTTGATGATTTATTGTCTTCATTTGTTAAAGATGTAGTTTTCCCTTCTGTTTTAACTGGCATTACTGTTGTAGGACAAACATTTCGGTACGATCTGTTCTTTCTTTTGCAGGTGACCCCATAGCAGTTTAGTGGCTTCATTAACCAACCCCGTAAAGCGCCACCATAGAACATCCGGTATTGCTGACTTGGGTCGGGGTGCTTTACGCCATATGTTTTAATTGCACATGGTGGTATTCTTATCGGATATTCGTCACAGTCTCCATTAGATACTTTTTTGCCCGACTCTTTCGATGCTGTTTTTTTTTTTTTAAGTGAACTACAATGTGATTCTGCTATTTTCGGACTTGACGGTAGTGCCGATTTACAAGCACAACTGACTGCTTGCCTGATGGAACACCAATTATTATCAATTGTATTTGTTAGTGCTTTTGGAGCACGATTAAAATGACAGAGGTTTCGTTCACGGGGTTTGCGGATGTTGCAATTATTTTGAGTAGATTGTTTGGACAAATTCGGTACTGCCTGATGTGGTCTCAGGGGATAAGTTACTAGCCAGCACAGTGAAAAGAGCAGAACACACGGGAAAAAAACAATTCCAGCGATGCCATAGCAAAAATATTTAAAAAAACCCGTTTTGTGTGCATTTGCAGGGGATGGCTTGGATTGCGATCGTTCCGACCGTGTTCTTTTCGGCGTTGTTGATCGAGTCTTCGTGGTTACCGAACATGCACATGTTTGTTTCGTTTCTGTGTCTATAGAACTTGTCTTTGTTGACTTTTGTTCAGATTGATGGCAACAGAGTTTAGCACTAGTTTTCTTTGTAGTTGTCTTACTTTCTGAGATGTTTTTGGGACAAGAATTTGTTGGCGTCGGCTCGCGTTCGCGTATTTTCTTTGACTTGGCTTCGGTTGCTATTTTATTAGCACGCCCTGACTCGTTTTCGTAATGAACAGTTGACGCCTTCTGGCAAACGTGTGCATGGCCCACAGACGGGCAGGGCTGACTGCAGATCGGCATAAATCTGGGGTCAGGTTTTTTATAATCTTTGAAATTTATCGTAGTTAATGACTGAGAACATTTCTCTCCATGGTCCTGAGGTGGTAGCTGGTATTTAATTTTAGTTTTTTGCTCCTGTGGAAATCCTATTACATTTAAATGGGGAAGATGGGTGCAGTTGTAGCTGGAGGGACTTTCCTCATCACAGAAGTCACCCATATTAGCGACGGGGAAGTGATCGCAGGTCGGCGTGTCTTTTTCTCGTGGTTTTTTCTTTTTACTGAATATGTTACATTTTCTACTGCAGTCACCACTTGATTGAAAATACACAGCTGGATTATTTTTGAACACGTTTTGTTGATAATAGTCATTCTTATACAACGAGTCAAAGTCGTCACGGAATTCGCGGGCGTGGTATGCATAGTGGTCTGGTGGCTGATAATAAGTCCTGCGTCGTCGTGGGATCTTGGTCGTTTCGCTGGTATAAATCACTTTAACATCTTTTTGCCATCTGTGGTTCTGTATTTTTCTTTTCTCTCTATTAATTTTAGCTATATCTTTAAAGTTCTTGTCTTTAGCGTTGACTTGACCACTGTCTATAAGTTTATCAGGAAACGTATTGTCTTGTGATGTGATCATTCGGTTGAAGTCTTTGGCACTAATTGTGTTGATGATTTGCCTTGGGGCTTTACCTGAAAGAAGTAACTATGATTGTGTTGTAGATGAAACTTTCTCCTGAGCATGGAAATTAGACAATTATTTAAGTACGTATAAAACCCGTGGTAGCCTAGTGGTTTGACCTGTGCCCTCTCAAGCAGAGGGTCGCGGGTTCGAATCCCGGGCACGCACCTCTGAGTTTTTCGGAATTTATGTGCGAAATTACATTTGAAATTTACCATGAGCTTTTCGGTGACGGAAAACATCGTGAGGAGACCGGATCAATCCCAATAAGGCTTATTTACCCTTCTGGGTTGGAAGGTCAGATGGCAGTCGCTACTGTAAAAACTAGTGCCTAAGCCAAATCTTGGGATTAGGTTGTCAAAACGGACCCCAGGCTTGCTGAGCCGTGGCAAATGTCGGGAAAAACGCTAGAAGATGATTTAAGTAAGTACGTACTTTCGCTAGCTTTTTTCGCCATTATTTCAGTGCTTGACTTGCTGAGCCTCGCCGTCTGGGGCTTGGATGCCGAGTGCGTTGCGTCTGGTGCATCGGAGTGCTTATACTCACTACTTAATGCATATTTGACCGGCTTCGGTTCTTCTGGCACAGAAGGAATTTCAATTCGGGGGTCCGGATTCTCAACACTTGCATTATTGTTGAAAGTTATTAGGCGGAACCTATAATTCAAATTGTCGTCATTCATTATGCCAACAAAATGTATCTAGTAACACCAATGATATACAAAGCGTAAAATTCTTTCTAATTAATAAAATCTTCATTTAATATTAAATACATAGCATTTAAAAATAAAACATTCCTTAAAAATAAACTGATAAAAACATAATGTAAACAATGTCAAGTTGGTGATTTTGACAAGAATAAAAATGTAGATTATGAATTTCTTCGAAATTAGAAAGAAGGATGTATTTTGTCTGTTATTAGTTAAGTCTTTCCTAATTTTCCCAAGCCTTCCCACATTTTTCCCTCCTGGTGCTAGCGGTACACCCTGAAATTCAGTAAATCTGTATATATAAAACTGTTCCGTTACTAAGTGACTGACAGACAACGCACAGCCTAAACCACTGGACTTAGAAACTTGAAATTTGGCACACATATACCTTGAGTATCCCAGAGGAGCACTAAGAAGGGTTTTTCGAAATTCCCACGGGATAGGGAAAAAACGGGATTTTTCGTTTTACAGGTCGTAGAAAGCTGAAATTTGGCAAGTGGGTTGCTTGGGGAGTGTAGGGTAGCATTAAGAGAGCATTTACCGAAATTCTTACGGAAACGGGAAAAAAACGGGATTGAAATAGGTACCAACCTACAAGCGAAAGAAGCCGCGGGCAAAAGCTATTTGAAAATAAATGAAGTCTACGCGGACGAAGTCGCGGGCAAAAGCTAGTAGCTGCATATGGCGTTAAAAGAATGAAAATCGGAACGATCTTTAGGCCATAAGACTCAAACCAGTGTCACAAAAAAAAAAGAAGAGGAGTTATGACGTCATCTTTTTTTGTATGGGAATATTATTTTTTTGTTCTGAAACCTATCGTGTGTGGTATCTAATAAAAGGGCTTACTAAGCCGATTCTAAAAAAATATATCACATCATTATATTTCAGTCACTTGTTGTAAATAAAAATAAAAATCATTTTCAAAACATACCAAGTTTGGGCTCCTCCAGCCAGATATGATACGGTTAAATCATTATTTTTGTACAATATGTATACCTAAAAGGATATGTAATAGTCTCATATTTAACCTCAAGAATTATATTTACATGAAACTTATTGCCAATTTTTATTTTGCTCATTATTTAGCAATTATTATTACCTACTTTTTGGTTTGTTTTTGATTCAAATGTTTGTCGTGAGCATGTAATGTACCCCGCTGCCACTCCCTGCCTGGATAATAGAACTAAGTATAAAAAAAATCAATTATCGTAAATAATCAAGTAAGTGTCAGTCACTAACACCACTTAACACTAACCGAGAACATTCGTCATGAATGGACCGTTAAGATGGTGGAATGGTGGCTGCAGGTACCGTATACCATGCAGGTCTAGGTACGGTACCTGCAGCCTGCGCTTTATTCTAAGAAATTTAAGTATTCCTCCACTTAAATTTCGAAAAATTCAGAATGCGAGCCCACAATTTTTTGATTATAAGTTCAAAACAACTACCTACTTAGGCTTGTTTCACTCGGTTTAAGTATTGTGAAAAGCAACAGCTATTGAATGGGTAATGAATGGCAATTGATACATAACAATAAATCGTTAAAAAATAATGTACTTAATTAATTTATTATCATCCTTATATCCTACTACAAGTACCTACTTGCACGGCGTGAAACAGGGTTTACAATACTTTAATACAGTAGCTTTTCAAAGACAGGTCTAATTACAAGAGAAAAATATTCTTTTCAAGCAATACAAACATGGAATACAAATACACGCTACCCCTACGCAAACCAGGCACAGACTGAGGATCTTCCATGGAGACTTAACCAGATTTGGCATTTTGAACGGAAGTTTCGGTATCTCCGGGGAAGCAGGGCGGCCGCAGTCACCGAATCCATTCATCATTTCTTGTCCAGTAGACAATTGTATAATTTGGCCCTCCATGGTTTGGCAACACGGGAAGGACAGTGGGGGTAAACAAATCTTTGGTGGAGCGTTCACGATACCCAACATATTCCCTGAACATAATGGCGGAAAAGGTTTTATCTTATTCCCGAAACGCAAAGGCGAATTATTATTATTATCTGAATAAAAAGGCGGGTGCAGAGTCGGGCCAGCGGCACAGCACCTACTGTCAAGTCTTTCGTTTGTCGGCTGTTTTGTCTGTCGTTTGCATTTTTCATCTATCATCTCTTGTAGAATTTTTTGAAGTCTCATTATTTCAAGGTCGGAGTCACAAGTAGTAGTATTAAAACGGTCACTAGAGGGACTACTGTCTCTGGGGGAAGATTGTGGTTTCCTTTTCGGTTTAGGTTTTGGATTACGAGTCGGTTTGGGTCTTGGATAACATATCGGCTTGGGTCTGGGTGTGCACATGGGGACACGACTATCTGTTTTTGAAATTTTCTTTTTCAGTGTAAATTTTTTAGGCGGCTTTCTAAGCGGTTTTTCTTTGGGTGTTAATGAGACTTGTGACGTCTTTACTGGGTCTCCTTTTATTTCCTGGATTACCAATGGGATTTGTGGCTCCATGCCCGCTTGTGCTTCGTACTCCGAGACTGTTCGCCTGCATACAGATATACTACAGACGTCACCTGACGACCTGTCTTGGTTTATGGAATCTGGTTTTTTTTTGTTCGTTGACCTGTCATGAGTCTGTGACTTCTTCACCGCCACTGTTCTTATTCGCTTGCAACACGCTTGTACTGGTGGCTTCTCTGCTGGATTAGTTTTTATTCGCTTGCGTACCGGTCTGGTATACGACCTCTTTGCTGGAATTGTTTTTAGGAGTACTCGCTTGCATGAAGTGCATCCTCGGCCTGATGACTTGATTGGTACACATTGGCAATTCGTTTTAGGTGATTTCTTGGAGTTGCAACGACATAGCCGTACTACTCGTGTCTCGCTCCGTGGTTCTGTTTTTGTCCTTCTTGGTTTTTTTACTTTCATCTTGGTTTTCTTTGGTAGTTGTTTTTGTAGTTTCTCCTTCTGTTTTTGCTTCTTCACCGGTTTATTTTCTGGCTTCTCTTTTGATTTTAGTTTTGGTTTCTTTATCAATTTTGGTTTGGACTCCTTTTTTGGATTTGGTTTTTTTATCACTTTTGGTTTTATATTTACTATCGGTTTTGGCTTGGATTTGTTTATTTGTTTTGGTTTTGGCTCCTTTATTGATTTTGGCTTCTTCCTCGGCTTTGGCTTTTTCACCGATTTTGGCTCCTTTATCGGTTTTGGCTTCTTTATTGGTTTTGGCTCCTTTATCGGCTTTGGTGCCTTGATCGGTTTTGGTTTCTTTATCGGTTTTGTCTTCTTTACCGGTACCTCTTTTATCGGTTTTGGCTCCTTTATCGGCTTTGGTTCCTTTATTGGTTGTGGCTTCTTTATTGGTTGTGGCTTCTTTATCGGTTTTGGCTTCTTTATTGGTTTTGGCTCCTTTATCGGCTTTGGTGCCTTGATCGGTTTTGGTTTCTTAATCGGTTTTGGCTTCTTTACCGGTTCTACCTCTTTTACCGGTTTTGGCTCCTTTATCGGCTTTGGTTCCTTTATTGGTGCTGGCTTCTTTATCGGTTCTGGCTCTATTATCGGTTTTGGCTTCTTTACCGGTTTTACCTCTTTTACCGGTTTTACCTCTTTTATCGGTTTTGGCTCCTTTGTCGGTTTTGATTCCTTTATTGGTTCTGGCTTCTTTATCGGTTCAGGCTCTATTATCGGTTTTGGCTCTTTTGGTGGTATTGGCTCCTTTACCGGATTTGGCTCCCTTATCGGTTTTGGCTCCTTTGTCGGTTTTAGCTCCCTTATCGGTTTTGGCTTCTTTGTGGTTTTTTTCCCAAATTTTTCTCGCCATTTCTGAATCCATTTCTGAAATGTGTTATCCTGTACTTTGCTTGTGACTGCTTTTGTACTAACTCCTTTACAAGTCACATTTTTATCTTTTAGTGCAGAACATTCACTTGAAAAAGATGAGTTGTCTTTCTTACGGTTACCTCTAATAAGCCTTGATATCAGTCCGCGGATTTTACTTATTTTATTTTTATTTTCACAGGTTTTTGGGTAGAATGTGCTGTTGTTACAATTCTCCTCATAATTGGTTTCTGGGAAACCACAACTTTGATCGTAGGTCAATTTAATTGCATTTCTGTTTTTTGATTCCGTTGTACTTTGTCCGTTAATTTTTATACCGGTTGTTGATTTTGAGCATTTAAGGCTATCTGTCTGTTTTACGAATCCAGTTTGCTTAGAGTCATTTGAGCTGCAGTATTTTTGGTTGCTATCATCACATTTATGTTTCCTTTTTTTATAAGACTTTGAGCAGCAATCATATTTTTCGTTATCGATACTTTTGAAGTCTGTCGGGAAGCATTGACTGTGGGTTAGATTTACTGGTTTATCGGTATTCGTGGAAACAGGACAATAACAGTCATCTTCATCATAATTTATACATCGTATTAAATTTTCTTCACAACTCGCTGATGCACCAACTCTTTGACAAAGGTTTGGTCTTACTTTTTCTTTACATTTTTTTGAGACACTACTAAAATCATCATAATTAGTTAATTTTACGAGATTTTCATCATAGCTGCTGCAAACGCATTTGTTCGGCTCATCACATCGAGTCTTCTTAATCAATGGTATTACCTTTTTTCTATAGTTCTTATCTCTCGAGCGCAATCCCACCATTATGATGCTGTGCTTGGTATGGCTACGTAGGTACCTATTTTTCAATCACAGCCGGCATCTCAGAATTTGTTGACTAATTTTCTAGCCTACATGTTTAATTATTTATTCCTCTGCTAGCGGACTGCTGGAATGGATGGTGTTGTGTTTTGATTTCATCGCATGTCTTCACATGTTTATACCTATGTGTTTTGATTATGTAAAAGGGCATTACTTTTGGGCAACAGAATTTGGCATTGTTTGGCATGTTTATTTGGACGTGATTTTGACAGCCTATTTTCAAAGAGTTTAGACTACAAAATACGCGAGAAAATTGGTCTGAGCAGCTGAGGGCTCTTACACATCATGTAGTAAGCATTTGAGGCAGCTTAAAACACAGATATCATTTTAACTAATTTATAATGATGTCTGTGGCTTAAAAGAACCTGTGATTAAATACTTCCTTTACAATAAAAATCAAACGCACCCTTCACCTAAATCACGTTGGATGGAATGGAACGGAACGGAAACGGTAGGTATGCGTTTAGAGTTAAAGGTTGCGTGTTTGTTGTTACCACCACTTTACCACGAACTAAAGGATTTTGATAACAAAAAATAAGGTTCTACAGCGACCCGCCCAGCGAGCCACCTAGTCATCGAGTACAACACTACGTTGCACGAATAGGAATAGCCATGCCCGTGACGTCACCCGTGTCCTGCATCGCGTTATATGCATAAATGTAACTGGATATTTATATTAGTCACAACATTTTACGTAATAAAGAGTGAGTGTTTGAGTTTCCTTCAGCCCCAGGCAACAACCACCATCCAACATATAAAAATCTCTCTATTGTGGCCTCCCCCATTACAATTGTACTTACCATATGCGAGGTCTTTCAGAATTATTCCAGAATATTTCAGCGGGTGGGTGGTTAAGTTTAATTAGGTAAGTAAGTCTAAGTAGACTCCTCTAAATATTTTTCATCATAATTTTGGATTCAAAACTAAATCCCCTTTAGTACTATATATATACCCGTAACACGGAGTATGTACCACCGTCTGAAATATTCCAGAATAATTCTGTAGACACTTGTACTGTCTTGTACATTGAATAAACTTTGAATAATTATGATTTTTTATTTGTCATACTTATGCCTTATATAATTGAACATACATACCTACAGAGAAGACCGTATCTTCCCGTATACAGTGAACAGTCGGTTTTAGGATTCAATTAGAAAAGCAACACCAACATAACTTCAAGCAAATCAAACATGGAATACAAAGACATGTTGCCATAAAGCATAGCAGGACTAAACTGACGATCTTCATAACAGAGTTTACTTCTATGTTTGGAGCTTCGCGCATGGATTCCAAACTTCCCGAAGACAAAGCGCACTCGCAGTCACCCTCCCCTCCATCCAATAAATCCAATTCAGGGGGCCCACCTGACAACGCTGCCCTTTGGCAGTTGATAGGAAGCTGGGGTGAACACATATTTGACGGTGCGATTGGCGCGAATAAAGAGTCCATATTTTTTCCAGAACAAAATGGAGGAAATGGATTAAAAATAGTAGTAGCAAAAGACGGAGGAGGATTCATTGTGTTTAGGAGCCCATTTTGTTTATATTTATCACGCTTCATCTGAAGAAGCACCTTTTTAATTCTCACTAAATCTTCTTTTAAATCTTCAAAACTTTTGTCTTCACTCTTAGAGTCACTAGAACTTCTAGAACTGGATGAAGAGCGCGGTGTGCATATCGGAATGGGTCTTGGCACGCAAAGCGGCACACGGCTATCTCCATTTGAACACAATTTAATAAACTTTTGTAAGACATTGTCCGGTTTTCTAAACTGTTCTGGTTCCTGCTTGCGTCGTGATCGGATCTTTGTCTTACTTGGAATTTTTATTATTTTTTTCTTGCCCATAGGTTTGACTTTTGTTCTACTCGGAGTTTTGACTGTTGTCTGACTGGGAGTCGAAGGTTTTATTTTTGATTTGCTCCACGATTTACTTTGTAGTTTTGTTTGTGGTCTTAGTATACAAATTGGAGAGGCTTGTGGTGTACAAATCGGTGTACACACAGGTATAACTTTGGTATTTGATGGCTTATCTGGCTTTGTTTTTGACTTGCTCACAGGCTTAATTTTTGCTTGCGGTGGTGTGAGTGGCTCGCTTGGTGATTGAGCTTGTGGGTCAATGAATAGTTGGCGGCATGTCTTTGGTCTCATTTTGATTGAGAGAGGTGGAGGGCACCTTACCTCACAAAGCGGTATGGTTTGAACCTCACTTGATGGTCGAGTTTTTGACTTCTTTTCCGGCTTCACTTTTGTTTCGCTTGATTGTCTTATTTTTGTCTTGCTCGGTGATTTTATTTTTGATTTGCTCGACGATTTTATTTGTGGTAGCGGTCTTGGTATACAAATTGGTGAATCTCGTGGTGTGCAAATAGGTGTACACACAGGTATAACTTTGGTTTTTGACGACTTTTCCAGCGTTGTCTTTGGTTTGCTCAACAACTTACTTTGTGATTTAGTTAGTGGTTGAGGTATACAAATTGATGAGTCTTGTGTTGTACAAATGGGAGAGCACGATGTAAATAATTTGGTTTTCCACTTCGTTGTCTTGCTTGAAGACGAAGATTGTAGCTCGCTCGACGTTGGAGTTTGAGTACCACTTGTTGATTGTACTTTTTTCGGCATCTTTTCACGCTTTGTTTTCGATATTGGGCAGGATGGTGGACAAGACGGTGGACAACATGGTATACAACGTGATGGACAAGGCAATAGAAAAGGTGTTTGAATTTTCGTCTTCTTTTTTTTAATTTGTAAGTCACTCGTAGTTGGGGTTAAGGACTTGCTCGGCGATTGGGGTGGTGATTTGATTACTGGTTTAGTTTTTGGCTTCTTTTCTGGCTTTGCTTTTGCCATGCTCGGCGGTTTTATTTTTATTTTGCTTTGCGGCTTCTTTTCTGGTGTTACTTTTGTCTTGCTTGGGGATTTTATTTTTGTTTTACTCGGTCGTTTTACTTTTATCTTGCTTGACGGTGGAGATTGAGGCTCACTCGAGGTTGGAGTTGGTGACTTGGGTTTCTTTTCGGGCTTTACTTTTATCTTAGGTGGCGGTTTTATTTGTGTTTTGCTCCGTGATTTTAACTTCGTTTTGCTTGACGGTGGGGATTGTGGCTCACTCGAAGTTGGAGTTGGTGACTTGGGTTTCTTTTCTGGCTTTACTTTTATCTTAGGTGGCGGTTTTATTTTTGTTTTGCTCCGTGATTTTAACTTCGTTTTGCTTGACGGTGGGGATTGTGGCTCACTCGAAGTTGGAGTTGGTGACTTGGGTTTCTTTTCTGGCTTTACTTTTATCTTAGGTGGCGGTTTTATTTTTGTTTTGCTCCGTGATTTTAACTTCGTTTTGCTTGACGGTGGGGATTGTGGCTCACTTGAAGTTGGAGTTGGTGACTTGGGTTCCTTTTCTGGCTTTACTTTTATCTTAGGTGGCGGTTTTATTTTTGTTTTGCTTCGTGATTTTAACTTCGTTTTGCTTGACGGTGGGGATTGTAGCTCACTCGAAGTCGGAGTTGTGGGCTCGCTTGGCGGCTTATCTTCCGTTTTTGTTTTTGGCTTCTTTTCTGACTTTACTTTTGTCTTACTTGGTGATTTTATTTTTGGTACTTTCAGTTTTTTTAATTTCGTTTTGCTTAGCGTTGGAGATTGTGGCGCGCTCGAAGGCGGGGTTTGTGACTCAGGTACTGGTTTAGTTTTTGGTTTCTTTTCCTGCTTTATTTTGGTTTTCCACGGCGCTTTTATTTTAGTCTTGCTTGGTTGTGGAGATTGTGGCGCGTTCGACGGCGGGGTTTGTGGCTCAATTACTGGTTTAGTTTTTGGTTTCTTTTCTTGCTTTATATTTGTTTTCCACGGCGCTTTTATGATTTTTTTGCTTGGAGGTGGGGATTGTGGCTCACTTGGCGGTGGGGTTTGTGGTTCGCTTGATGTTGGAGTTTGGACGTCACTTGACAATTGGTCTTGTGCTTTCTTTCTTGTTTTCCACGGCGCTTTTATTCTTGCCTTACTCGTCGGTTTAGTTTGCAGTTCGGTAATCGATTGACACCTTGGTTCATAAAGTGGTTTACAAGGTGGTGAGAAAGCTGATGAGTAAGGTTGAGGGCAAGGTGGTAGGTAACATTGTGGGCGAGGTTGTGGTTGTAATGGTGTAAAAGGTGGTGGGTAAGATAGTGTGCTAGGTGGTATGTAAGGTCGCGGGCAAGGTCGTGGGTAAGATGGAGAGCAAGGTGGTTGGTAAGATTGTGGGCGAAGTGGTGTACAAGGTGGTGGGTAAGATGGTGTGCATAGTGGTGGGTGGGATGTTGTTAAAGGTGTTTTTGGTGAGGTATCTGGCAGACAGGGTAGTTTAATTTTTGTTTTGCCCAACGGTTCAGCTGGTGGCTGCATTATTGGTTCGGATTTTGGTTTCTCTTTCGGCTTTGTTTTTGGCTTCTTTTTCGTCTTTGTTTTTAGCTTGCTAGCCGGTTCTTTCTTTGGTTTCTTTTCCGACTCTACTTTTGGCTTGCTCGCTGGTTCTATTTTTGGTTTCTTTTCCGACTTTACTTTTGGCTTGCTCGCTGTTTCTTTCTTTGGTTTCTTTTCCGATTTTGTTTTTGTTTTGCTTGGTAGTTTTACTTTTAGTTTCTGTTCCGATTTTATTTTAGCACTACCCCTATTTCGAAATTTTTCAATCCATGTCTGAAAACAGTTTTTCTTGGATTTTTCTTCTTCGACTTTTTTTTCTTTTCCTGGGCATGGGCTGAAATGCTCCTTTATTATTTTCTCACATAGTTTTTGTTTTGACGCGATCTCTTTTATATGGGTGTCTATAAAACATTCACCGTCACATGGATCAAAATATTCACCAAAGTCGTCACATGTTTCAAAACATTCACTAGTGTCATCACTTGATTCAACTGGTTTATATTTCTCATTGCGGGTTTGGTCGGGTTTCAACTTCAATTTGTGTTGTGTTTTTATTTTTAGATCGCTTAACGACTTGCGCAGGAGTTTGTGGAAATCTCCCATCATGTTTGCGGGTGGTGAGGAAGATTTGATTTTAAGTTTGACCTTTTCTTGTAATTTCTTTATCATCTTAGATATATTTTGTAACTTGTCTTCTGAACATTCACAGGGTTCTTCATAGTAGTCAATAGAGCATGATTCTGATTTTAATTTTCTTTTTTTAAATATCTTTGATTTAGTCCAGTCAAGACTATCTTTGATATTTTTAAATCTATTTTTTTCACTATCACTTGAACTACAAGTGCATTCTTCACTGTCTAGCTCTACTTCGTTGCAAGACGAGCATTTAGGTATATCATCATGATTTCTGAATTTTATTTTGTGTTCTATAGGGTGCTTTCGAGTGTCATGCTCATTTTTCCTTGTTTTATGTGTGGCTGAGTAGTCAAGACTTTCTTCGCTAGTGCTCGAACTGCATACGCATTCTTCCCTTTCTAGCTCTATTTCACTGCAAGGGCAGTTAGAAATATCATCACGATTCTCGATTTTTTTATTGTGTTTTCCCAGTTGCTTCTGTGTACATGGATCATCTTTATTTTTTCTTTTATTGAGTGTTGTTTGGTAGTCGGGTTTTTTCTCATAAAAATTCGAACTGCACAGACAATCATCACTGTCTAGCTCTATTTCCTTATAAGAGGAGCATTTAAAAAGAATATCATCGTAATTTCCGTATTTTGGTTCGAGATCTTCGTCGTGGTTCCGATTGCATGAATCATTTTTATTTTTTCTTTTTTTATTTAAAAAATTGGAGGAGACAAGACAGTTCTCATAATTTACTAATCCTATTAAATCACCTTCATAACTCTTCGGAAACCCAACGAGTTGATTACAGTCTGACTTATTTTCTTTACAGCATCTTGAGAAAGTTGGGCAATCATCATAATTTACGATTTCTATCAAATTTTCTTCGTAACTCTTTGGTAAGCCAGATCCATTCTGAACATTCGCTTTTATTTTTCTTATTTTCACACTTTTGTGTCGATTATAATTTAGTTGTCTTCCTTTACCGGTTTTTGAATAATCAAGATTGTCTTTACATTTGTTTAGCTCAAAATGTTTATCACGATTACGTTTATTTTCATTTCTGGATTTTGAAGAACTGGGGCAATCATCGTAATTTGTTAGCTTAATGAAATCTTCTTCATAGTTTTTCGGGAAGCTAGCAAATTGACTACTGTTTGTTTTAATTACTTTACGGTTTTTTGAGACAGAACTTTCGTCATAATTTGTTAATTTTATGACATTTTCTTCATAGTTCTTCAGAGAGGATTTTTCAGGTGTATTTTCGTTCCAGTACCACCGCAAAGATCTCACCATTATGTAGAAGGGGGCGTAGCGACGGGTAGCGGTTGGATAGATGGTTCATCATCACAACAGATATTTTCTGAATTATTCAACTCTACATTGTTGTATCATTTTTTCTTCTATTTACCCGATCGCTGGAAGGTGCTGCGTTACGGTTTTGGTGTGTTGTAGTGGCATATTTTTAAGTATGTTGAACATAATATTATAGTTAGAGGTGTATTGTTTTGACTGAAAGAATTTGGCATGTGGTTTTTTTCTGTGCCGCTTCATGTTATTTGTGTCAACAAGATTACTTTATTCTATTGTATGCGAGGAGGTTATATATTACCGATTATAGGTATAACTATTTTTAATTGTCTTTTATTAAACTACATGACGTTAGATCATGGTTAGATCCAACTAGGTTTTTAAATTATTATGAATTTTAAATGGAAGCTCAGCCAGCCGCAACTTCGGCATGCTATCTACGAACATATTTTAAGAACAACCCTAAGTTCCTTACCTCCCTTAAAACTATTAACGGGACTTTATTATTAAGGCTCCGCTATTTGTTCGTCCGTGCGCCCACCCGAAATAGGGCTTCGAGTGTGTTCTGCCCTTATAAATGACAAGAAGGCTAGGTGGGGTGAACGCGATTCGGCTCAGATTGAACAATACATACTGAATTCTGTAATTCTAGACTAAAAAATATTAATTTTCCTTTGGAACTTAACAGTTGTTCTAGTAAAATCTGTACTGACGGGAGGCACACCGCTTTGTTAGATGAGTTGTATGAAACCATTATTTTTGCACTAACAGAGGCATCCGAGAGTAGCAATAATGTTAAGACTGGAAGACGGGGCAAATACATCACCGGCTGGAATATGCACGTCCGAGACGCTCACACGAAAGCTAGGCTTTATTTTCAAACATGGGTATTACAGGGTAGGCCACCATCTGGTATTTTTTATGACAATATGTATGAATCAAGGAGTGTTCAAGTCGAAACTAAAATGGTGTCAAAAAAATGAACAGCAGATAAAGATGGATATTCTTGCTCAACATCATGCTGGTAAAGATTTTAAAAATTTTTGGAAATCCACAAATAATTTAAATCATAAGCCTGGGCTTCCGGTGAGCGTTGCGGGTGTACATGATCCGAAGGAAGTGGCCAACATTTTTAAAAGCCATTTTAGGGTAAACTCTCCAATGGTTACCACGGCGTCCACGGCGCAGGAGATGGGTGCTGCGGACCACCTCTCCGAGTTGGTTATTTTTTCTGCTGAGCAAGTGTCTTCCGTGATAAAAAACATGGCTGGGGGTAAATCACCGGGGCGTGACGGGCTCAGTATTGAACACCTTAGATACGCTGGTGAACACTTGCCTGCGGTGTTGGCTAAGTTTCTGACCCTTTGTATTAGACATTCCTATTTACCTGAGGACCTTATGCAAACTGTAGTTGTTCTATTGTAAAAAACAAAACCGGTGACTCTTCAGACCTGGCCAATTACTATGGCGCTTATAGATGCCCCTTAGATTATTTTTTCTTTAAAATCTCCTATGTACAGACATCGACCTGTTACAATTTTATTATATGTATAGATATAGCCCATGTCACTCAGGTTGAATGTAGCTTTCCAATGGTGAAAGAATTTTTGAAATCGGCTCAGTCAGTAGTTTTTGAGTTTATTCATTACAAACTTATACACACAAAAATACAAATCTTTCCTTTTTATAATATTATTATAGATTTGATTGAATGCGTTTTCTACGAATTTCCTCCATCGATACATAATTTATACTTTTTTCATAATATACTTATTACATTGTTTAGGTAACTGCATTTGACCCTTAAAGTTCTCATTCTCAAACAAAATGCCTTACATACGGAAGTGGGAACTGTCATATTACTTGCACTTTCCAAGTAAGTACATATGTATACAGTGCATGCATATAGAATACCGTTGAATTCCCAGGCACCCATGCAGCACGGCTTGGCTTGGCAGCGCGGTCAGGGGCCACGGGAATATCTATATTGGCGCAACTCCTGCGCCGATGTGATGTCAGACGCGCTGGATAAGAAGTGTTAGGTATTTAACACGAAGTGTTGGGTAAGATAAGACAAGATCGATAAAAATGGACCAAGTGCGAGTCGGACTCGCGCATTGTGGCGAGGGTTCCGTAAAAATTCGGCAAGTGAATATAAAATCCAGTGTTAGCAGAGCCCTGCCTCATAAGCAAAATGTAGGCAGTGTGAGGTCATTTTATATTGGTTAATTAAATAGACAGGCAGACAATACATAATTATTCTGCTTTTAGTAGGTATTAGTTGCTATAGCGACAACAGAATTATACATCATCTGTGAGAATTTCAACTGTCTAGCTATCACAACTCATGTCATGAGATACCCTGGTAACAAACAGACAGTTGAGTCTTAGTACCTAATAGGGTCCCGTTTTTCCTTCGGTTAAACAAAAGCATAGGATATCTATTTATAAAGTAGGTATACCTTACGGAAAAAATGTCACATTAAGACTAACTACAAGGCCTACCTACCTACATACCTATACGTGACCAAAATTTATGTAGCTTTACACCGGGAACAAACAAACAAATTTTCAAACCTTTAAAACATATAAAAAATCCCAAAATGCATAAAGAGCACTAAAACAAAATTTATGTTCTTCCGTGCATTTAGTGCATTACCGCATCCATGAGGTTTCCTGGATCGATCAGAGGTCACTGGCTGCGCCGGCGCTGACTCGGTGTTGCCAGATCTGCGGGAATTACCGTAAATGCGCGATAATCTATGACAATATAAAGTTTATGTTAAGAAGTCAGCCAGTTATGTATATTGTCATAGAATACATAGAAAGCTAGCTAAGGTAAATTTCACGCAGTAAGTTCCACGGTGCTTAAAGAGAAGGAAATCAGGGGAAATTAATGAGTATCTTACTTATACCAATCGATTTAGCTACATAGATAAAAATTAAGACTTGCGGGAAAAACTTTAGCAAGTTTAGTTTATAGAAAATTGGATGAAACTGAATCGTCTATATACAGGACCGATGAGCGTTCTCGTTAATCTTATATATACAAACTGCACTGCTCGATATTTTCCTCTCCGTTCCAAAAATTTTCCTTGCTCGTGCTGGCAAGGTTTGTCAGAGAGCAGTATAGCATGTCTAACCGCCGCGCGCGCACGCGGCCCGACCATCGTAACAAAAAAGTGCCCGACGATTCACCCCGATCTGTGACGAGCTCCCATCAGCGCAAAAGGTATTTTGAGACGCTTGCAAACTGGTTCTCTTCGCGAAAGTGTTGCCGGCCAATCAAACTGGAATGTTCAGTTGCTGCTTGAATTAAGAAAAATAATAGTTGACTATCTAGCCAGTGTCTACTTGGTGGCAAATTTTTTTGTTTGTTTTTAATTTACCCAAGTCGGCAAATGCATCAGCTGCTTTAAGTGGCCGGTTGTTTTATGTTGTTTTTTTGTGGTGAGACTAATCAGAATTAAATAATGTGATGATGATGATGGGATTAAATTGTGAAAAAGTTTTTCTTTTAATTTAGTGTCTCAGTAAACGGGTTGCTCGCCGTTTTAATTATTAAATGCTTCCAATAAACACTTATTAACGTACTTGAACTTGAAGGAATTTTCGATTTGTTGCTTACAGCAACAGCTTGACTTTAATGTTTTAAAAACTCTAGCCTTCACAAATATTGCGAGCAGATCAGATGTAAGAATAAACGCACCAAATGAATAATTTAAATAGTTAATCTGATAAATAATCTTGAACCGGACTTTGCAGAAGGCATGGCAAAAAAACAACGCCGCCGGTTTACCTCTGCGATCATCGTACGAAAATCGCAGGGGCTACATAGATCTACAACAAAGAAATGTAATGTATTTTACTTAATATCCTTCCAAAGAGATGTGACAGCAGCGATTATCGCCAAATTAAGTAGACAAAATGACAACGCTAATGGTACTTTAAATAAGCTTTACGGAATAATACAAACTCTATTGGGAGTTATTAAAGTCATTGGCTTAGTGCTTAATACGAATTAGAACAACTTAACTTAACTAATCATTTATGCGAATATAAGTTATTTGTTATTAATGTACGATCAACACGCACAATAATCTAAATAAGTATTTTTAACTTTTAATAACGGAGTTTCTCATTTGTTTTAGTGTGATGAGATGGCGTACTCCCGGTGTCTATATTTAATCCTTGCAGCTGCATTAGGTAAGTTTTTATATTTACAACAAACAACAATGAAAACAACATTAAAGAGTTCAATTTTAATTACGGTTAAATTTTCATGCCAATTTTTTGGCGTCAAATACCTACTTAAACATGGTAACATTTTTTAGTTCATTTTTCATCCATCGCGTTGTTCTACATTTCAAATATCAATAACAAACATTTACTTAGTTATTTTCGAATAAATAGGTAGGTACTTTGATAACATTTCTTTGTTCATTTTTGTACAAATACGCGAGTGCGCGAAATAATGTCTCGAACGCAGTTGCCAAAAAAATTATTGGTTGCCACTTACTTAATGATGAAATGAAATGATGAAGAACCTTTGAATTGCTATAAAATAATGAGCCTATAAATAATTTCAATAAAACTCGCGACATTATTTTGTCCCTGCTTGATCTTTCTGTAAAGACATCAACGGGATTGAAAGTCATATTGCTAAGTGCCAAAAGAAAAAATAACCGGTATTCATAGACGCTTGTTAAGCTTAGATTAACTTAACATTAGTTTGCCTTCATCCATCACCTTTGAGATATTTGCGTCTGCTGGGTACAGACAAAACATACATACTTACTTAGCTACATAGGTATTGTGCTATTTGTGCTGTAACAAGGTTAAAAGGTTCGTATTTTTTCATGAATAAGTTTAAGTACTTATTTCGTGTTACTTTGTTTTTGTTTATTATCTTCTTCATTCAAGAATATTTTCGGTTGTAAATTGAGTCCCCTGAAGTGCTTAGCGACGCAGAAATTTTAGCAGGTATTCTATTAGGTACTCACTTACTTTAAAATGAGTTGTTGCTCGAAGAGAAAAATTGGAAAGTTAAGCTAACGGAGTTAATCTTAACACATAGCATTAGCTCCAGGGGTCAAGCCATGACGTCAGTGTTATCGCAGCCTAAGTGGCTGGGCTCCACCACTAATGACATGCAATTATTATAATTTTCCGAGAACGTGGGCGTGATTCATGCCACAGCAGCCTTTTCCTGTATCAGATTCGATTGGATTTAG
This sequence comes from Pandemis heparana, assembly GCA_963854515.1. Lineage (NCBI taxonomy): Eukaryota > Metazoa > Arthropoda > Insecta > Lepidoptera > Tortricidae > Pandemis > Pandemis heparana. The sequence continues at coordinate 4,996,148 of OY978011.1, read as the reverse complement.
CATAATAGTGACCGTATATGGAAAAAAATAGTTTGTTTTTGGTGTGCTTTATTTTAATTATAGAATCACAGACAAAATTATAGACACGCATGTAGACGTAGTTACAAAAGGACATAGGTACAACGAAGCTAAACTTATGCACCTTTTTATAGAGCAGGGGGGCTACTCCGAAATTTGATTTTCTAAGTTCGTTATATACCGTCTCTCACAGACTCAAATGATTGGCAATGAGTGTAAGCGAAATGGCACGAAACGAACTTCGAAAATCGAATTTCGGGGTATGTATGCAGCTTATGCAGCGCTTCTTAATTTTTTGCGGTCACGGACCACTTTCAAAATTTCTAAAGTCAATGGACCCCTGTCAAAGATTGTGAAAAGAAAACAAAGCCTAATATTAAAGTATTTTAATTAATATGTTAAGGGTTAACTGAGTTGCTGCGGACCCCTTAGACTCATGTTAAGGATCCCTAAGGGATCCATGGACCCCCCTTTAAGAAACCCTGACCTAGAGAAGGGGGAGGGGGAGGCTTATGTCCAACAGTATACGTCCTACGGCTAACATGATGATGATGATGATGATCTAAAGAAGACTAACCAACCACTTAGTCACAAACGCTTGTTAAGCTTCTGGGGCCTTACCATGACGTCCTAATTCAGACTCAGTTCAAGTTTTAGCTAGTTGGTATGAATCTGACAGCGAGCGAACCTAAACTGAAACGCATTAAGTTAAGACGTCATGGTAAGGCCCCTGTTCACTTTGAGATTTGTTTTTTTTTTAATATGGCTGTTTAGAACGAACTTGTACCAAATATATTTTAAAAAGATCTGCGAATTGAAAGCTACACCATCCTTTTATCCTGGAAAAGTGCAAAGATCCCATTAGAGAGGTGAAATACGGGCAACATCTTGGGGAAATTAGAGATTAACCGCCAGGCCGATTACCCCAACCGGTGATGCCACGCAAACACGGTTTATGAAAACCATTATCTGAGTTTTACTTACATAATAGAAGTATAATTTGCCCTTGTCGGTGGCGTATTGGTCTAGACCAGTTTAACCTACTCGAACCCGGCATAGCAGCTGCCGTATCCTGTGCCCCAGGCGTCTAATACGTGACCTAAATCTTTTACAATAAGACTCAATTCTGCTGAAAGAACTTTTAAGAACTCGTATTAAGGAGGAGGGCGTTTCGTTGCCGTACAATTTCATTGCGTTTTCTGCAACTTAGTAAGTAGGTAGGTACCTATAGCAAACCAATACATACATACATACATATCGTCACGCCTCTTTCCCACAGGGGTAGGCAGAGACTACTTTGTTCCACTTGCTACGATCCTGACATACCTCTTTCGCTTCATCCACATTCATCAATCTCTTCATACATGCTCGTCGGTTTCGGGTACTCTTGACCTGGCCTTTCTCCAAAACGTCCCCAATTTGATCACGGAATTCACGGAACGTCCGCCTAGGCCTTCCCCTCCCAACGCACCCAGTCACACTCCCCATACGAGTATAAA